>LUCH01000149.1:190030-251635 GCA_013368495.1 Paragonimus heterotremus
GCTCACGAGAAAGATTTTGAAATATGGTGACGAGTGGTAAGAAGTATTTTTAGACAAAGTATATTAAACATAGGTTTTTTTAGTTTTCATAAGAACTCACCAGTACGGAGTGACCAACGCACAATGTGGTACCAGGAACCTCACAGTCAAATGTGGAATACTCGTCCAAGAATAGATAAACAAGGAATACTTTGATACGATGTTTCTCACTGAGTTACTGTTACCGTACGCTATTAACAACTGTAAGCAAGACATTACCACAATTCAAATTATCCCCATCCACGTATCACACAAATAAACATTTATTTAAACAGGAAAAACAATGTTCAAACATTGTTTCGTTTGAAGTATCACAAAGAATCAAGTCAAAACAACATCACTGATTTATTCGAAATCTTTCCGATAATAGCATTTGATTTATACGTGTTGAGGATAGAACGGGTCACAGAAGAACCTGTTGGAGGTGTACAAGATTTAATCGTTGAACAAAACGGACAGATTCACTGTAACCCGCTTGTCTTATTCTGATGCAACATCACTGAGTATATTAATTGATCTGTAACACTTAACGCCGAGTCACTCGATTTATTTAGTGAAAACCAACACTGTGGTCTAAGGAACAAATGCAAGGGGCATTATATCATCTTACTGATGTGAATAGAAAAAGACTGATAACGTTAACCTCTTGTGACCTTGAACCATCACAAACATATCACGAGGCATCGTTGACTGTCAACGAGATAGTCAGCCTAGCAAACCTAAGTTTGTCACACTTACAACGCTATACCGATTAATCCTATGGGGTTAAAGATTGGAAAAATATTTTCAGCAAATTGTTATTACTGTCGTTGACCTGGCCGTATGTTTATATGCCCTCCTATGTATTATTAACGCTGAGCATCAGCTCAATATTGAAAACACAACAAATTAATCATTGTTGACAGTTAAACTGTAACTAATATATTACGGCTGCCTCCGAGGAGGTGCTACCTCGATCGAGGTTCGTATTTCATTGCTAGTTGAACACAGTTTCAATACTGTCAACGGAAACAAACTCAAATGCCCTGAATCTCACGATTTTTCCTAAAGTTTTGAGTTTAGCTAAACTGAGTGAGAATGTCGTTTGTCGGAGACGTTATTTCCAGTGATTCATTGAAAGATTGCAAGGTTTTGTGTGGGAAATTTCAAAGCAGAATTCTCAAACTCTCTTATTTTTTGCTACTCAAATAATAGGGTTGGTTAGACGATGTGGGGAGAAAAATTACAGTTGAAAAGACCAGTCTTTCAATGTGAAAAATTACTCGCAACAACTTATAAGGTAAGTATTTCGGGAAATTGAAGTAGCATTCTATACCAATAAAAGAACACATTCTGTAAAAGCAACTAGGGTGACTTGCTAAATTAATGGCTTATGGAAACGCATTGTGGCCTTAACCAAGAGATCCATTGTGCCTTTGGAATTTTGCACAAATGCGAAGTGTGCCCAAGCTGAACATCGCGACGAAGTTAGCTTTCACTAGACCGTTTTTTTTTTCAAATTGAGCATGCACTAGGTAAAGAAAACCTCAGCTCACACATTAACCTGTCGGTTAAAAACATTAGACTTTAGTGAAGAATTTCTTATACCTAGTAATGGGTTTTAAGAAATGCAAATGTTGTTGCAGGTCACATGCCAGCATTCCGGCAAAACTTAATCTAACACCAGAAGCCTCTGTAAATAAGAATTTGTCATAAACTCAGTAACCTTGTCAGTAATTAAACCGCGATCAAATGTCCTCGTTAACAGCTATCACACTGCATATGGTTTAATAATCTACATACAGTTTTTCGATGTTTTTGGAACAGCATCAACGTTTCCACAATAATTCTTGTATTCGACTGATAAATACATCCACAGAAATTAGCTTACTACCGTTTCTAATCTATGTGGTCAATTTTACATCGTTCATAATGTTTCTGAGTAGATTCGGCACATTTTTATTCGACAGCGTTTGAGTATTAAAAAGTTATCATTATAATGGATTATACCTAGTTCTGATTCAAACTCTTTATTTAAAATTCTCCTACAAGTACACATGCGTGACTCAGCAATGAGTCCAGATATACTTGTTTATACTGCAGTTGTTTCACTTGTTCCACAGTAAAACCACTTAGGCACAAGTATGTCAATTTTTCTATTCAGTTAATCTGTCTAATGAGTTAGTGAAAGTAGTTCGTGATACTTGGAAATAGCAAATAAATGGCTGTTAAATCGAATGGAATTCCTGAAGGATTTATTATGTCTTTGAGGTAGTTCCCTTTTCTCACTGACTTCTGGGTATTGCTAATGGATTTTAATGCTCTTCGGATGTCTTGGTCATGTCTATAAATCTTCAGTTAGGTTCCTGCTTGGAATTTTGAGGGACACGTTAGCGGTCTGAATAAGACGTCTTATCTGTATGGTTTCGTTAGAACAATTTGGTGACGCCCGTCTTCATTTTCCTAAATCACGTCCAGTTCAGTCCATGTATTGTTTATGTTTTATCCAAAGAAATTAGATTCATCTTGGTCGTTTTCCGTTCGAATTATTAGTAAGCGCACGTTTTTGCGGTCGACATTTAAGATATTGTCCACAATGATCTCTTCCTCAGAGTTACTGACACAAAGATGTATAATTCCCCAGTAAGATTTTCAATGAAAATGCTGCGATGACCGATTTTTTTTCTGTCCGTGTGCTGCCTACTCACTTGGAAAAATAAAACATTTCATGTTGTTCATAAAATTCAACACGCAGATAGGAAAACTCAATTTTAGTACAGTTGTGTTTATATCAGTGTCAATGTATGTTTATTGTAAAAATAATGTTCACTAATGTAAGCCGTCTTTCCGATGTTTTTTATGCATCGTTTCCTTCCAATTGGTTTTACCAACCATGATGACATATAGTCCATAGTAATGCCTAACAAAATAAAAATTTTATTGTTTGATTTGTAATGATGGTTGATTTTCGGCATATCTATTTGACACTGTTAGGTAGCCGTTTGTGAAAACTTAGTTTTGACTAACCACGTACTTGGCAGCTTTTGTGAGGTAATTTTCAATAAACTATGATACACATATAAACAGGCTATACATCGGCAAAAATATTTACAGTGCAGGTACCGGTGATTGTCGCAGTGGTTAGAGCATATGGGTTTCAGTATGAATGGTCGTGGAATTTCAAGAATGTTCTCCATTACATATGAAAGTCAGTCGAAATTATTGCCTAAGTTCTAATTGACCAGTTTCCGTTGCTTTTGACTTTTTCAACCAAGTCTTGGTCTGTTGTTTTCCTGTGGATATTTGCTACCAATCTGGAACCCGTCTGAATACTTCTCACAAACTTGAAGAATATACCTGAACTCTTTTCGGTCACTTTCTGTTTTTACTGAGCGTTAGTTTGAAATCTGATTGAATGATCCTTTTTTTAGATGTAGTGTGTCACCCCTCTGTTTTCGAATGAACTCTACTTATGGTTGTTTTACGGTTTGCTGATTAAACTGCCATAACTTGGTTGTTAAGTTTGGCTAAAAACCGAATAAATGACCATCAACCCGTGTTGTCTGTTTTTCACTATTCTGTTGATGGTATGTTGTGTTGAATTAATTAATCCGAATGGCTACAAACATGACAGTAAGAACTCGGAATGCACGTTTACTTTATAACAAAAGAATAAATTTTTGCCAGTATTCTTCAAAATCACAAAAAACTGATTTCCCTTATGTTGTATCGAGTAAAAAACCGTTAACAAAGCTCTAATAGGACCAGCTTTTCACATTGGCACTACGAAGCATTTAGCCATGTGTCGTTTGACATTGAGTTCAACAACAAGTGACTAAGTAAACGGACAAATGTGGCGACGAAACGATCGTAATTAGCCCACTCTTACAGTGGTTTATTACTAATGACGTTCAGTACAGCTGTTGTCTAATCTGCGATATCAAACAATAAAAGACTATTCGGAAGATTTCTCTATAACACCTTAGAATAGAAGCCTTAAAACTTATCGTGAACTAAACAAGCAGTATATACGGAGTTTGACCATTTTTGACAGAAGTGTGCGCTTTGGATTTTTCTAAAAATTAAAACAGTTCAATATTTTGCTGACTAACTGTTTAAAACCTCGACAACATCTTGCTGAAAACATTTGTTCTTGTGATTTTCGGTCTGCTTACAAGTAAACGTCCAGTTTTGGATTGTATGCTTTTCAGATACTCCTTTGCTTTCAGAGCAAATGGTCCGAAATTTTCAGCATTGAATTTGACATCTCTCTCATCCACACGCTTGTTAATAAACGAAATCAGTATTCACTAATAATGGTTTCATGTGAATCCTCATTTTCCGCTACGCATCCTTGATAGTGGTTGATGTAATTGGAATGATGACAGGCTAGCAGGATCCAGCCACTTCAGCGAACAGAATACCGTTTACAAATGACAGTATTACGTTATTTCGACTTGCAGTTTGCTCTTCAAGGTTTGTGTACTTAGAAGCAAGATGATATACCGCAGTTTTCGTGTGGCTATCTGTCAGTTAACAGGAGAAACCTCGAGGAAGAAATGGCGAAGCTTCTGGTTCCGTGAAACGAAATGTTACTCATTTGAGATTTGCTTCAGAAATATGAATTCTCAATCGGTGATTCCAGCTAATAAGTATTGCATTCTTAATTTTGGAATACCACAAAATGACTGTCGTTCAACTCATGGTGTTTTCCAAACTTTTGTTAATAATGGCTCTACAGACGAATTCCTCCGAATAAAATAACATTCACCTAGTTCCTACAGCTACAGTAAATCTCAGTAAGAGAATATTTTCACTCATGTAGAGCATAACAAGCACGTGACCTGAAGAAACTATCAGATGGAAACTACTCATGATTATAAGTGAGAGAGGAAGAAGACAATAGTGTGCGGAAATTTTATTTAAGCCCTCCATTGTTACTTAAAACATGTATAGCGCATACTGAAGGTTGAACCGACACGAGGAACGAATAAAATTAATACTTAATCATCATCACCCCTAGTTAACTTTCCCTACACCCTTTTCAAATAGTTCAAAGAGATTGTGACCTGACGGCTTAGATCTCTTTCATTCATTAACAAACTAAGACGCTGTTTATAGGTCATTTGAAAACTCGATGCACAAACAGTTGAGAAGCTTCAATGCATTGTCACATCCCAGTCAGAACTATTCACTAAAAATCAACATTTCACACGGGAACAACAAGACCGATAGCGTCGTCTCAGTGCACTAGAAAAACAAAATAGTACCCGTCTTGAAACACGCATTTCCGTCACGACGGTCAAATCAATTTGACATGAACACGCCACTACAATGTTCAACTCATTAACTTCGTTCAATTTTACCGTGCTGATTCTGTTGATACTCAACTGTGATTTTCTGTCTCTTCGTATTCTTGTTTCTGTAAGCACAAAGATTAGTTCTGCCAATCCTATTCTACTGTATAAACTTGTAGGTTAAACAATGGTTTGGTAAAAGTGTGCGTTTTGTCTTGATCACTTGGTACGTAACTGGCTAGGGTTAACAGGCTTCGTTTCACTGCATAACAAATGGAGAGTGTTCATAAAACGGAATAAGTTTGAAAGGGAAGCAGAATATTGCAGCAAGACTTCGACTGAAGCAACCCATACTGACCCGGATTTTTTCCCCAAGACTGGTTAAGATAGTGAATGGATTCTAGTTTGTACAATAACTGATCTGTGAATTTTGAACGTGAATGTTGGTCACTTTTTAGGTTCCGCATTCCCCGAGAGTATTGGCTGTTTTCAAAATTTCTTGTACTTGTGAATGCCAAGTCAACAATACATTGTGGACACCTGGACAGATAGATAACCTCTGGTTACAAGTCATATATGTTAGTCCGAGATGGTCCAGAAAGTTGCATACCAGCCCTTTCAATTCTTTATGGTTAAAATATGAAGCTTGTATCAGTTGACATCTCTGATTGCAAGGATTACTCCTACCAAGAACAGACGCGGTATCCCCGATTAAAGTTATATATATACGGTTAACGTTCAGTAAGTAGAACAGACCTGATTGCCAATATAAATATATAATGGTATACTTGTAGGAGCGAGCAATGAATACTGTTGAAAGTTTATGTATGAAAGATTACTTCAGACAAGATCTTTATGTTGAAGATCTACAAATTCCCGGAAAATTGCATCAGAACTAACAGAACATGCTATTTATGCAATACGACTGTGGGCGCTTTAATTTCACAATACAGTAGGATTAATGAAACTTATTCTGAAAGGATATATCACAGTACAGTGAATGAGATGCATTAATTTCCTAACAAACAATGGTAGTGCAGTGGTATACTTTGCTTAACTAGAATATTTAAAGACCTCCCTGGTTCAAATCAAGCGTAATATCCGAAGTTTACTTATGTAGCCCGTAGTTAAGCTGACCACACGAAACAAGTGCAAATTCTGTAATTCTATGGCCGGCTTCTAAGAACTAGCTGCTGGAGTTATTCAACAAGACATGTCCGCAGTGGACAGTATACTTGTCTTGTTCTAGTCGCCTACAAATACATTAAGGCAATAAACAATTTGGACAGGTGCATCAACTAAAGCAAACAGCCGAAATCTAGATTTTTCGCAAATGGGTCTCTTCTAAATTAAGCAAACAAATTATCCTGGTCGTAAACATTCAGGCAATGTGTTTACGAGGAGAAAATGGAGGCATGTGATGTTAACAGAACACGATACATTGGTGGGGAAATGACCTGAGTGAATGAGGGTGAGGTATGCAGAGAAAATTTAAAAATAAATGACGATCCCGAGATCAAGATCGATAAAAAAAACAGAACGCAGTGCTAAAATACTGTGTCAATTAACTGATGCTACACGTTCAGTGGTCAGTAATTATTGAGTCCATTCGTCTATTTGACATGCAACCTCACTGCAGTTTGACCCAGGCTCCTAGATTTCCAAAGACTTTTCAGCCAGTTGCTGTTGTAAAAGGTCGTCAGTAGTGCAAAACTTTGCCGTGACCGAGTTGGTAGTGTTCGACTTTTATTCAGCAAAATTGCCTATTTACTAGTGCAGTGAGAATAAAACATCACACCATACTCTTTATTACTAGTCTGACAGAAATATTTATTTAGCTAGTGCAATAACCGATGAGAAACACAAGAAGGAACATTGTGGCACACTCCGGCAAAAATGGTGTCTTCTGTAAATACCATTGATGCTAGTAACTGTGTCGCTCAGGAATTGTTGTGTGCAGACGAATGGTTGTTTTCGGGGTGATGTTGAGATATATACACTGAGTATCGACGACTTTTCTGCCCACCAAGTTCTTATCAACTACACATTAATCTAGTCATCATTGGCAAACGTACACGGGCCCAGAAAATGCACAGCGCGATTTCCATGGCTCAACCAACAAACAATGCGTCCTCACAATCATAAACACATTACAAAGATTATAAATTTATTAGTACTAGCCAGGATATTACACCGAAAGAAATCCTAGCAATCTGAACTGACACTTCGGTTGGGTTCTTGTTCGCCTAAATGACCCCTATTTAACACAATTCAGATTTTCCTCATCCACTTGTTCACGGCAAGTTTCATCTTCAATCAGACAATGTATCTCGTTTACCATATATATCTCCACATAAATCAACGGAATACTTACTACTAATAAGTAGTAAGAGATTTTAGTTTGCATAAGGATCAAACACCACCCACGGTTGACTGCAGCTACCAAATTCCCGTAGACTTCTCAACCGACCTCTTTCAAAAAGAAGCAGTAGTCTTGAGTTTCACTCTTGTTAGAGCTCGCCAGTAGTGTGTATCCTTGTCACGGTTGGGGTTACAACTCCGGCCACGATTTCGTGAAGCAACCATGTTGACCATTGCGCCATTGACCTCACACTTGGCACAACAGAATCATCATACATAAACACTCATCCACATTCGTTTTTGAGTGTTGCTTAGGTTGCTGGATTGCCTCAAGTTGAGACAAAGCTCGAGGCCAGTGGTTCTTTTCGAAAGAGGACAACTGGTACGTCTATGGGAATGTGACAGCTGAGGTTATTTGTGCGCTATGCCCATTCTGTATAATAATAATAATAATAATAATAATAATAATAATAATACGCATTACGAAGCCGCATTTGTAAACTGTATTTGTATAGTATAATCAGGTTAACCTCCGACAAGGTTACTGAGGATCAGCTGGAGTAACACAATCTCGGAATATCCAATGTCTTTGTAATGACAGCATTGAGAACATGGTTAATTAAAACAAGTCCCTTTTGATAAAACCGCTAATAAATGAATGCAGAGAGATCAATTCACTTTTTCTTCCTCATGGTCTTACAGTTGTCCAGGTACTAAACTAACAGTGTCTTTTAGTTTGTAAATATACACACCCTTGGTGACTCGTCGCTTCTTTAAGTCTAGTCTTCTTGCATATCGTTCAAATTAGATTTCTGCAACCGAACCGCGATTCGTCACTTTGTCTTATGGACGTAATTGCCACATATTTTGTACTTGACTCACTGTCTGCCGAACTAGATGGAACTGCGCTCAGTCATGTGAAATTTTGGCTGTTCGAATGAGCAGTATTCTTTGAAGAGTACATAGCCGATCGGCAGTAAGAGGTTAAGAATAATCATAGTTGCATCATTCTGCATGAACTCTAAGTCGAGATAGGGTGGCACAACATACGTGCAAGCGTTCGAAGTTGCTGACAAGGGTCCTGTGCTTTTCATTTATGTCCAATGTCGTTTAGAGTAACTGACTACTCAAAACTTTGGGATGTTCAAAGGGACTAAACGAACTTTGATATCAAAATGAATGTTATTGCTGTGTGACTGTGGTGATGGTGTGGTCTTCGAATTAGGAGGGCAAGTACTGGCAGACATCAATAAAGAAGCCTCGGTAATGGTCTGAGATGCATTTTAGACATGGATCTAAATTATTTCGCTTTACAGGGGGGTGAACAAAAGCACATACTTATTCGAACACAAATACAAAATCGATAAAGTCGTATATGATATTCGTACCGGAGCAAAACTTTTCTGTAATGTCAAAATCCGAAAATAGATTATATATCGTCAGAGTATGGTTCCTTGCTAACATGCTCATCGGTAGACTAGATAAAGAAGTTATACTCTGAACCCGGAGTAAAACATTTGGAATGCAGCCATGATAACCGGAGTGTACCACAAAGAATTTTCTAGAATCTGTCGTTACCCTTCTCACTCAATGCACAGTAGCAGCAACCCTTCGGTCCTAAACGTTGAATTTGGCTAGTTTTATGATTCCTCACTTCTTTGTTTATATTTTATACAGCAGGTAACATGTTTTTGTGAATGACAAACCGGCTGTCATGAGAAGTCATTGTTGTCCGAAAGTCCACCCGGGTGTTGTGTCCTCCATAAAACCGGCTACAATACAGTTTGTATCGTGGTCCCGTTAGCAGCTCTAAAGTTTTGCAGCGTGGCTTTCAATCCAATTCAATTTTGTCCAACTACCTCAGCGTAAATCACGGCGTACCACTGTAATTCTGAGAATCCATACAGTTTATTTGAAGAGAAACGCTACAAGAATACAGCCGGATGTTACTATAGTGGGGTAACTCTAAATCGTTTGAAAACGATGACAGACAACTTTGTAAATTGCGTTTAGTGCGTAAGCACGCGAAAGTAACGTCTAGGATAACCAGTCGCTCAGGAGCACGACACGTGTGCCTGTCATTCGCGCGCTAAAACTATGTACTGTCATGTAAAAATATCCATAAGACGTAACCAAATTTATGGTCAGTCATATCTCCTGTGGTCTACCGAGTGTTTGAGTCGACCAAAATCTAAAGCAAGTAAACATCGTCATCGTTCAAATCTCTATGACTATCATGTACTTGCATAGGCACCAGGAAGTTATCGCATTTTTCTCATCCATTTGATGAAGTAACTTGTTTGCTAACTTACCGCAGTTTCCCCCAGTTACAAAAATAATCTCGCTTTCTTACTCGGTAGTGATGTTGTTCTTGACTGACCTCCACATAGACACTGAGAATAGTATTGAAGCAACTGACCACATCTTTCAAAATCTTGCTTCCTGCCATGTTGATACAACAAAAGACAAAAATCATGCGCCATAGAAACCTGGATGTTTCACTCTGATTTCCGGTTAATATCCAAGCGGTTAACGTTATGTTCTTTACCATTTATTTACTGTTATATATTCTCACTTCTCCTGTGTGTGATTATTTACAAATAAAGAATACACAACTACTGGAACTTAGAGCTTATGAGTTATTAACATCTCCTTGGGTTACAAAAGTACTCTTAACTTGTCCTTCAGATACAACTTATAGCTACCTTCTTTTAACAGTTCCAGTTTACTGTAAATATCTTCCATTTGTTATATTTACCTCAGTGTTATTTGAACGCGATTATTTTCTAGACTCTGTGCAAAAAGAATCACTGTGCAAATATCCAGAGACTTTGTCTTGACAACAACAACACCAAACCGATTTTAGATTATCCTATATCAGGATACATATATAAATATATATATGCATATATATATACAGTAGATACCGCACGACAGTTCCAGACATACGAAGCAAGTCTGTACAGTTAAGAAGTTCGCGCGAGACGATGTAAAGTATACGGAGATCATAACGTTTTGCACAGCTAGTCCTTCAACACCTGGAGTGGACACATGGTGAACTTGATAGTCCAGCCTCACAGCATCATTATTCTTATAGAATCTTATGTTTTTGTATTCTTTAGGAAAGACGGCTGAGGACTACAAGCCCCGTATACGTGAGTGAGAATGGTGTCTGACGGTAAAATAGACCTCCTAACTAACCATTTCAAAATAGCAAGATAATACGTGCAAATTGTTACATTGCCTTTCACAACAGGAATGCTGACATTCGCAACGCATTGGATACGAGCAGGCGAAAATGAACTGTTGTAAATTGTGGAATGCAGGTATAGGAAAAGGGAGTCGTTAATAACCGTATTCTTTGTAGATTTGTGAGTTTCCATTCAAAAGGGATAACAGAATCGTTAAGGTTTTATAATCATCATGCATCAAATGGTGAATAATTAGCCTATACACAACCCTTATTTGCAAGCCAAAAAGCAACCGTACCCCTACTCGTAACATCTTGAAGTTTGACAGTATTTGAGGCAACCTCAAGGTGAATATAAATGTTACGCACGTCTCCAACAAATGTTTCCGATTAAATCTTCAAATGTAATAGCTAGGTGAGCAATATTCATTGAACTTCATCAATGAAACAAGAATATCCTCATAATTGTTTAGCATATAGGTTTCGTGTTATCTGAATTCTAATTAGCAAAATTACGTTAACGCATTTCAGTTGAATGTCACTCATAAATGATCAGGATAGACTCTGCAGTTAGGCTTTTCTTAGGGCAATTACTAAACACAAGTTCTGCCTTAATTAGGAGCCAGTAGTAATATCTAATCTTTTTAAGACTGGGACTAGAACTTCGATCCACTATCTCATGATCTGATCATATTTTTTGAGTGGCGCGACCATAATATCAGCAAAGAAACTCCAAATATATCAGCCCGTGTGCTATGTTCTGATCGATTGATCATCCATATAGGATATGTAACACCCTCTGCAAGTGGACTAACTAAATACTCCCTCAGAACGCAAGTACAGTGATCAGTGTGACCAATGTTCAACTTCCCATTTGTTTATCAGTAATCAAGACGCCACCCAACAATTCTGAGTTCAACGAATTAAACTCGGGTGGAGGTTGTCAATTAGAAGTAACGAGCCAGTTACTATATATTTTCTGGAAAATACCATAGGACCAGAAGACTACTCCGAATTGACCAACTAGCGGAGGGTTCAGCAAAAAATTGGGAAATGCCTGAGGGAAAGTTAATGTGACGATTGTCAATACATTTGCTTTAAGAAGGTGTAACCTGGTATTACATTTGTCTCTGAGACAAGGATATGCATAAATGACCTTTCTTTTAGAAAGTAAGCTTCGAGTTTCTGTTGGACTTTATCTCAAAAAGTGTTAGGCAGATGTAAGGTTGAGTGTGAAAGCAATAAACTGATGTGAACAATGTTTTGCTTTTTCCGAGCAATACTCGATGACAAATAATGATTATAAATGCTCAAGTGATTCAGCGTGTACAGTTCTGTATATCCTTAATGAAGAAGAATAAAAACTTTTATGTGTAGCTGTTCGACGTGGACGTTGTTACAAGTTTGCTTCGGTTAGGATTCGGTTGTAGTGTTCACTCTCTTCCGAGAGACACTTGCAACTCGTCTTGACAACAGTCATAAATAAATCATTCTCTATGAATAAGTCACGATCTCCTGTGCGTGTTGTGTAGTAACTACGTACAGAAACACCATCGCTTTGCCGAGTGACTAATCGCCAATTTCACATTCGCAACTTATTTCTTTTCCACACTCACCAGTTTATGTCACAGACAAACAGTAGATTAGTTGGCTAAATAGGTTAATTATCGAACAAACCCGATTGTAATTTCATGATTGAATAGGTTTTTCCATCCACCCTACTTTGACAGAGCCTCTAATCTCGTGTTTGCTCTTGTTAGAACATATCAGTTAAGCTTATGGTTGTAACCAAAGAGAAACGAACTTAGATCAGAGTTATCGTGAGGTAACTTTGCTGACTGTTACACCACACTGGACACGACTGAACTGCTACGTTTAAACGTTCAGCCGCCCTAGCTTATAGGTACTGTTCGGGCTGTCCGATTGCTTTATTCTGTTTCGGTTATAATCCTGGTTAACATTAGACAGGTTTTAAGTGAATGAATATTTCTGAGCATAAAGTGGAAATTTGTTTCTTACTAAGTAGACTTACTCATCACACTGAAATCAGTCAATCAGTACGAGACAAACGGGCTATATGCATATCTGTAGTACGTACAGATTGATAGTAACCTGGCGCCCTGGATGTGGCAATCAAGTGGTTTGATTTATCAGTAGCAATTAACATCCCTACAAAAATAATCATGTGAGTCAGAGTGAGTGAACATGAAGAACGTTTACTTCAGCTTAATAAAATTGAATATATTTTATTGTTTTGTCATCGTCATGTCTGTACAACTGTCAAGGGAAAATTTAGAACGGCTTGGGTCAGAATGTAAGTCATGTTACTCACTAACCATTCTCTCGTAATCACAATTGGGTTACAGCTTGTGACTTTGGTTACTTGTCCATTCGGGTGAGGATAAACAAGAGTATCGCGGTCATGGAACTTGGAAGGTCAGTAAAAACTTTACTTAATAAGTTACCGAACTTACAACTCGGATGGAGATTTTCCCAAAGTTAGACGGAAGTCACCGTCAGGTTAATTTGGTTCGATTAACTGGTATTTGCTTGCAACCGTAAATGGTTTAAGTGAATCAATCTGGTGGAAAGATGTGACACATCTTCACCGTTAATTTGTTGTGCGACTACAGTTCAAAGCAAAGATGGCAAATTTTCCGCTAATTCGTTCGGGTGAGAGTGAGATTGATATACACCGACTATTCTTTGCTGTTTTCAGCATTTACACAACTGCAGTCGAATCATTATCAACGTACAGATCCGACGTGTATGAGTTCTTATCCATGTGTTGTCACTTTTAGCCAAATGACAGCAGGTTCTACTATAAACTTCGAGCATAGTTTCCGTCGAAATGACCACCGGGGTTATTCTCATGTTGATTTAATCATTACCATAAATGTACAGACAAACTCAAAGGTGCGAACAACTAAGTGTTTCCACCTATCATACATATGGAAACACTAGTCCATTTCGTTAACTTAGGCACTTCAATAAATCGACGCACGATATAATGTGAACACAATGCATACCTGTTTTTGTTTTACGTTAGCTTGTAGATTGAAGGTTGGAGATTACAGTATTAATCTAGAATTTGTTTAACAGGCAGCAAGAAATTCCGGCAAAACATTTCTTACAGAATTAGGCAAGTAATTAGGATATTCGATTAGTGTACAAGCTAAACAATACATACGGTTTTGCGTAGAAATTCACAGAGAGCACTCATCGAGTAAATATATATGTACACGTGATTATGTACTCGGCGACTTTTCCGTTCAGAATGCTACGTGAAACCATATGTGTTGACCAGCCCATGCATTAATCGAGTATCTTGCCTACATGCCTAAATCTGTACATAATGTTTCGTGTACATTTTGTGATGTCCTCCTGTACTCACACATGTGGATATATACAAGGACACGAGTGTTCAGTTTTACTGCCTACGCCCAAGCATGTGAGTACAGCTAACACTGTCTACAATTGAAACGTTCGTTGTTTACGACCAGCTCAGAAATTCTTACATATGTGATAGCATATAGTTGTAGTTATTTTCGTGTTACTCCATGTCATTGGCACGCAGTGAAATAGACAGCCTGTCCAGCAGTTTACAATTTGTAGTAAAGATATAAGACATTGTATGGTCACTGGTAAGCAATACGGATATGGTTTGTACAAACTGAACGTGGCATGTAGATATAAGGATACAGCGAAGTACGTCTGCACTACTAACTATATGACAGTAATTCTTTGCAAAACCGACGCTATACAACCTGTTAGAATCTACGGTTATTAGCAATCTGTCAGAGCTACTGTAAACACCTTCGGTCCGACAGGATAAACTGGATTGTTAAAGATTTACTCGGATGAAACTGACTCTGTACATAATAAGCTAACAATAAACCAAAATGTGCAACTTACGACCATGTGGGATTGGTGCACGAAAATCATCTGTTAACGACTGGCATCTTACAAAGCAGTGGTGCAGACGATTTAGTTGAACGGTGTAAAACAAAGAAATCACGGTTCGGCATGCCAGTAAAAAGACTATACGAGATTACAGTTAATTCTGGATGCGTGCAAACTCGTGAGGTGCTAGAGTGGTGTGGCGGATTATCTGTTGACGTCTCGTTTGGCAATCAGAGGTTCAAGTCACTGGACTGTCGTTTTGTCACCATATTATTCTTAAAACTTGCAGTGTTCAGTATTCTTTCTCACTGAGCGCACGTAGAATCAACAGATCCACCCATGCAGTTTTTGAAAATGCTGATTTGTATTTAAATGGTTGTTACCGTGTGACGCATACTTCCTGAAATTTGGCTTAAAATTGCCAGTTAGAGCAAACAACGTGAATCTTAATTATAACTTATTTTAAGCCTTGAACGGCAGAGAATTGCTACTTCGTGAAACTTAGCTACTTTTCTATTTAGTCTCGGATTCTGACGTTAAGTGGACACATTTCAATATGTGAAATTGGGCTGATATGCTGACGATATCGAGGTCTACAGTAAGTTTATCAAATAAAACTGATCATTTGTATTCTTTGTACTATGCAACATTTCGCTCCACTAATACGCTTTGAAGAACTAACTAACCATTCTTCTACGCCATTTCTCAGTCACTTCACTGTAGAGAGATATCAACAGTTCACAAAGTCAACAGCTTCTGAAAGCAAGTCTGGTTGTCGGTTGAACTCAATTTCAACTCAAGAAGTCGAGCAGCTACGGTTTACGTTTATAAAGAATAATCGAGTTACTTGCGCATTTCGGCATAAAAAAGGACGGTGTTGTATTCCAGACATGCTATCATCATTTCTCATCAGTGGTTCTAGGCGGTGCATAACTGCTAGATACCCACGAATGAAAAAAGTATTTGCTGGTTGAAAAAATAAGAGAAAAAATAGGACACACCACCAAAAGTAATCACATGTGCACTCAGAATGTTCAATTTCAGGATGCCTGCTTTTTGCGAACAGATAACCGAGTTACTAGTGAAAGTAAGTCTTCGTTAAGAAAACAGCTTTCCTATGCCATTACTTGGGCCTAATTTAGGGACAACTGAGCCAAACGACGTCATTCACGTCACGTAGTTTGAGTAACCGCAAAATGTGTCCAGTCACGTATTGTTAAAACGGCTGAGGCCCCGACCTGGTGGGCTCATTCAACCTACAGTGGTCAGCTTTTGATAGCCAACTTCATTTCTCTAAAAGTGCATCATCTATCCACCTCAAGCTTTAGGCCAACAAACCGCAGTATCGTCAACGTGTGATGGGTGTGGCAGACAGCAACCTTAGTACATGGTCTAACCACTTAAGTCTATTTAAACTTTAAGACTGAACGAATAAATTCCTTTGGCATTTATCGCCAAATTGCTGATTCCTAACCTCTCCGTCGCCAGATGTGGTCGACTGAAAGTGAATGTTAATAAGTATACACTTGAAATCGATTAGTGTCTTCTAGGTCCAGCGACTATATTTTAGAGTCATAAGTTGGAAGACCCTCAAAGTCATTTCACATACACGACCTCTAGGTTTCAGAGAGATGCTTCCTTGTCGATACGACTTTTCTAGATTTGTTATTACTACCTCCAACCTTGGAGGCATGAACTTCTATTTCCTTCAGTGTATATTCGCCACTGCCACTGCAACATTCTAAGTACATCGACCGACCAGCAGACCTAATGATTTCATTGTCTAACACCGAACCTACTTAATCAAAACAGTTTCGAAAAAGCACTTTACACATTGAGGCTCGAATACATCCCAAAGAAAGTAAGGTCACACTCAACTAAAGAACGCAAAGTATAACGAACATATGTTTTCGATAACTCATAGTAGAGTTATTACAGGTATAAGGAAAAGTAATGATGAACTGGACTATTTAAACTGTATTTGAACAGATACCAAAAATGACGGCGGTAAAAGTTTTCTAACGTGTGCATTATTCTTTCCGTATCAATATGCTGTGGTGCTCATTAGGCCGACAAGTGAGCACACATGACTGTTGTGAAAAACATCAGTAAAATTGTCTCGCTGTGAAGTATAAACACATTGATTAATATTATGTTCTCAAGAACAGTCCCACTCAGCCTTTTCTTCAGGTATTTCACTAAATGTACATTTTCAGTCTTACAGAGTAAGGGCTTATTGCTCTTTCGTTTCAGCCTAACATGTGTCTCAGTTTTGTTTCTACCCCTTTCAAGAACGCCGCATTACTACAAAGTACCCATTGTTTGTCGTCCACTTGAGTAAAGATCACTACTGTGCAAAAGTCAGACTCACAACTTTTTTGACTATTATCAATGATTAGCAATGAATACAGATCATGTGTTCTGGCGAATAATTTGGGCTAATACCAGTTAGCATGAAGTCCTATGTAGCCGTCTTACTGGACTTCTTAGGGTTTTATGCGAAGTGTCGAATAACTGCTCTGGATTACACATTCCATAGATAGCAAAATGGTTCGCTAAGTAACGGTTTTCACCTTGGGAACACTGACTTTTTACCACCCAAAATAAAATTCATACAAGCGGAGCACAATCAGTCTGACAACACTATTCTCCAGAATCATCCGCGGCCAATACTGAGGTCTCATGTGTTGTTTATTAAAGCAAGGTTTTATACACATTCTAGATGGAAACAATATATCGAATGGCTCTAGCTGATTTGCACAATTAAGTGATGTTTTTGAGAATGACACACATTCAATCTTTTGCAAGAACGATGTCATACTCTCTCATCTAGATGTTGAAGTGCTAATTACTAGTCCAGGAACGTGTTTTCCGTATGGTTCTGAGAGTTTATCTTCATAACGGAAGTACAAATACAAAAGTTCAGCATGCACATTTGTGTTCTGGGGGACAAGGTCGGTTGTTTTATAGTTGATTTCCAGAAAGTCGGAATGTTTATCTCAAAGTAGCAGCTGTTCAACGTTTTGGCGAGATTCAATAGTTAACTGTCAAATTTCTACCGTTATGTTTAATTTCCTCTTCACACAAAGTAATTGACATTTTTTACGGATTATCGAACAGATCCAGTCGTGTTTACGTGCGTTTGACAGAATTTCGTGAAAATACACTGACAAAAGAAACAACCTATGCCTTTATTTTCTTGACTACTTCTTATGTAAGGTGATTCCGATCTCTTAACCAGTGTTTGATAGATATCTTGAAAGCTGATATTTCTGCTTGTTTGATTTTGTTAAACCTGCGTGTTATGTTCCAACAGATATGTGACTGATTAGAACAGAAAAACAATTAACATGCAGTTGTTTTCATTCTCCATAAAAAACTTCATGTTGCAGAAAGAGCTGCCGATTAGTTTGTGTGTGATTTTCTCATGCGGAGCATTTGAGTAGCGTAATTATGTTTTACCGTATCCTTGTCCATTACGTGCGAGTGAGCTTCCTTCAAGATAGCTTGACCACCTCATGAATCTGTACAGCTGCCAGTGATAGCAATGCCATATTTTTGAAAACAACAGCTTACTTAAACCGGCTCAAACAAAATTCAGTGTGACAGCTTTAATTCTCGGGCTATTTTTGTTTGACTCATGTCAACTGATGATTATTGTTGATAAAACTTGAAAACTACTCATAGCAAGTGCTGCCTTTACATCCAGACTGGCGTTAATATCGTGTTCTTCTCACTAAGCGTAAGACTCCGGTTTCATCTAACAAACTATACGGAACTAACTGAGTAGCGAAAACAGAACAAAATGTAGATAAAACTATTTTGGACTGCCTAAAAGAAGGAAAATGAAGATGAAAAGTTTACTGAGGACACAGAACCCAGTCATCGTGGGAATCATTTAAAATCAGAACAGAAAACAGATCACCGGGCAGATTACAGACATATATCAGCTTAAGCTCAATAATAGTTCGATTCTCGACAACACGGGAAGTGTGAAAGCTGCCTAACTGCACTAGAAAAGCATGGCATCTGAAAATCTCAGCTTGTAGTCTTGAATGTACACATCGTGACTCTGTTGACTCAAGCTAAACCGAGCTTTCTTAAAGTTGGACACACCTGAACAGTTAACGATTAGTGCCTACTAGTCAAGCCGTTAACTTGACCCGGTAAATTCAGTACATTGACCTCCGTAGAAGATAATGTTTATGAAAAGTCTTATGTGCGTAGATTAGTTCATCCCCGACAAGTATCTTTAGCACCGCGTTTGCAGTGCATGGCAGGCTAAAAAACGACGTTTATTATGAAAGTCATTCGAAATCCCCGTCAGTCATGTATTTAAAAACTTATTCAGCAATTTACCTGAAAACTGTCATTCCACCTTGAGGTAGAAATTCTGCTCCTTAGAAAGTCAACAGGGTTCCACACGGTAGTTACTACGATGGGAGATCTAAAAGTTTATACCAGGTGATTACAACTGGACGTTCAAATAAAATGTTTTGATAGTGCTCAATTTGAGGTCAGTGACATAGTGGTCAATAAGACTATTTGTTGAGAGGGCAGGCCCGAGTCAAAACACGGCAGTAACAAGAAGATGGAGCACTGACGAATTCTCACAAGAATTCAAGTGGCGTTTACGGCTTCTTCACAAAATAGACCAATTAAAACATGAATCTTACTGCCCAAGCAAGAATCGGTTATTAGTAATGTTCAATGTAGACCAAACAAAATTGTAAGTGTGTAGGCTGCTGTAGCAGTATGGATGTGCTGTGAAGATGTTTGCATGTAAATGCGCTCGTTTGATTTGGAAAGATTTTAGAGTTGAAGATCTCTACAAGGGTTTCCATAAACCCCTACTTGTGTCTAATGTTCTTTCTTGAGTTATATAAATTTTGATACCAACAGAATATAAGATCTGACAGTTCCATTATCCTCTACTTACTGCCATTTCTCTTTTTATAGAGTCGTCGTGCACGAGCCCGGTACATACCCCGACTTGGAACGCGAAGGCCTTCACGTTGAACCCGGCAAACTAAATGAGATCAACTATGCACCGGTGATGTGGGAACGCCTGAACACTCCCCCACATCCTTGTCGTGAAGATTGGTTGGATCGTTCATACGAATTAGCCAAAATCACCCCAGACAAGTTACCTGTATCACCTAGCACAGACTATGCGTATGCCTACTCAGATTTAAACGTGTCATATCGATACTCACAAGTCCAATGCATTTTGCTTTACCAACAGTTGGACATTATTGATAAGTGCCACTGTCAGTATGTGTTCAATCCGCGCCCTCGTCATCCAAATTTTGAGGTACCTTACTGTGGTAGGATTCTCGACAACGATACGAACCTTTTGGAACTGATTATGCAACGCATTGAATGTTTGTCTGGTGGCCCGTTAAACAACTCGCTCAAGCGTCACTACGAAGCGACTAGCTGTTTCCCACGATGTAGTTATTACACTTACGACAGTACTATCTCGGTGACCACATGGAGAGCAGTGGATTGGCAGCTACACTGGCTCAGACAATTGAATAATGCATTCAAGGCTATGAGAAATGATCAAGGTACAAATGGTGAAAACTGGCCTGTGAACAAGAGCAAGGGTTATGCAAAATGGATTGAATATTACGAGAAGGCCAATTTAACAAATGTAAGTACTCTCATATTTATCAAACTAGCTTACTCGAGTCGATATTTTTGTTGGGTAAAAGTCACTCTCTTGGCGACTAAATTACTTTTTGTTAACTTAATGCGTATATCTGACGACAGATTGAGACAAACACATTTCCTGATTGCAAACGTGAAGTCTATCTTTCTTTGACAAACATATCTGTCCTGGTTGCTAAACTGTAGTTGTCGTTTCCTCTTCTAACCAAAGTTTGCGCTTGCAGTAAGAATTGGTCCCACAAGATAACTTTACATCCGCTATTTTGCCACAAGCCTTGTTTCTCATTGTGTAGTCATGTTGGTACCACCAGAGAGCGTCCAGACGTTTTGAGTAACAAGAACCGGTTTTAGAAAACGTCGTGTTGTTCGAAGCAGGGTAGCACCATAAGTCCCCTTCGTCCAGCCAAGGTGAGTGAGTAGTTAAACGCAAATAAACTCCGTAAAGTAGACTCCTCAGTAGGTGCCCAAATAACAACTGCTTATCAGAAAACATACCCGTGTTCTTGATGAAGATTGGTTTAACCACAATCAGTTGATGATGTCTACAAATTACTTCAAAATTTGCCTGTTTCAATAAAATTCAGGTAGACGGTATTCTCCTACGAACAGAATGTGTCACCTTAAAAGCAAAAATGTTGTTTTTTGTGTGACAAAACAACCGCATCCTCAAAAAACTTTTCAAAGCAGATGTGACATAATGAGTAGGAAAACCTTTTGTTGTGAGAAGTGTAGAACTGGATAGGTAACCGTGTTCTGCGCCAGGATTTGAACGAGATTGTTCTCAGTAACTTACATTGCTATAGACCCTTCAGTAAAGAGCACCTTTGAATGCTCTTCGCTTCCAACTTATATTGACCAGTACGTAATCATCGCACACTGGTAAGGTGACATTCATCGCAACATGCAGTAATAATATGTGAAACAAGAATGAAACTCAGAGCAGAAACCGAATACCAAGCTAGTCGGAATGAAGCCTTCCGACATTTTCTGCTATTGCATGTCAGAACTACAATGCGGGTCATGTTTCACAATGTAACCCATTCAGTGCGTTCGAGCAGTCTTCACTCAGCGAAAGACACCACCTACGTGCCCTAGCGGACAGTTGAGGGCAGTAGGCCTTACGAGTTTACAGGGAATCGCACATATCAGACGAACGTAGGAAGAGTGTTAGAGAACAGTCGTCTGTATGTTATTCGTCCGCCTTGTGATCAGTAGGTTAAAATAAGCTAAGTCTGGTATGACAACAATTCCAAACTGATTCCTTTTTGGAAAAAAAATACTTATTCAGTCCGTGGAAAGTGCTTCTTTTATGATTCTGGTGAGTTCGATCATACAAGTGAGGTACCCATGAAAAATCCTTTAAGATATTACAAACATGACGAGGGATGGGTTGACAGTCGTGAAGCAGTTTGTTCAATTGATGAACGCGAATAAGGCAATAAGGAGACGTAGATCATGTGATGTTCTCCGGAGTAACATTTCGTACATTCTGATCACACATGGACATGTAACTAATGTTAAACATTAAGATAAGGTTCCACAGACAGACACAGAAATAAAGATCAAAAATATGGGAATACTGACTACCAGGACAACCGCGACGTGAATACACATTGTTTTTGATCACACAGGGTTTTCCTGAAGTTTGATACCCAAAGCCTCAGCGAACTGGAGGATGCGTTTTCGGCGGCTTCGAAAAATCACAGAGAATACGTCACAAACCTTGACTCTGTGTCCTGTTTGGATTAAGTGTTTTGCTATTGGTGACGCTGGATGCCATCCTTTAGCCTCTAGACACACGCCTGGCGTTTCTAGTTGTGTTTCCAGCCACCTGGGAACATGCTCCTTGATACAAGAGGCTAGCTGTCGGTTTGTCCTCCCTATGTAGCTCATACTGCAACTACTTGAATATTTTATAGACATTAGGGTGTGACAAACGTAGACTGTTTGCTCGCAGTCGAGGAGGCTTGTAAGGCCTTGGTTCGCCGTATTATACATGGTTTTACGGCGTTATAAGATCTGGATACAGCAGCTGTTAGACGTTTTTAATCATTGTTGATCAGCCCTCACTTAGAAACGGGAGCTTTAAGTACACCATATTCTTTGGTACTGTTGTTTTCTTTATCCTTGGGAGTAATGACACTAAGACATTTATTGATAAATTACAGAGGTGCCCGTTGGCTAACAACGTTTGTGTGAACGTTTAAGTTTTGTGGTAGATTGTCTTCTATGCATAGCCTCTGCCCTCTGTGAAAGAGCGTTCGAACTAGGATTCTCTTACATTGCATTAAACAAAAGCTTCCAAAATGTATATACTCTCCAACCCAGAAAGGCTCTGTGTAACTGGATCTTTCTGTCGTGCCATCTGATTTTCGGGTAACTAGAATGTCCAGGAACGGATGGTAGCTGTTTACTTCGCTCTTTCTAGTTAGCATGAGGTTGTGGTTTGCACGCCCTATCACATGAGTTACTTCGTCTCACTGCCTTATTCAAGTTGATAATTGTGTTTAAATGAAGTTGTTGCAGCGAAAGCCATCGACGTGATAGAACGGGTTGGCAGAAGTTCCTCAACAAAGAGACTGGGACTATGGACATTTATGAATCGTTGTAGAGCGTTCCCGTAACGAATCCTGGCCTACGTATCACTTTTCTTCGTTCTCTATCATTCACGGCGAAATAATTGGAAGTCGTGTAGTTTGTTACCAAATCAAGTTCAGTTTGGCAATCAAGTTTGTCTATTGTGGTAAGTACGATTCAGCTAGTCCCGCTTCCAGGTGAGCGTGATTTTCAGGAGGTTTGCTATGCACCTTGATGTTGCCTTTTCTTATATGTAGTAAAATCTGTAAAATGAATTGACGTGGAAACGTGTTTGGTCTCGCTCATCAGTAACACTTTCGCATTTGGTTAACCGATTCACTAATCTTGTCGATACTTATATGCATTCACACGCAATATGACATCAGTCACTTACAAGAGGACGTGAGATCATTTGTAATACGTGTTGCTGCTCACCATCGAAACAATACTCCAAGACTGGTTGTGTCGCTCATTGAAGTGATATGGTAGAGGCACTCTTAACTGAGGAGCAAATCGGTTGGTCTTTGCGTTAAGAGACAATGCCGTTATCCGCCTGGTCACCAGTTCTGTGAACAGTGTTTCTAACCGGGGAGATTTTATGTAATTCAATCATAGCTTGCTTTCGCCTGATTGATGTGGATGGATACAATCCACTTCGGATTGTCAGTTTGTATTAGCTACGGACGCAATGGATTTGAAATAATGTTTGTAGAGCTTCCTGGCACTCACTTTATGGGCTGCACTTATCCAAATTAACGGGGTGAAAACAAGCTGTTACTCTCCATGAATTCGTGTGATCTACTGATTTCTATTCGGTATGGGGTTATGGTTTTCTTTGACTTGGTTTTTACACTTCTCAATATGGTACAAAATCCATGGCGTATATCAACACTCCAACATTAGCCGCTTAAGGGAATGTGGCCGAATAATAAATAACCGTCTGTTGCCACGATCAACGATTACAGTTACCGCTGTCACAATTTTGTTTTTGTTTTTTTTGAGCGTCGACCTTCTACACCAGGCTAAATCAGGTCGAATACGAAGGTCAGACGATATGTTTGTACAAATATGGCGAGTCACACGTTCTAAAACACCCTCTGATACTGAAATGAATTGTGAAAATGGGTCAAACAAAAGATTGAGCTGGGCCTGTGACTCGAAGTTAGTATTCTTCTTTGGGGGGCACATGAAAATTATTCCTGCAAGACAGGGTTTCCAGCTGAGCATTTGTAAATTGAACTGATGAAAAGTTGGAGTTTCTAGAAATACTGAGCACGAGCATGATGAAATCCCGACGTTTGTGGATATTCTCGTGAAGCGTCTGAAAAACGACTGCATAATGCGGTCTGTTTGCAAAAACCTACTTGGACGGAGGAGTACCTGGACGTCCACAATTTTGTGCTGATCGATCATGGACATGGTCTAGTGAGCACACTACCACTGAAAACATCGTTACCGCTCAATATCAAATCTTACGTCATTTACA
Organism: Paragonimus heterotremus; assembly: GCA_013368495.1. Classification (NCBI taxonomy): domain Eukaryota; kingdom Metazoa; phylum Platyhelminthes; class Trematoda; order Plagiorchiida; family Troglotrematidae; genus Paragonimus; species Paragonimus heterotremus. Next base: position 214,536 of record LUCH01000149.1, read on the forward strand.
AATTCTCATATAAGTGCCGGGCCACTTACGTAGGCAGAACGGAATGGCAATTACGCAACCGGGTCAACAGAGACATTTCGGTTTGGGTCCGTGAACCTCTCATGGATAACACAACGTCTCAATCACTAGGCGATTGTTGACATGTCGACCACAAATGAGTCTAGATGATGCCATTCTAATACGTTAATCAAAACAGGTTGCCCTCGTAACTGATGCGCACTGGTATGTGTGCATGGTTGTTGATTTTGTCGTTTGGCTTCAAAATGTCCATTGAACCTTGTCATACAAAACCACAGACTGCAGTATGTACGCGGGGAAATGCAGCGAACTGTATTCGATGGATGGATCGTGCAAAAACTGTCACTGACTACTTCGTCCAAATTTGTTTTGGAAAAGTTGTCGTGCAGTTCTAAGTATCACTGGTACGCGAATTATGTAACTGTCTCAGTGAAGTTTGCCTTTTTTGAAATGAAATCCCACCGGCGCATTTGGATCTGAAAATAATATTGTATATGTGTAGTGAATGCGTTCTAGATATTGCACCAATCTATCTTGTGACCGGGTGTATATACACGGATGGCGTCACCCGACTCGGACTAGCCTGTCACGGTGATCGAAAGTAAAGGACTTCTGAGATTAACCATCATCACCACAAGTGGCTTGCGCTGCACCACTTGCAGTTTCACTCACACACAACGTATCCGGTGTAAACTCGAAGGAATGAGACAAGTAGGTGCTTGAGTGAGGCCTTTGTGTCCAGCCGGCCAATGCTAATTAGCCGATTCATAGGCTACCTCGAAATTTAAACCCCTATCTCTTAGGAAGTAAACAAAGAGATACTGCAGTAATAAGATCTACACAGGTAAGAAAAGTGTTGAAAATATGACATAAAAAGTAGCCCATTGTAAGAGTGCATGTTAGTGCACTCTAAAGAGGATACAGATTGAAATAAAAACGGGAAGAAAACAGACAAAACAATCCCTATACAGTAAACCAGTAATTTAATGGACAGTTGGAAAGCCACAGACATCCAGGTTTCTGAAAATAGGAGCACCGGGTATATATAATTGAAACGCACACACACCATTTCATTCTGGATTCTTCATATAGGCTGTGGTAGGAAAAGAATTTTACTGATACTGTTGGAAGGTAATCAGATGGAAATTGTGTCTCCTGACTTTCGGGTCTTATGATTAGTCTGTTCTCTAATATTACAGTCTCATCTATTTAGATTCGCCAATCTTCAGGTTCTGTTGTTTATAACCCATTCAAAGGGATTTACCCCCATTGCGTTTATCTCACTTAGCAAATCTTTACTCTGGGTGAGTAGATACACACTAATTTGTGGTAGTTAGTTTTGTTAGAAAATTTTCATAAGAACCGACGTTATCATAGAATCTGCCGCATCAGCATGTAAAATGTCCCATGGTTATTTGTCTCTCTAGGATAAAAACGATTTTTTTGCTCATTACAAGGAAGGAGTCACCCAGTCTTAAGCACAAGTTCGTTTGTTACAGCGTAATATACGTGAGTCGTAGTTCAGCCAACTTCATGCTATCAGCTTGGGTGTTTAGTAGGTTTTTTTAAAACATCTGCTTCTTTCTCGTTTAGCAACACTGATTGTTGTGATCGTTGTATTTCATTCAACAGGCAATGTTGATATTCCTCTAATGAAACCATATCGTCTCCTCACCAGTACGTTCATAAATGCACTAACCAGCTCGCCTTTGTTTATTCCAACTGCAGTAGCTTGTGTGTGCTTGGGCAGAATTTCTTCTGACTACGACTTCGTTTCCTTACATCGAGGCAAAGATATTTCCGATTGTAAAAAATATCAAGAGCAAAGGGAACAATATATCAGATAAAATAAAGTTAGTGGGGTTAAGGAAAAATGATGTGGATTTAAGTAGGCAAATGATGGTAGCAGTCTGTCGTGCCGGATAACACTGCTAAAAACACGATCCGAATAGTTTAAATTGTTAGACCTAACTCAATTTACTTTAAGGAATAATCAGAGGGTTACTGATGAGTGGTTGGGAATTTGGTTTATTTCAAGTTGAACATTACCCACAGTGGATCGCAGTTGTCTTACTTCTTGCATGCGTTCGTTCCCAGTCATTTTTTGGTTCGGGTCAACAGTTGATAACTTCAATGAATAGCTACCAGCGCAGTAAACGTTCAGTTCGCATTTGGCGTACATGATTCAACCATTTCAGGTTGTGTGTTTATACTAATTTATTAAGTGTTTGCTCATTCCGGAAAGCGTTCTAGTGAGCAGCGACTTTCTCTGTAAATGATGGAGACAACATTAATCAACCCAGGTACAGTTAGTCACATTTCAGCAGTAGCTTCATTAGTGGAATCCTAGAAGAAAACTGATCACAATTATGTAACGTACACCCATCTTTCCGACTAAAACTTGACGTCTTTCCGACACCACCGGTAAAAGCTATTGATTTTGATTACAACACTACTGAGGAGGGCTACAGGAGATGGTTGAAACGTAGAGCATTAGAAATTGCTCGTAACGTTGTTATTCTCAATCCATTTATCTGTTGAGGTCAGGTTTTAAAGTCCGAACGTAATCAGTGAGTAATAGTGTTGGGTAATGCACAGCTGAGCCTTTGAGTGGTAAGACTTAAGTCGAACTCTCAGGGACGAAGAGAGTAGTTCTCAATGCCTTAAAGATCATAAGCAGAGAACGACGTTTGACAACGTGTATTTACACTGTTCACGAGGTGTAAGCACAGGGACTAACGATACACTACTGTCAATGGATGTGAATACACCTCAACCACACAAAGTGGCGTTTGCCTTCGTGATATTGAATTTTTCACGTACTTTGTAAGAGGTTTCCAAAAACAAACATTTTCCAGGGCAAACTTCTATCGCGATGGTTGTATCTGTGTCGAACGCACGCAAAGTAACAACACAAACCATGGATTTGAGAGAATCGTAACAACTAGAGCCAAGGCTCACAGACATTGATGCAGTGATATAGTCGAGTGATTCGGGAAGCGCTAATGTTGGAAAATGAAGCACACAGACATGCACACGACCGATGAATCATCAGATCATCCAATCAACAGCAGGGCCGAGACATACGAACGCTCCCAGATAGGATATAACAATTCCTCTTCTTCTCCCCAAAATTAGTGTGTTGTAGAGCTGTACAGCATAGCGCCTTCTTCCTTATGTTTCTCAGATTCGTGCTGTTGGCCGTGACTTCTCGCATACGATCAATTCCTACTGACACAAATGAAGACGGATCATTAACGGAGAAGCACAAGCTTTCTGTGTCCTGGATGATCATTCAGCAAGATTATTAAAAGCCAGCCAAATTATGTTGCCTAAACAACTGAAACTGGTTGAAATAGTTTACAACGAACTGTAGATCAATCACGAGAGTGAGGTAGAGGGAATATTGAGGGAAAGAGAACAGCAATATGAATGAACGTAGTTATTGACGAGCCAACCAAAGCAAGGGTTAAAACCTGCAATTTGTATTACTCCGGCTTTATTGAAAGCGAAAATAATTTTCTTACTGTTTTGACAGTGGGACAATAGGGACCCAATACACAGGCACCAAGCATTATATCTCGTTTTTTCCACCATGTCAGTGAGCACAGTTGACTACAAGACAACCCTTCTATACTGTGCTCTAGTCGGAAATGACGTTCGCTAAGCCACTGTACTGATGCAGTTGTTAATGACTAGTCATATTAAGCTAACGGAGTAAGAACTTGTGACATTGTGTTCTGATTCACGTTCCTACACAGCGTAGTAAATATAATCAGCGCTATGAAATAAATTTGAATAGCGCCGGTAGTTTCCCGACAGTATGGAATAATTGGACAAAAAACACGATTGTCTTTTTGCAATCGAAATGTCATTCATCTCCATGTCTATCCAAAGAAAGCAGTTCTATAACTATGAAAATACTGCTGCTGTATATCCGTAGGATACGACCCCATTGTTTAAGCAATTGAACGCGATTGGTTATGTGCTATAAACCATATGGCTGTAATTACTTTGTGCATAATGTCTTTTATTTCGCTTATGTGACACTAATGTACCTAATAGGACAGAGGTCCCCGTCAGCTTAACTGTTTGGTTCAACGTAGTACCTGAACCTGAGCACAACTTTATCGTAACAGATTAGACAAGACCCAGTTTCATACTGCTTTCCTTCACAATAAAATTTTAAGCTAGATTCGACTATTCTAAATCCTGGCTTTCAAGTATGATACTTTTGATGAAACTCCAATGTGGACTTAGAAGCTGTTAATACTTAATTCGTATAGTGTAACATAAACTTGTTCCCAGTTGATCAAATGCAGGCTGCCAGCATGTATCTACTCATACACAGCCATCTCATTGACGAACTTTCTAGGAACTGTTGAAAACTACGGGCACTGGAAATATTTATTAACTGGATTTATTTGATGACAAAGAATTTTGTTCCGATTTAGTAATACTGCCTAACTAGTATTGTTTCATTCTGTTTGTATTCTGTTTTCATTAGAGCAAATGACAAAAAGTTCCCATGCAGTCAGTAGACTGTATGAAAAACTCATAGTTGTGTGTGTACAGTAATTCACTCTGATATTCACAATGAAGCAGACATAGTTAATTATGCCAACCTGGCAACCAAACAACCTGCAGATTACGTCAGTTACCCCAATATCTGAGTTTTCATACATTCACGTTCCTGTAGAAGCTCATCTGTATCCGGTTAACTGGAAGGTCTTGGCTATTTAGTTCAGCACTATTTTCATTACATTCCCGTTTTCAAGAAAAATTGTGTTGTACTTGAAGGACTCCGCCACTTGAAATTTGGGGCACTTTAGTTTCATTTGAACAATATATTAATTAATGCAATATAGTAACTAACTGGGTAAACATAAGTGTAACTAACTGATGCGGCTTATATTTGCTCCATTGATCTTTAAAATGAGTATACAAACTTTCTTTGATTTGACTATTATGCTGAGGTGATCCTGCTGTCCGCTTTGAGGAGTAAGACTTACCAACCACTCGATTGTCATTGGTTGAATGATTAAACTAAGCACACGTTTGTAAATTAATCTTGGTTTAACAATTACATCACACTGTTCACTAACATTAACAAACCGCAGACGAACTGCACTGTTCCAGGTGTACACAAGTAAATCTGCAAAACATTTTAATAGTAACCCACAGAACTCTAACGAGTTGAATCTACTGATCTTAAAGCACTTTAGTTCAGGCTGTCAAAACTCAGTCCAAGTACATCAAATCATCCTTTTTGCATTGTTGCGAACAGCTGTAGAACTTTATGAAAGTAGGGAGCAGGTAATATTCTACAAACGTCTACTTCACTCGGCTGGAAACTGAAGGCGTTTTCTTCACAGGAAGGGTGTTATGGAAATCCTGTCAAAAACATATAGGCACGATGATAGTCTTTATTCAATGACTGTTCGAAGCATCCCACTGTAGTATCTATCGTCACGAAAGAGACGATCACTGCTGTGAGGAATATAATCTGCTTAAAAAAATCCGTCCGAGCAGTCCAACTCACCCTAGCCTAATTCTAATCTGTTCAACACAAACGAGTCGCGTCTTAAACCCAATTCTCTCCTCTTCTCTCCTTCTCAACCCATTTCAGTTCATATCCAACCGACTATCAACGTATGTGTGCGTTGTTTTCATCCTTGTCAGATCAGTTAAAACTCTACATGATCGATTCGTGTTATTGATGTCCGTTGATAGTTGAGATAACTTTTCATGTGTGTATGCTAGTAATTCACGTTTGCACACATTTATAACTTTAAGGGTTTCAAAAAGGACTGATCAAAAGTGTATTTATTCGAAGTCATTGTTTTGGTGACCTGAGAATACGTAATCAATAAAGAGGTGGCTTATAACATTATCATTAATAAAGATTGAGCTCAATTAAGTGTGTTCATGAAACATACCGTTACACGACTGCGCCATTTACATCACAGCTTTAGCCTATTTGTCATATGTAGACATTTGGTTGAATTCATCTCTGAGTAAGGCCCAAGCTGCCTGATTTGTTTCAGAAGTGGTTAACAGGGTAGACAATCTGCTACATGTTGAAACTAATCACCGGAACACACTGAGACCTCAAAGCGGTGCATCAAACTGACAGCCAATAAAAGCTATCAGATGCATAGATAGATTTGCACCTGAGGAAGTTTATCGAATGTGGTCAACAGAGCCATGTGAAGTAATGCTGCTCGCATCTTATTATTAACCCTAGAATCAACATGAATTTTATAGCCAAAAACACAAAAATGAGCACTAGTTTAAAGTCTTACCCCCATCAAAGCTTGACAGGAACACACATTTTCTTCTAAACCACGTTTCGCCTACTCCTAACTTCTGTCGAAATGACCTTGGTGACAACTTCACTAATGACCTCACATTAGACGACACCGGACTAACATATTTCAACTCTTAAAGTCTTTCGTCTTCGAGAAGTCCTGGGATTACCCTAACGTCTCCAGCAGAAAATAGTCACCACCAGTCGATTGTAAGCGCCAACCCAGTGATCATAGCAATTGAATCAGCTAGAAACCTCTAAGTTTATTAAATTGTCTCAGCATCATCTCAAAACACAATCTGACTTCACGTATCGATCATAGTCTTCGCACACAGACTCTCTAGCTGGGCCTATTTCGAAAGAAACACTATCCCCGAGCTTTGCTCTATTGAAACCCAATAACGACCAAGACTCCATCTAACTGAAATGTCCTGTTCACATGATTGTTGGCCCGGGTTGTCAAATAATAAACGATTTTTTATGGAAACGATTAAACAATCCCAACATTACTCAAAGGCAACAATAATGACTGCGATAGACCGATGTACATCTTATGAGATCAGAGGTGTAGAGTTCATAAGGTTTGTTTCATTAAATCAAGGGCAAAATTCAAGTTGTAAAAAACGGTACACAGTAATGATCAACTTAAACGAATTCAAACATGAGTATGGTTTTTACCTCCAAAACAGGTTGACTGGAAGATCTGTCTGAACGCAGATGCTGCAATCGTAAGTGAGGGGTGTTCTGTTTAATAAAAACAAGTCCTAATTTACTTGTCCGTAAATTGTGGTGTCGGTTGGCCATTGTTTTTCCCCGAGATCGCATAGAGTTCTGAACACCTCAGTCGAGTCAGCCGTAATTAAAATTGCACAGTGTATGTTTCAGGTTAGACAGATTCCACTGGGGGAAATGTCTGCCATGCATGACAATATACTCACTTTAAATTTAAGTCTCAGCGAATGATTCTTAGATTGTGCGTGTGTAGCAAAACGAACAAGTTTGTCACTGAGCAATGGGCATCACAAAAATTGTTCATGCTGTGTTCAACACTTCTGTGTACAGTCAACACTCCTGATCGTGAGTTCATCCTGTGTAATAAAGGTTCTTTCAGTAGCTCAGACGTTTAAGGTCGTTATCTTCGTGGGCTCTGTCTCCATTTGGTTATAAAAAGTAGGTTTAATTGTTTGTTCCAATCTGCATACAGTGTAGTTGTATATCGGAGACAGTGTAGTATAATGTATTCATACACATACTATTATTGTGAGACTATTTTATCTTTGTTCGTATTCATACCTGTATGACTTTGTAGACTGACTCAAATCGTCTACAACGTGTGCTGCTGGATTGTTGTGAGCGTGGGTTTCTTTTGCTGGCAATCGAGCAGAAACAATAAAAAAAGGCTTGTGCTTTTTCCCATGTGTATAGATTTCTGTTTGACGTTAGTGATTGGTGCATGGTCATTAGTAAGCCAAGTGATTAGGTGTATTTCAGTCATTTTTGTGTAAACCCGCATGCTGTGGGCAATCTCCGTCATCAGTATAGTGTAGCCCAGGTGATATGAGAGTGTTTGGCTTATATGTGACGAATGAAATATACAGCAAATGACCGAATAAGAATCCTTGATAGACCATTGTGTTGATTAAAATCCTTGGTCCTGATGGTTGACGTGGACAACGAATCTATGTTTGATTATGTGCGTCCCAAATTACCTAGGCAACAACAGCACGAGGCTCAAACGACTGAAATTTTGCAACAGGAGGAAGTGATCAATCGTCTCAGTTTCAAATCATTCCTGGAGCATACAGAAAGGAAGTGTTTTCTTGGTGGAGTTGATCCCAAGATTTCCAGTAATTAGAAGGTGTAAAATATACGAGTGTTTTAATAAAATTTGGGGACAGAACCAGTAATACTTACATAAATTAAGGAGAGAGATTAGACAGTATTATAAATTACAGGTTGAGAAAAGTGTTAGAAAAAAATCCAGAAAATATCTGGACGGATTCGTCTTAAAAGCCAAAGAATTTTACTGAAAAATAAACCTTACTGTAATAATGGGAATCATTCGAAAATATTTTCCACAAGTTTTAGCATCGGCGCTGCTTGATTCCTCTTCTGTTTTTTGTTTCTCCACAATATAGCATAATATGTTACTCTATTGCTTCAAATCACAAGTTAACACAATTTTGGCCATAATTCTAGAATTTGTTCCGTTTTTTCTTCTAAAATTCGTTACTCTGCAAAACTTCGTCCAGTTCAACTTGAGACATTTTCAAACGAATACGTTGACCTTTTCTTTGGATGTGAACCACGTTGAAAACAACGCCGACATCTTATTAGTGAATATACATATAACAAATATATCGGGGAGTATGCTACAAATGACGTGCAACCATCTAGCACGGTCACGTGCTGTCAACTGTGTACAATATAATTAGTATGAAAAGACCAACTTGACATAATTCACAATGCAGGAATAAGCTATTAATTTTATAGCAACAAAAAGAAAAAAACGTTGTTTCCTTCTTGACTGATTGGGACACCATAAGAATAGTACCTGTGGTATACGCTGAAGTAACCTAGGTTTAAACAGGAGTATAAATGGTCTTTGGTAACGCATTCCTGTCTCGGTGTTGTTCAGCGACAAACCAGTGTTTTACGGTTCCTACTTATAAAATTACGGTCAGCGAGTGGGACTTTAAAGGAAAATAGTGAGAAGCGTTACCTATATGAACTCAATTTGTCACGGTACAGAGCATGTAGTTAATTGTTGTTTTCATCCAAATTTCACTATTACGCGAGCGCGCTTCACAAAAGGTCACATTTCTGTAAGATCCACGCAACTCACTAATGCCTGTGGAAGTATCCCAGCAATATAATGCAAACCTTCATGTATGAGTAAGTTCCAGTGAAAATTATAGGTCAGTTAATGAATAAACAACGCTTATATTGACTCCCAGCGTCTCAATATGTTTACAAACCTTCTTGAGTCAACCACAGCTAACTGTCATGTGTAGATGTATCATTGAGAACACTAACCTTAGTAGCCAATGTATCTTTGATTCCTCGAACATATGACTCAAATGACTCTGCTGACCGAAGCATTGATGCTATCAGCATTAATAGATTTTATAGAAATCTGACAGACTGTGCTCAACAGCGGCGTTGGTGGATTGCGGCGTGAACTGTTCGAAAAATCCTGCATGGGCAGTCGAATCCCCGGATCATTTGGTGGATTTCGTATTAGACAGTGGTACGGGTGGGTAGCTGAATCTGAATGTGAAATTTCCGAGCTGCTGGAGTGGCTTCGTTGCTGAGCTGGGAGAAAGCTAGCCGCGTTTGGGCATAGTGTTTCTGTCGCTGGTTCGAATCCAGCCGAAACTCTGACTTTTCACAATTGGGTCTCATTTAAAATTATAAGTGTGCCGAACTACTTATTAGAAATTTTATATAGAAGACCAAAAGTGGTCGATTTGAAGTTAGTGTTTGTTCAAAGGAAGTGATGAAGCATTGGTCCGTAAGGTGGATACCAAGTCTGCAAGAGCAAAACTTCCATACAAAATAACTGCTCTTATCCAGTATGAAGCAAACAATTACGCACACGTGAATTGTTTGCCCTCTTTTAGATGTTCTGTAGTTTGACGGAGAGTAAAGAAAACTTCGAGTGGTCATGTGCATGTGAGTTGGCATTGGAAGCTTCACAAAGAAATCGTAGACCGGAGAATTTGAAACACATTTGTTCTCGTATGAATTTGAATGAGACCAAAATTGTTAGGTAAGATATATGTTTGAGTAACAATACATTCGTTCTCGTCAGTTATATACACGAAATGATGACCAAGTGCATGAAGGATTGGGTGCATACAGGTAGATTAGTGGAGCTTATCCAGCTAGTAATCATGACTCGGTTCTAGGGGTGCATGACATGACTGAACATATGAATTGGTTTCCTTTTCACCAGACTACGTAACACGATTGGCTATTGAGTAGGGTGTGTAGATGTGGGCTGGTAATGAGCAGATAAGTGAATGATTCAAATGCCATACGTATACACATCGATCGGCAAGTGAAGTGAACAGAATTCAGCCAGTTAATTCATGTTCGATTCGCACAGGCAAACTAAATGTAAGGTTATTGTGGCCACAGTAAGAACTTTTGGAAAGCAACAAGAATACGTCAATAAGAAGATAAGACATTGAGAGTATAAAACGTAATCAATAATCGACCCATGTATAATTGATTACTGAAGTAACGCTGAGTCTATTGCTACCTGCATCTAGACACAAAGATGGTTTCTAAAGATGTACTGTTAGTGCCCAGGAGAGAGCTGAATCACGTTCGTTGACAGTCTGACAAACAGTGTTGAAGGCCTTCGAAGAGGTCACAGCATCTAGCAGATATTATGAACTCTGTGTCATAGTGTTCGCGCGAGCCCACGTTTTAAAGTAACTCATACAAAGCTTTCGAAACGTAATAGTTGACCATTCCATGCCTTTCTTGTTGGATGTTCCCACGAAGACTACAACCTTCATGTCTCATAAGCCGGATTTCTAAAACTGGCAACTTGTTGTCCTCCTCGATTTCAGTGGTAAACAGTACTGAGATGCAAGCTGCTGAGATACGTGCATATAGATTCACTGTGACCCTATGATCCGCAAATTATCAGTATATCATCTAGGTTTATTTACTTTTCGCCTTCTTTTCAAGAGAAACCATAGGTACAGCGGTCATCACCGACCCAGGGAAATTACCCATGACCACATTGTTCACCTGGCGATAGAACTATCCACACAGTTAGAAGTTTGAATATACAAAACACAGGTAAATCAGGTTCAATGTGATTTCTTATTACATGTCAATCGCTTCAGCTAGAAGTATGTTAGTGAAAAAGATGACATGTCGAAGGTTGCCATCTGTTTTTGTAACATTTTAGCTACTTTCAACAAATTCGAAAGTGTCTTTCATGCCGCAGATGCAAAAGAGAGAGGTTCCTGAACTTCCGTTAACTATTTTGACAGACTATTATAAGGTGAAGTCGGTGGTGATGAAATGGATTGCAATGGACTGATATGTAACTAACGATAACAAACAAAATGCTGCTCATGCTTACCTCTTCCATACCAGAAAGTCTGCGACGGGGAAAATCAGAAGATGCTAGGAGGACTTGAAACTCATTCGCCGTCTATCAAGTATGCAACAATCGCACTGCAGCTTACGGCTGACAACAGCTGGCTAACATCAGCAGCGAGTGGTGAAGAGTACATCAACTCTATCTAAACGACCCCGATGATCTAATTAGTTAAGTACTCAGTTTTGGTGTCCCGATTGTATGCAACACGTCTACACTTGAATTCCACAACCGATGACACAGCTACGACAAACACTAATATGTTGTTTAAGCCCACGCACACCAAGGCGTTAAAATAATGTCCTCTTTGAGCTAAGTAGCTCACCTGATGTTACAACTTTAAATTATTACACATGAAGTGGTTATTTTCGCTGGGCAGTAATACCTTTCTTGAGGAATGTGCGGCTGACGGAGAATTTTACAAACCAAAGTCAAGTCTAACCTAACACGTTGGTAGTGCATTCAGAACTACCTAGTTTGTGCACTCTTTCTGTATAGGGTACATATCATAGTGCCGTAACCTTGTTTTGTAGCATTACGTTGTACCTTCTGAATAGCCGCATTGTCCCTTGGGAAATAGAGACGACCAGTTTGGGTATTTGGCTGGAGATATTGGCGCACTAGCTCCCAGTGGAACAAAAACAAGAAAAAATCTGAATGAAACCATTGAAACAGTCTGATAAGTAACCAAAGTACCAAGTTGACCCTTTAGATTACTGACGCACTGCTGGGGGACAAGTTATGATTATTTGAGGTAGTCATGCTTAAGTCGTCCTCGCGTGTAGTAATGACCAGTCTTTTACCTTCTAGAAAGTGATCTATGAATTTCCCATAACGAGTGTCCATCACTTCACATTTAACCGAGTTGAAGTAAGAGGCGGCTGTCTGCGGTCCAGCGGTGTAATTTGTTTACATTCCGCTGTAGCTGCACACATTAAGTCAAACTGTCTACCATACAGTCAGTTTTAATGTCGTCAGCATATTGCATCAAACGGAATTTGACAAGTTTATCAAATTTCCATCACAGACAGAATGGAGAACAGAGGCCAGAGTATAGGACATTGTGGCCCACAGCTAGAAACAGAGTAGTATTTTGAAGAAACCCCGGTCACTCTGAGACTGACGTGAAGACCTTGGAGGTAATCGGTGGATCTCCCGCTGGTTTAAATCAAGAAGTGCATTCAAACACTTCTTCGTAATCTTTAGAGCAGGAACACCGAGAACAACGGTACATCTTTGTCTTCTGTCTCGCTTTGTGGATTTTGCGGTCACTCATTGAGACCCTATCAGAATCATGGGCGTAAGGACACAGACCGACTGAGTTTTCTCATCTACCAGGGGTGTCTTTTTGCAGCAGTACTGCTCTAATACTAATGCTCTAATACTAAATGAGACACGGAGTGGCATTGGAAATTCATCGTGTCTTCTTTCTTGGTACGTTATTAGGGAGTTTGAATTAGATGGGCGATGGTGTATCGACCTGTTGTAACTGGGTCTACGGCCTACGAGCGCGTAAACGGAACGGGAGAACAGTCAATGAAACGGCGGATAACAGTACGACGGATAACGGTAATGAACCACGGAGTACACATTATACGCGGTCAGTATATCTGTTCCCAGCCAAGCTATCCACCCGGGGTAACCGCATAAACTCAGGGAAAGGGCTGGTCATTCATACGGAGCTTCTTTATATCGCTCAGCCCGAAGACAACATGACCACAATCCCGTTCATATTTATTGGATTTGGGACTAGCAACAAAGCCAAGCCACAAAAAAATGGACCAGACGAAAGTTTAGGTAGTGCCCAGTAGTCATGATAACGACGTAAGTCACTCACAAGTGTACTTTGTTAGTCTTCTTGTCACACAGTGATTTCGGGGAACTGGCGACTTCTCCGACTCGACCACGTCTGGACTAGCGGTATTTATTTTGGGTGCGTTTGTGCAACTCCTGACGGTCTATGGAACAAAGTATTCCATAACAGAAGGTACGACACATCTCTCTACTACACCAGCAAAAGTTAGTGAACTTGCTTTTTTGTATATGTAGTTGGAGTCGGTAGTTACTCATCTCGCAGTGAACGGCTGGTAAGACAGGTGCTATATTTTTTAGCTTGTCACTGGTTAGACAGTCTGTCAGGTTTCCCACCGGACTCTAGTAGTGGAGTTTTCGAGTCATAGACCTCAACACTGGGTTGGGAAGCTTCTGGCTTTTACTGGGATTCCCCCTTTCTATGCTAGTCTGATGTAACCAAACAGTTTAATTTTCCGATGCCCTGAAAGTGGACAGGCATGTGGTTACCTTGCGGCACGTTACAAATTATTTTGGATGTTCCGCTGCAAGTGAAGTGGGCCGCTGATTTACAGAGCAAGCACTCAACCATTTCACTATTGGGTCTAATGTACAAGGGAACCCGGAATAGAACTTGCTTGTCCACATTGCATAAGGTAAACCTACACTATTAGGACTTCTGCAGCTGCTCGTTTAGCTAACAACAAGCGGACCAATACTGCACAAAAGTACTGTTTAGCGGTCAGGAAGTCAGTGAAACCGATGGATTGAAACTTAGTATAAAAACCGCAGACAAAATCAAGCGAACAGCATCCACTCTGACACTGACTGCACACAGACACATCTGGAACTGGAAGAGTAGCAGGACTGCATAACGTAAATCAGTTCACCGTATGGACTATGATAAAAAAAAATCTGATTGCTTGCTTGGGCTGTGGTCTCTCTGACCTCGATATCCTAGGCCTACACCGTGATGAATTAGTTTGAAGTATAAGCGTCGGACCAAGATTTTCGGCTGTCCATTATCGTCGCGGTGTGTAGCGATGCCATCAAGGACAGGGATAGAAACTAGGTCATAGACTCCTTGGTTGCCTAAATTGAGCGAGTGCATGCATGCTGAACCAACGAGTCCGCCTAAGAAGATAGTGACCAGCGAGGAGACCGATTTGGTGTAGGTGTGACTGCGTGCGCTTGAACGAAGGCTGATCAAGTTAATAACGCGTCCTTAAGGTTGACGAAACCAATCGACTATTGACCAGTTATATGCTGATCTTCTGAACAAGTGATACAACATTGTGAGGTGAGTGTAGTTTTTTGATTGAACAGTGATCACGAGCTGCCGTACGTTGGATTTATGGCTTTAGTACACTGGTCGGTCAGAAAGTTTAAAATGTACTTTAACATCGTATTATAAATTTTCACTGTTATCAAGGCTTAATTTTGCACGCGTGAGTATGCGGGAAGAACAGTACGGAAGTACTCCAAAGTTGTAATACCATAAACATGTAATATATCAGAAAGCAACAAGTAGAGCTAGAAAATATTTTAAAAATATAAATGAATTAATGTGAGCTGAGCACACTAAAAGAGAGTAGCACGGGGAGAACACTACCACAGCACTGTGTCCGCTATTTGCTGGCTCCAAGAGCAACCCTGTCAATAAACTGAAGGAAATAAGCTTTCACTTATATATCCCTGTTTAGGTTCATGGTTGTATAGTAAATTGCGTTAAACGGATTATAGAATCAAACAGAGATTACGTGAATGAAAGTTGGAAAAAGTGATTTGAGAAACTTACCAACATTCAGCTATGTTATTACTAACAGCAGTAACACGTCAAATCGACAGTTTGACAAACATGCACAGTTGTTGCAAGCAGGATTGGTCTGGCCATTCAGAGAGGAAACTTGTAGGATGCTTTCTCCCTCACCTATTCATCGCCTCAGTAGGATTTTGAAAAATCCCAGTTGATTGAAACATAACCGCAGGTTTACGAAGTAACGTCAAACATTCGACAATCTTATCAACAGGGCAATTCTGCACAAATTAAAGCCTTTCTCTTGGATGTTCTAGTTTTGCCATTATACACTTAATCCTTTACCGATGGAGAAATGTTGGTGAATGTTTGATTCTCTTTATTGAAGGCGTTCCAGATATCCGTATGATGTTTTCGTTGGTTACCCCCGCAAGTATTTTCTGTGTCCCACGGATCATCTGGTAACTCAGCCATGAAGACCTTCAAAAAGTTTCATGCTTGTTTGAAGATAAGAGCCACTGACATATAAATTATTGCCCGATTGCGTATCTGGGTCTCGCTGACGGATGGGAATGCTTGTTGGTACCGCTGCGGCAATCATCAAAACAGTCTAATAAATAAATTACCACAATCACTAGGTTATACATAAACAGTCTATCTTTATAGACATTATTGACTGATTCAAATCGCATTCTATTTTTCTAGTGCCGATATCATCAGTCATTGTGACAATCAGAAACATTTTGGTAAAGCAAAATTGCACGTGATCTCTCACAATGCTTTCGTTTAATCTGTCGTTTACTATCCGGTTAATGGAACACTATACGCCGTTCAACCGGTAACCTACTACAATGATTCTCTTTTACTGAACATGTTGAAGCAAATGAACACCTTTTTTCTCAAACAGTTTGACTTACTCTAGTTAAAGGCAAACTTGGTTTGATCAGACTGGTCATGGAGTCAAGTGTATGTGTGCCTCTGTTCAACTGGAAATAGAATAAAATATGCTAAAAAAAACTTCACTGAAACTTGTCACTAGGAGGCTCACTGAGGCTGATAATACGGTGGATATGAAAAATGAGACGACTCAAACGACTCAAAATAAAACGGCAAGTTTATATTTCTTGCAAATTATAGGGAACTGTTGTATTCAAGAACGACGGAAAATACCAGTGGTAAGTAAGCATTATTAGAGCAACCGATTCTCGATACCTTACGGAAAACTTTCAGTCCACACGGCATGGGCAGCCGTAGTCCGTATGTCTAGTCGATCGCTTGAAGGTCAGAGCAATCTGACTGGCCAACTGGATGGCTCACTTGCATTCGATTGGACACAACAGGAATCATCCGGCGAACGACCTCAGACATAACTTGAGGCCCGCTCGAGCTGGTATTTGTGCATCCGAGCAGTTGCCATTTATTCAAACCACGCATGCACCAGTCCTGTAGAGCCCCGAACACAGTTCGTTTAACTATCGCTTCCCACTTTTCAAATCTGGCCAAATGTAGTTACTTCGACATTTAAGTAAATATAAAAGGGAATGGCATAACCAGTCCCGAAATGGTTGGAATAACTGGCGATGCAACCCCTTGGAACCGATGAACCAACTACCTATGTTAAACATTTCGCGACAAAAGGTCAACAAGTTGCCCCAATTAGCCCATGCACATGGCCGTTGCTCAATTGGAACCCTCAGTCACTCGCCGTTAACAGAAGGATGTCGTTCCGAACTGACCAACACGTGTAATGTGCATCGAATTGGCGAAGTCCGCCCACTAGTTAGCCCTGATCTTGATAACAAAACAATGGGCGTTACTGCATGCTTGTTTACTTACTATGCCTTTATTTGTCTGATGATTTTATTCTATATGTTTTATGTTCACAACTAACGAGTGTAAAGCAAGTGTTAACGTAGCCCAACTTGACTTCTTCCGAGCGGTGACAATTTGTTGTTTCTAACTGTTTCTGTTTGATTTTTAATTAACACTCCGTCCGCAATAATAACAGCCACGATTATTCCCCCAACTATATTCGGAATGCATTGTATAGTCAGTTCGGACTAAACGTTTCATGTAGGAGTGGTCTTTAAGGATACAGAATTCATGAATAATTTCGCCAAATAAGTTTCAAGTGTTCAATCGTCTAACACTTCCGGGATAAGGTTCGCACACCTTTTAATGTAAAACAATTCTTTACTGTCCGACAGAAGTATGATGTTGCTTCAGCTCTTCACAAGACTT
Organism: Paragonimus heterotremus; assembly: GCA_013368495.1. Taxonomy (NCBI): domain Eukaryota; kingdom Metazoa; phylum Platyhelminthes; class Trematoda; order Plagiorchiida; family Troglotrematidae; genus Paragonimus; species Paragonimus heterotremus. Next base: position 231,777 of record LUCH01000149.1, read on the forward strand.
AAGCGCTGAAGTTTTCGACATTGTGAAATAAAATGGTTTTATAAAACTTTTCAGTGAAAATCTGTCTGTTCGATGTGCTTCCTCTGGCTACCACATTTTTTCTCTATTCACCCGAATGGCAGTTCAAACTTTCACAGATCAACTGTTACGTTGATAGATTGGAATGTTATTGTCACTTGGCCATACTCAGGTATGACTATCTTATGTGATCAATCAACTGTTTGTCAGGCCAGTTTGTCGGACTTAGATTAACTCCATCAAACTAAGCGTATTGACCAACAACGACTTCAGTAAGCCGGCTGACTGAAATGGAGAATGTGTAATGTGCAGTCGGCAAACGTAGCTAGCATGAAGAATACACGTGTAGGTGTCCAAGAACGAGGAATCACGGGACAGTAAAATCAACCCCGCAATACAAAGTGATGTTAATTTCACATGCATCACTTGGTAACTGGTTGACCAAAAAATGTGGTCTGGTCCAGTTAAGTCATACTATACGTGGTTTCATCCAAAATACTTACTCTGAGGACATTTCACCTTAATGTCTCCTTTGATAACGTGACCAGATATGCCAACGTGACCTGACTGTGGCTGACCAACAAAGCTGTATAGTAGATTAAAGGCTGTCATACGACAATCAACTTCTGTTTCCGGGCCGAAGTCCAACTGAGAGCTTTGCTCATATTTTGTCCAATTCCGTGCTTAGTACGACTGACACAGACGAACAATCACATTACTCTACTTATACATCCGTGTGAAATTCTGAATTAAGGATTTCTGTTAGCTCTGGAAATTGTAAACGAACTGAACCCACGCCAGTAATAAGGAGAATAACTCGGACTGGTTGTAGTAAGCAGTTGTTTTCAATAGACAGGAACTCAGATTTATGGATGCAGGCCAGTTTTGAAGAAATCGCAGTCTCTCATTGACTAATTTTACTAGCATATGCAAAGTCACAAGTCGTAGGCTGACTGATGCAATATAGAACAGGGAATTTAGCGAACTTGGCGGGAGGTGTAACATTGAAACCGTTCGTCCAATCCTGATGTGGTATGTTTAACGTGATATTTGAACTGGTCCTTCGTTATACCTTCTATTGTGTTGCGGTTGGATAAGAGCTGAAATGAACAGATTTTCACTGGAGACTCGTCCAATTATTTGTGCGTTACAAATAAACAGCGAAAAGCGAATTTTACAACCAGACATCCTCGATGGTTCGCCAATTAATCTTAGTCGAACGCAAGAAGACAGAAGAACTGATGACCAACAAAAGAGTCATACATGAGCGCCGAGTAAAAGTAACAATCGGAGTGCAAAGACGTGAACGGGTTAATTAGGGGTAAGGATACATGAAGAGACACCAATAAAACTGAGAACTTCAGATTGAACATTTTGGTTATGGAACCAGTGGACTCCAGGATCTTCGGAAAGGTGAGAAATAAAAATCCGGTATTGAATTTATAATTACAATAGAATGTCACAGTGCTGGCCCCTTGTTCTAGAAGTCAACGGTGTTATAAGAAAAATGTCTTCTCAACCATACGGTAATCGGAATACAATATATCGAGTCAGTTGTTTAAATGCGTTTGCGGAAAAATCGATTGGTGAAAGAATGAATATATGACGAAGGTAGTCTGATTGATCGACATTACGAAGGTATTTGACCTATGTAACTACATGCCAAATTGAATGTGGGAACACCGCTCTGTTTTACATCAGGTCCAACCAGATTAGGTAAATCTAAATGACTGTGACCGCTTGGATGTACATTTTCTGTCTATACGCGTAGAGAGTTGGAAAAGTCACGTCCAGTCGCTTAACCCAAAATTTTATATTTGTATGGAAAATCAGTGTGTTTATATTTGGCTTCTGAAATACTTTGCCAGTGCACTCGTAACTCACCTATCACTATTTCACTTCAAGAATCGGAAAAATATTTGAGTCTTCAAAGAAATACACCCTTCAAAGATGAGGGATCTTCATTGTCTAATGTGGCAAACTGCGCATTTCTCACACTATTGAGACTATCACATGTAGAATACTGGCCAGTGGTTGAGCCATAGTTACTATTGGGGCCTCCAAGCTCTCAAAGCTGGTCAATATACATGAATCGGGAAGCATAACACTAAACAGTCTCCGACACCACATCATGCTACAGCGTCGTTTGCGTAAATTTGTTAAAAGGGATCATCGTGTTCACATTCCACCAGCCAAAAACATCCCCAACCAAACCCACAAAGGTTAATTGCTCTCTGTCGTTATTTTCACCAAAACTTACTCAGTTTACATATCGTTTGAGTAGTCACTTGTTTTCTACTCGAACTCATCATAACTAATAATACAGCGGCTTAAAATACTAACGTTGTGGAGTTCGCGAGATCAGAGGCAGATATTCACTTAATTTCATGGGGATATTTTAAAGGAACCGTCAGTTGTGCACTTCCCGGGTTGTCAAGTGACTGAATGAGATCAAACATGTGTGAGGGCTGGGCAAAATTCTACTGGCTGTGTAGGCTCCAGTAAGGGTTAAGTAACTTGAATCTACTAAGTATGCTGAAAGAACATGCATCGAATTTCTTTTCTTCGGTGAAGAGTAACTTAGGCTCTGGGAAGCCGTCTGTGATATGATTTACGTGATCTGCCACAAATTTGAACTCCCTGTGTAACTGCTTGAACAACAACTAAACCCTTCGAAGTAGAAAGACAGGAAGAAATTCTAGAGTATGTGTCGAGTGGTCAGAATTAAATGAACCAGGATCTATTTAGAGGAGGTCCACTTGTGAGAACTATGGGCTTCCGTCGGACTACAATCCAGAAAAATAACAAATTTGTCAATCTTCTTCTAAGTCTAGCAAAGTCAACTAGGCAAGATAGAACTTCTACTATTTTGAAGCACCAGACAACTCAGCATTTAAATGAGCATTGGTTTGATTGCTCACGTATGATAGTTGCATGAAAAAAGAGAGGAGTAAAGAAAAACGAAAACCGGGTTTACCACAGCCAAACGGTAAATAAATCTTATGATGTCAAGTGCCCAATAAAGGCGAGCAATAACTAAACTCTGTTCAACCAATTGTGGTTGGAACGATATACTTAACTGTTACAGACACACCGTTCCTTAAAAAACGAATGCCTGTAAAAGCAAAATATATAAATCTGAAGAAACCTTACATAGGTTGATTTTAGGAGGTGGGCGATTGTGTGTATGTCTGTGTTATACAACGGAAGTCTGTTGGTATCATGATCAACCGACATTCATCAAACAGAACTGCCTTCTGAGGACTGAATGACTGAAAAACAAAATGTGAACTAGAAACTTGAGATACTGGTGACCGTCTGGAACAGCGAAATGTGGACAAGCCACGCACATCGGAAGAGAACGTGTACTTTCGAACTAAGCCATTTGTCGAAAAATGTGACAAACGCATGATGGCTACAGTATTTTCTATCCTGGCTTGCACAACATATAAATGTGTTCTATCGTCAAACAAACAGATGGTCATATTTTTCCAAAAGTGTAGCATATGTAGGGAACTTAACGGTTCATTGTTTCTCTGTTAATCAGTTGTTCAGAAAGTGAAGGTGAAACTCCGTTAATTTGGTAATCTTACAGCCGTATGTCTTTAGAGGTTTGACTTCGTGAAATATACCTGTTACGTAAGAAAACAAGTTGTGACAGACAAACATTCCGGCAATTCTTCATCAACATGAAACATTCATGAACATTATCACATAGGCATTTATAAAGGATAGCAAGCTGAAATACGAGAATGTTTGAACTAAATTATGGATTCCTAGCCCGAAGATCTGGCTCATTGCATTATTGTCTAAACTCCACACACATATTGTGTCAGTGAAATTTGGTCGATAGATGACCTTGTGAATGACGGAAAAAGTTTGAAAACGGTCATAACAGTCTTGTGTGAATCTTCTTTGATCCGACTTTGACTGAAATGTATGATCGAACTAGTTCTGGTAGATATGATGTTTGTTTGTATATAATAGATGAAACCTTCTAAATATCAGTCTGGTGATTAGAATCCGCTTGATAAGTTTGGACCCAGAATAAACATTCTCCACATATTGGTTTATTGTTGTGTTCAGTCAGCTACCATGTGTAGTTCATTAATATAGTTTGAAGCTGACTTCCGAGTACCCGTTTAAACAGGGGGCCAATCTTCCATCACCAAAAATGAACTTGAAACTAATTAACAGCAATGAAAGGAATTGACTGGCCTACATTAAGCTGTGCAATACTTAACCGAAATATCGGAATAGTCTTTACAGTGATTCAACTGTTGCTCTGAAATGTGAGACAGTGTATGTGTTTCCGGGTCTACACCGAGTGGCTGTTACTCTAGACTGGTAATCACATTCTACACTGTGCATTAGATCCGATCTGAGGCACGTAACTGGGCAACCTATCTATTAGCAGCTGAGCTTCGACAACTGACTATCGGTTATGACTAAGATGAATACGTTCTGTGGAGCTATTAGAAGGCAGAGATAGGGTTAGACTAAGCGGTGTGCTCTGGAGGCACTGAACCATGTCGTCCAACGTTACAGTACTACAAAAATCTAAAAATCGTCACGGTCTGTGTAATATTAATTTTGAAAGCATGATTTTATTATTGTAGCCAATGACAACAACCGATGAGACCTAATGTCTCTATTTTCCTGATGTCCGTTTGCGAGAGTATCTGTCTGACTCTCACGTGCTCCATTCTCCCTGCTATTTGTTAATAAAGTGTTCTTGTCTGTCTTTTGCGATTAAGTGCCTCGATAGTTACAGTCCCTGCATCCTAACACTTTGCCATGAATAGTCCAAGTTAGTTAAGGCCGAAGGCCATTGTCTGAGCGTATATGTTGACAGGTAAACAACCTATTTGTATCTGTCAACCCTGATCACATGTGCAGTATAGAATGTAGTTGCTAGCCCATTGATATGGTCACTCAGTAAAACTCGAAAACAAAATCACTGAACTATATATCACGACAACTTTGTACTAACCACGACAACCTTATTACTTTAAAACCTATACAGAAGTGGATTACTCAGCTCTTTCTTTCTTTGGTCAGTACTTAACCTTCACTGAATTGTTTTCACCCACATAAAATTGTGCAGGGGCTGTTAGTCTTCGTTAGCGACTAGTGGGGGACAGTTTATGGCCTCGACTAGTTGTATTTTCTTCAAATGTAATTATCACTATCGATCGCCCATCTGACTTCTGCTACACAGCTGTGATCTTTTGATTCTTTTACATCTTTCACAGTTTCTCATTGACAGACGTCATATCATAAGCGTAGTACAGAAATAAACAAAGATATAAACAATGTAGTCAATATGAATTCATCCTGAATAGAATAATTGCCGTTTTACTATTGTAGAACCGACATGTTGCACATTTAAGGATATTTGTTACACTGGTAGATCGCACATCGCGTCCTTCTGTTATTCGTCACGAAGCCCTGGAAAGCGTCCACCAGAACTAGTCAAACGCATTCAGTTCTACACACCGATGAACCATTCAGTGAAAATGATCACGAAGAATGAGTGGTCGATCATGCTGGATTGCTATGTGTTGAAATAAATATGTACATATGTGGTAACCTCTATGACCCAAGCCAGCGAGAACGTGATTAAGAAAAACCAACCGATGGTTTCTCGTTGAACTGGGAAAATTCTAAACCTGGACCACAGGATCAGCAATTTCATTGTCAGAATATTCACACCATCCTCTAATCACCCACTTCTGAATCACTACACTCTTACTCTCAGTTCTGCCTTTTCTATGAAGTTATTCCGAGCTGTCGCTTCTGGGGTTTGGATGTAGCTTTGAAAAAGAGAGATATTTCCTCTTGTTCAAATTCTAACCGATTGTCCAGCTTGGTGTAACTGGTTTTAACCGGGTCAACCGGTGATTAAATGAATGAGTCATAAGTAGTCAATGGGAACCAATAACAAGTAATTTTCGCAACGGGTACAATGAACACTGTTCAACCAGCACTCGTATGTGAAAGTGCAGAAAATCGACTAATTAAGCCATACCCTTTGGTTTTCACTTTATAGCCCCCCCACAAACAGAATTATGTTTGAACCTTAGTGTGATTGTCAACACCTTGAAATCTGGAAAGTCTATGGGGATGCGACAACTGCGATCAATTGTGGGTGATGTTCAACTTGAAACCTTGAAATCTCTTGAGTTCAGCAGACAATGGTCAAATCAGTATTTACATTTACATTTAAAATTCGGAAGGTAGCTCCTTATTACAAAAGGACAATTTAGAATATCATAAAAAGTGTGAGTAATGCAAATCTGGATAACATGGCGTATACTGAAAAAGAAAGTTTAGATGTTGTGTTTGACAAAAGAAAGAGAAGTGTCTGTTAGCTATCTTCGAACTGATACATACTTGCACTAACCCCACTCACAATTACCTATGTGATCAATAGCCAAATACTACCTACTTCTCAGTACTAACTGACCACGTATCGTTTGCCAAACGCGGCTTGGTCAATCAATCAGCACGGTACAATTATATCGAGCGCACTGTTATGACGCTTGTAGACCTCTACTCGACGATCGATTGGGATAGGTAAGAATGACTAATATGACGAGATTTCCTCACCGAAGGTTAAGTGGATAAGTCCGTTTTTGGGGACTCAAGAGCAGATGATTTGCCCACGGTGTATGCTTAAGACGATTCAGTCCATACAACAACACTTAGCTGGTTAACTGGGTGGAAAGTGTCTGTCTTTCTAAATCAGTGAGTCATCAGCTTGGGTTATAAAAACGCATTTGAAGAATATTCGCTACTAGCACTCTTTATGCAGAATGGTCATTGATCTGAAGGTGGCAATCCTCTGGCCGATCGAGAGGGCACTTTATGGTAGTTGAGAACTGTATGACAAATTCGTACCACATCTGTGTTCAGCACTATGACTTAGACATCCGGTTAAGCATGGAGAGAACAGCCAAAACGGGCGGTTGTAAAAATCAATCACTGGGAGAGTGGACGGTATTCAGCAGAGTTTATTTTTGCACTGGATCCCAAGAAGTAAGGTGGTGCTATTTTCTCTGCCATAGACGTCTGGTCGGTGCTAATGGACTCTGATTAGTTGGCTTGGTTACATACGTGCATCTGAGTGTATGGTATCTGTGAGCTCAGAGTTAGTAGCCACCCTGACCAATTTTCTGTTCAAAAATGGATAACGTTCGGACGAGTTCACTTTATTCACAAGATGTGTGTATTGTTTTTTGTGTGACCATACTTTTGTTGATTCGACGTTTACATTTCAATTTTCCTTAAACGAAAAGAAATCGGCATGCCAATTTCTACACTGTGAGCACCCCGTCAGCCTTCACCATTATTTTCATTGCTAGACCTAAAGCGCCTCTGTCCGTATCCCATATTCTCTACTTAGCCCGCAAGTTTCTGATCCTCTATTCTGTAGCTGATAAAACTCCCGGAGAATTAGGGCAAATGTGCACAGCAACGTGTGTTATTGCTACGCAGAGGACTTGTCATTTAAGTAGAAACTATTGCCAGAGTTGTATGACGTAATGTTGAATGAGACTTGGTACGTCAGCATCAAAGAACAGTGAACTCTTATTGTGATCGCTTGATAACCACGAGTTGTAACATCTCGAGTATCAATGATTGAAATTAGATGTATGGGGATATCGGGCATTGTGTTTCTCTATACGTCTCTCGTTTTCCCATAACTTAACACTCAAGCATTATATAAGATGAACAACATCCATGTTTGATAGCAGTCTTCGGGTTGGGATTGAATTTTCAACCAAAACGCCCCTGCACTGAAAACAAACGTCATATGTGTGTCGCTCCTTCAAATCCTTATCAGTCATGCACAACGTCGTCGTCACTGAGATTTCAACTGCGATTAGCGATCTGGTGAGGCAATCACTTGATCACCATGTAACTGACCTAACGCTATGTTCAACCGACCTATGTGATCTAAACTTTCGGTTAAAGCCACCATAACGAACCATTTTCGTGGTCTTGCATTCTCCTGTTTATCGGAATTATGCGAAAAGATCACGGTGTAAATGACTGAGTATTTCTTGTATAGACTTGCGAACATACGGAATTACCAAGTCATTAATTTGACCTTCTTACTGTTTTTTTGCTGATACATTTTTAAGGTGGAAAGCGTTATCAATTTTGCGTTGTAATTGTACACGCATACGGACTACTAGGTCAATCTCACCTCGTATACGAAACAATCAGATTAGTCCTTAATAAAGTGTGCAAAATCTGGACTCATTTTTGTAGAGAAAAACGTTATCCGTATGCTTTCTTCTCTTCTACGCAGCTTACTTGCGTGCCTGTTGCTGCTATCGATGACCCAGATATGCAAATGGACTTGCTTGTAATTTGGAAGCATGGTCGTCCACGGCTTAACTATCGAAGGCGAATCGCACTCTTGGCCTAGATTTTCTTTCAGACACTCGGAAGGTGGAATTTTAGTATAATTGGTGTTCGGATGTTGTAACACCTACACGCCAAAACTGTGTAAAGTGATGATAAACAAAGCTGATTAAATGGACAGTCAGCGAGACTGTGTGATTTGAAACCCTATGGCACTAAGTGAACCATTCCCTTAAACAATCATCATTTTTGATAGTAACGAGTAGAAACGTGTAGCAAACAAGCTACGCGTTTCTTCTCATGACTATGCCGAGCATATTCACGTAACTTTTGATACTATCTATAGAATCAAACATTTGCAAACCACTCATATTTCAAGTATAATCATCACAACATGTAAAGTGTAGTCCCATGTGATGGGCTTGTCAAAACGTAACAACAGACTTGCTGAATAAGACTATTCATTAGAAAATCAGGATTGAGGGAATCAAGATCATTGATTTAATCAGCAGTAACCGTTACCTCGTGGTTCTAATCTCAGAAATGTCAGTCGGATTTGAACTAGTGTGGGCATGGCCCATTATATTACTTCTACTAAGTATTAACAATTCAGAACCTTCCTGACCTTGTAGTACTTGTCTGGTATGTGTGATATCTCTATTACATATTGAAAATTCTGCAACCGCAACGAATCTTACGTTTATTTAGGTGACTTTCCGCACGTACATGAACACTTCATTGCCAGGATACACAAGCATATCCAGCGTATCATCCTCATATATTGTCGCCTTTTAACACTCATTCAGTTTTAATGTTTCTCGCTACAATTCCATATATATATATATATATATTTACCGTCTGATCTGCTGCAACATCGATCACCTTAAAAAACAGTGCAATTCACAACGTTTCTATCTTAGTTGGTGAAGATTTCCATTATCGATATAGTGGGAATAAAGACATATAGGCGGAAATGTTTTTCCAATCATTCATCTTCAAACGTGTACATTTAGAAAGAGTTTACAGAGTTAGAGGAACTACATCACTGATAAGTCAACTGGTTATGGCTTCATTGACCCATTGGCTTGACCATTTACGTTGGCCATTGATTCGGTGAATTTGTGACCATGGTGGGTGTAGTGTCGGAACAAACCATTTTTAACAACAAAATGTAGAATCAGACAGATTGAGTTCAATAGCTTCGGTAGTACCTAGTGTTCTCATTCAAAAAACATTTGATGGGCTTGTTCAGTATTCATCTAATGCTCACTTTCAACCAGATGATCGAGGATAGCGCTGCAAACCAATCCTGTTTCCCTGTGTCCCAGCCACTTTTGATGGTATCCCCGAATTAATCTAGAAAGTTGCCCCGACATTCAACCAATATAGCCTATCCCACCGGAACAACGGCAAGATCGATTGATCTCTCTGTCTAACTTTGTAAACTTCTTATTTAATTGTACCGGCTTGAAGCTTAATTATTGGAAACATATTTTCGCCTATGTATCTTTACCGATATTCTTCCAACACCCATCCAGCAATCCAGTTATAACTCTGGTGCCTTCATATGCATCAACCGCGTTTTGAACATTCGCTCATTGTCAGTTTTCTTTGATGCTACTGTAATCAACTACTTTATGAATGGACGGTAATCTAAGTATACCCAATGTACACCTTCATGGTGAGCCTATCAGTCCGCAGTGCACACCAAAGTTCTGACTGACGTGTGCCAGTGTTATTCGCGAATTATTTCGAGGTTTTCCTTTGCAGTACAATGATCAAAATTTGTTCATCGAAGAGTAGCAGGACATTTTGAACAAATTTTTCACTGCACGCGCGTAAGCTGCAAGGAAACATGCTCAAAACGTGGAAACAAAAAGTTATTTATCCAAAGTACATCTGGGTTAACAGCTAGAAATACATGCATTGTTTAACAGGAGTGAGTGAAAAACAAGATGAAATACTTGTCAGAAGGAATTTATTAGTTCAAAAGCCACGACAGGGAACCTGTCAATAACATTGTTAAGACAATGGTCGTCTTCTTTTCGGAGAAGCTTCAAAGTTGCCCGTTCTGTAGACAAGATTGTAGAGAGGCCGCTAACTTATGAAATGAAGTCAAAAGCAGAACATGTGACATCAAGCATATCTCACTTGTATTTAGTACATAGTGTTTATTTTACGGACCAGATACATTACTAAAATGAAGAATTACAGTTAGTCCTGATGACTCCGCTTTGCAATATTCCAGTGAGTCGATCGCAAGTGACAGCATACACAATGTTCAACGTTGGTACTCAAAGCACAATAAGGTCTCCCTCACAAAAAAAGTAACAAGTCAGCGAGAAACGTGTACTAACACAACACAGATACCGAGGGAGATTCAGTTCACATCGTCTTTGTCAATATCTATAGGGGACCCCACGGTCCGGAAACAAACTACCAACCAGAAGTGACCTCACGCTCACTGACCACTGACTTCGGGCTCTGGTTGATCATCTTCCTCAGCCCCACGCATGGACGCAGTCAGCTCGCCTGTTCAACGATCTGTAAAGAAGCGGAGGAGAGTATACGTGATCAAACATAGTGGCGACACACTACATGCTATTACAGCTTTCATTTTCGTCGGCTCGGTTCCTGTTGTAGCTCGTTTTAACCCGTGACGCACTTAAACAATTTGTTTTACTCCGATGCTCAGTATATCAAAATTCGATGATACCACAGCCTGCTATTCGGATGTCAGTTTGTTCGCGTTATCGACACTGATTGGCCGTAGCATTCTGCGAATCGCTGGTTGGCCAGTCCGACCTCCTTACAAAGATTACACACCGCACAATACATCTAATTTGAACTCTGTTAAATTCAAACATTTGTAAATTTTGTTCAAACGAACGCACATAAGAAAACATAGAATGGAATTATGACGTGCGATCACGGCTGAAGTTTGTGTGCTTCCTATAATTATCAGCAATTCATTCCGCCACACCGAGTTCCACAACAAGTCAGGGAAGTTACCTTTTTTACTTGAACAAGCCAACGTCTAAATTCAAGCTAGCACAGGTGTCAATTGACAAAATCCTACAATAAGTCTGAGTGAAAAGTCCCTTGTTATTGCATGGATTTATGCTGTATCATTGCTGGAATACCTAAATACACCCACCTGAAGTGAAACAGCTCAATGACGTCATATCCATACTTTACAATAAACAATTGCTGTTTGTATTTTGGAGCTTAATTCAACTGAGGAGCAATCATCTATTTCACTGGCTATCGCTAAAGCGATTGAGCCTGATAACTACAGCGTCAAATTTTGCGAATGCGCTAACTCCTGCTAGATTCTTAGACTGCACAGAGTTGATTCTATCGTCTTCCTCATTTCTATAACTATGAAAAAGATTTGAATCAAGCTAACTTCACTACAACGGGTTCTCATTTGTTATTTGTAACTTACTCTTAATTCTAAGTAGTTGATTTTTTAACCGACTTACATCCCACTCATGTGCAATAAAAACGTTTGTTTTCATCCCGAGAACGAAATGAACAGATGGGCGTGGTATGGCTTGCAGCTTAGTGATGGGAACGTGCAGTCAGTCAATAGCATGTTTTGGACGAAACAAGTGGGAAGATAAACAAGAGGTTAGTAATCACCAAAGTGAGAAATTACAGTAACCTGCATACAGTGGGGATCTATGTTATGATGACCTGACTATTTACCAACAAAATACTAAAATATGTACAATATGTTATTAGGAGAAGTTGAACTGTACGATGGACGATTTTGTAAAGAAAGCCTAGAATAGCTTGCGTCAGCGATGCTTGTTAATGCTTTGACGTTTGTTACCGTCAGCATACACGTGAATTAGGGTTGTACGCTTAGGTGAACGGTTTTTGCTTTAGGTAAGAAACTTTTGAGTTGTGATAGTCCGGAAACAAGGAGTATTTCCTAAAGTGTGTATTACTCCCAACTCGCCAACTGTTTGAAAATTACCCCATTCATGGCTGTGGATCAGTGCAGCTTTAGTCGTTCAGTAATTTTTTCTAGTTAACACACATTTTAGTTTAGTGTTCATTTCGTGTTTTGTTCTCAACATCTTGTTGCTTTCACTTGTGGGATTTTGGAAAATCAGCCATCTCGTTTCCAGCTATTTTGTGAAATATCTGTAGTTAGTCAGGCACTTGGCAAATGTTTGTCGCATACATCGCCAGTGCAATGGACTCAGACACTAAGATTATCTAGATCCCACTTGCGAACAGAACAGCGCTTGTGTGCGCCCGGTGTATGCGGTGATGCGGTCTGGATGAGGTGGAATATGTGCGATTCACACTAGATTGCCACTGATTGCACAGTGCAGTAGACCTGTCGTATCCAGTGAGTTGTGTTCTAAGAGAAGTTTCTTCCATCTGCCCTGCGTACTCATTGTTCTTCAGGTATGTTTTTTGTGATAAACACAAACCCGTCCAGATATCCCTTAATAGACAACTGGTCGTGTGAAATTGGTCATCTGCGCAATTCCGCCGTGTTCTCTTAAACATTGTTCCAAACGGGCAGTTCCTTTAGGTAGTGCACACAGAACTGAAGACATTGTTTACTCCAAGTGACTTTTATAGCAGTTGTACGCTTCGGCGTGCTGTCTTGGTACAGTAAACAAAACCTTCAGAAATGTCAGATTGTTGAACTGAATTGGTACATTTGGTTGAATGGTGTGCAATGAGTTAAAAGTCAGAGGAAATGTTGAAAGTAAATATTAACGGAATTTTTGTCATCTGCATCCAAGAATCTGTAAGTTTGAGTTTATCATACATTCTATCCAAAATGGGGGCGTACGCCAATGTCATGCCTACAATGTTCCCCACTGTACTTCCATCAAGCTGATCGGAGGCAGCCCCCTCTGGTTCAAAACGACCGTATTCCGGGAGCAATAAAGGTGATTTTTCTTCTGGTGATCTGATGTTTCGGACAGTCAAATATGTCAAACCAAAATGAAATTAAATTATAGTTCAAATAAACTTTGTGGTTTTCTCAGGCAGACCGTTACTAGACAGTGACTTTTTGTAAAAGTAAGGTATATTTCAATCGCATTTTGATGAACATTTGCCATAGTTCATCTTAACTTGTCAGTACGTTTGCAAATACAAGAAGACTTGCTGAGATGAATTACATGTCTGGACACTTTCTAGCATGATCCTGCAAATGTTTTGGTCCCGTACGTTTGATGGTGAAAGTTATCAGCTGAAAACCTGTGTGAACTATGCTTCAACAGTATTCTATAACTTTGCCAATGTTTTCAATGTTTTGCTCTTGCATAAAGCAGCCTATAAGCTTGTTTCCTTGAAACAATCTTAGTATCACATATGAAATCTTGTAGACTGAAGATTCTCTTTAACTAAATGTTTGAAACTTAAACTTCAAAAATTCACCATTGACCAGCTGTATCTGGGTTAGTCAATTCACGAAAGAGCCGCCAACCTAACACTAACCTAAAATACCGTTCGTTCCGCTGATAAACAAGTCTGTTTACTCACAGTTCATTTACCATTTATATGTTTTGTCTTAAGGAATTACATTCATAGCCAGCTGTTCAACAGGTTTACGGAAACATTTATTTTACCGCTTACTCAACATAGAACGTTTCAACGTGAGCATTAAACAACATTTTCGATGGTGAAGTGCAAGGTGTTCTTCAATGCCATTTATTAACTGAGACTGTCACTGTTATGCTTATTGATGGATCACCTTTCATAACAGATCCAACCATCCTGTATAAGTCTTATGTAGATGGTATTTTTCCTAGTGGCAACTCATATTGATATTAAACTTGACCCGGTAGTTACTACGTAGACGAGTAACTTTTGATGTTTTAATAGAACTAATTACGGCTTCAGTCTATGCGACTTAAGTACTCTGTTGTGCTGCAGATCTTATGATTGACCAGCGTATTGGAATCAACTGAAACATCTCAAAAACGACGCTATCTCATTTCACTCATTGGAACGAAAGTGCTTAGCCTAAACCATCTGTGGCATAAGCTTTGCCTGGACAATTCTGATTAATACCAACAGGATTTTTGCTGTCCTGTCTCTAGAACAACAGACAAGTGGAACACTACTAACAAGCCGTTCTGGCTAAACTCTTAGGGTGATGGGTGGACCAGAGGAGGAGTGATCAACACGGTTTTGGTAAGAAACATTTGTAGGGAAGTAGTACTATCGATTAGCTCCAGCACGAGTCAGCCGAACGATTATCACCTTATAACAGTCGGCGAGCGAAAGTAGTCACTGAGTGTTTATGGTGTTCTACTTATGATAGTAGCTGTATTATAATAACAGCTGAATTTTTTAAATAATGAACAATGCGGAACGGGTGACGTCTTGAATGTGAACTGTTTTGAATCTCGAATGATTACGCTACCAGCGTAAACACAATGCCCTCAGTGACACAGAGTGAACAACTATTACTGACATTGTTCTCTGATTTCCTCACTGACATTTATTTCGACAATAATTTATGCGCAACAACAAACGTTCCCACTTTCCTTCCGTAACTTTGGATCAAGCTGCATAGATTCTGCACGCCAGCATACAGTGTGGAGTTGAAGGAATCCATTACATGAGACACATGACGCTTTGAAGTAGGTACCGGTGATTGAACAAAACAGTTTCTGTATATGGTCGTGGACGCACAAGAGGTCCATTGGAAAATCCAGCTAATAGTCGATCTGCAAGTTTTAAGTTAGCACACCATGTTCATTAGCTTTTGTCAACTACGTGCAAATTACTGATATCACGTTATCATGCTAACCAAAAATGTAGGTATAAAAAGGTTGAGGTAAAAACAGCTACTGTTGATTGAAATAGCTGGCAGATCAGCGAGCTAGAAATGGACAATGTGTTAGGGAGAAAGTGTTAAGATTGTAAGTAGATATCAACTTAGCACGAACCCAACATTAGAGTTGGTGCGATGGCGATAGAATACCGAGAGTTCTGGCTACCTTTGGTTTAGTTCAAATTAAAATACTTTTGTTAGTCACAATACGCAAAATAGTTGGTTAGAATACATCAGATAGTACTGCATTCTTCAAGTACTACAATCATGCGGGATCCTACTGAATAACCGTTTTGGAACTTATTGTATCAGTGTAATCAAAGTGCGGCTAATTTTTGGTTGTTGTGCTCATCCGACTGGACAAATCAGAAATTATAGCTTATTGTGATCTACAGAAAACATCAGCATGTTTCGCTTTTGACACAGTTGACCATCATGCATAGTAAATGACTATTTATTATTCATTCACTTTGGCAATCATTTCTCTTGAGTTATTGCTTCAAGACATGAATAGACTATCACTTCTTTTATGCAATAGACGTGATGAATACCGACAGCTGAACAGTGAATACATGACTAAACCAGACTATCGTAATCACCAGTGTGTGGAACTCACCTCGGAACACCGTGTGTGTGTCCTGTCTGATAAACCTTACAAACCTCACACCTAACTGTCACGTGAGACTAGGGGAGGGGGGGTTGGAGGTGATCTGCTACTACAAAAATGGTTAAGAAATCACTTTTACGAAGACAACAATAGCATCGAAATGACTCTGTGAACGAAAATAAGCAGGCAACCTTAAAGTTAATCACGTTTCATGTTTGAGTAAAGGGGTGTTCCTGGCAGGCAATCCATAGCTGATGAAGATTAGCGATGCGTTGATCACTTTTCATAATGGCCTTCCCAATCGGAAGCGTTTCCGTACAACAGATACATTATGTACTACAGGTATTTCTCTTTGTTACCACTGACAACAGCATCAACTTCAACAACCAGGTCAACTCCGATGCTTCTCTGAACTCTGGTTTCACGATAACAACAATGATAATGACAGTCACAAAGCCTAGTGCAGTCGACAACACTAGTGGTAGCAATGTTGGCAGAAAGCATCAGCTCTTTATCAATAACTACTCGTTTTATAGTACAGTGCAAACATCAGTGGCAGCAATATTTAAGTGAAGTGATATGGTGTACCTACCTACGTGCTACCGCTTTTACCCACAAAGATTCACGCTGGCCACAAGTAAAACCTGATGTATGCAATTCAAGCCACGAACTACGAAGTAAATATCCTCTGACATCGACATTGTGACGTGATAAGCCAATGACAAAAATGTAGGCGGTGATTTCCTGAAGCTCTGTCTCACTGTTAATAGTGGCTGGCTCGGCCATGTTTTGAGTATTAACCAGCTTGAGTACCCCGTCTTGGTAGTTCTGTGTGCCGCACTCTCCAACCAATCTTTTCAACATCTATTTGCCTTTTTGAGTGGCCACTAGACAGCCTTGCCTAAGAGGGTGAGCCAACAAGGTAGAAAATATACTGAATGCAATCCCGCTGAAACAGTTGAAATGAACGTCTGTGAAAATGTATAGTTACGTCATTGGCCGGGAGCTCTAGTTTCTTATCGTGGATATGAACAGAAAGTGATAAACAGACAGAGCATTCAAATGTCTAAGTGTACCGACTGAAATTTTTATTCCTAACACAGTATGATCTCAATCAGCTGCTACTGACGCAATGTGGTAGTACTGATCTGACTTGTTTCCCTTTGTTTGTGACACATTCATATAATTTAGGGTGGTGAAGATCAATACAATTCAACGCTTATACAAACGCCGACAAAACAGACGACCTAGTAAGGAGGCGTTCCAAATTTCGCTTTAAGATACCACATCAGGAAAGAGCAAATAGCTTCCATGTTACACTTCCTGCCAAGTTGGCTAAGTTCCTTGCTCTGTATTGTATCCAACAGTCTACGGTTTGTAACTTTGCATGGTCCAGGGAGGTCAGCCAGTAAGAGACTGATTTATTTAATAACGATTTATATCTATAAATCAAAGTTCCCATCCCATGAACAAAATGTGCTTGCTGCAGTCACCTCCTCATTATTTACGTCGGATTTTTAATTCAAGTTCGATTTTTACCGTTACACGAAGTTCCCAACTCTGAGCATTACATATAGCCACTACCGTTCTAGTATGTTCCTACGGTGAACTTCGCCTACCTGGAGTTTTTGGATCATCCAAAGTGCGTTGTGTGCTTGATTTTGTGTGCACCCCAATCCTATGACATCCGTCGAACAATGAATTTTCCATATTAACTTGTATTATACGCAGGGTTGAGTTATCATTCTCCTCAAGTTGCTTGACTTCTCTTGCACAGATAATCAGGACAGCAAGACCACATTTTTTGTGATGCTAACAATTAGTTTAATTCTACAAACCGCTGTTGTAACACACAGCCATCTCAGGCTTCATTTCAAAACAAAACAATTCCAAACGCTGTCACGTCGCTGAGAAAAATATACTCCGACCCGACGCCAACCACCTCTGTTGTGTTCGCGTCATGGCCGCCTGTGTGCCACACTCGAGCTAAGACTCAAACCGCCTTCTGATTGGCTGCTACCTCATCGACCAACGAAGCATTCATCCACGTGCTTCAAAATGACGCTACCGTTTGTATATGTTAGCACAGTTTCTCCTTCTATTGAGTCACGCGTTTTCTCTACCACTGTCAGTGCCTGTGTACGTTAGTATTTACAACGTCTGAATGGAACCAAAACAACTTCCTTATTTGCTGTTTGTTGATAAGTTTGCAAGCGATCGGAATTAAACACTGAACAATATGAGGCGACTTCGGTAGACTCAGAAAATTCATCATGAACATATGTTATGAGATTGGTTGTAATGTGTGCTTAAAATGCTACAAAAGTTAATGGAGATATTAATAAGACCAGTCTAAACGAATAACATTGCTGAAGCGGTATACCCACGAGAATTACTCTGTGTGTTTGGCACTATGCTATCTTATGTGGCTGTTGACTTTAAAAGTATAGTTTAAATTTTAGTGGAATGATTATCATTACTAACGGTAGTGTTCAAAGACAACGCTTTCCAACCGTGTATAGTATTCAAGAAAATAACAGTGGGTCTAGTGATCTCTGGTAGTAAGTTACCATACTGGTTTGAATTTGCATACCATCAGTTACATTACAGTCGTTGTTCTTTCTTACACCAATATCATATAGTTTGGTTTCTCCGAAACGTACGACTTAACTTTTTATAATGTATTAACGGTGGCCTTGATAGAAGTTTATTCGGCATAGTTTATGAATGAGGAACTTACGCATTATTTTATCCTATTAATCGAAATTTATATTATGGAAAAAAATTGTTTCCTCGATTGAATAGACAAACGTTTTCAGCAACAAAAACCAAGTTGAACAAAATTCCATTCTCTCCACTTTAAAAATTTTCCTTTTAACTCCAACGCTTTTCTTCTCAAATATGTTGACCATTTTGTGGTTGCAAGTTTATATCTCACCCCATTTGGGTTTTACGGGATGACATCACAAACTTGACTAACTCCGTTCTATACTACTTTGTTCACCATTTAGAATTTCCACTCGTCTTCTTTTTCAAAAGGCAGATCTCGTCATCATTCTTTTTCTATTGGCGACAACCTCTTTTCTACTGTTCACTGGACTGCCTCCTGATGTGTTTCCGTCATACAACAACATGTTATCTAATCTGACGCTTCAAAGACAGTGCTCTGTATGCAGTTAGTTTCAGTGTCTATCGGAAGAGGCGTTGTTAGCTGCTTCAACCTTCATTAATTTCATCAGTACACAAACCGAGAACTCACATTCCTGATCTGCCGATGTGTTTGTTTGATAAACCGGACATTTGCCCAATACAATAAAGACGTCGAAATTTGCAGTGAATGTAAATGAGTTGCTAAATTAACCTACGAAAAAGCTAGCGAAACGGCCGAGAAAAATGATTCACTGCACGCTCTTCCGACAAAAGTTGGGTGACAAACATACAGCCAACGACACTAAATATCAGAACAATATCAGGTCAGTGGAAACGTGGAAACTGTACAAGAAACAAAACTCAATTTGTTTTCATCCGCAGATAAGATAAAACACTTGGTCGTGATAGGTCATCAGTGGTCCTGATACACGACAACTGCAAGCACAGGCAACTGAGGGACAAGCACGAACCGATCAAATGCGTTTGGATAGGTCTGGTATGTAACCATCTACCCGGTAATAGGCCAGACAGGATGACAGACGACCGTGTCAGGGCGGCTCGTAAGAAGGCCGTATTCACAAGGAAGAGGGAGGCAGCGATTGTCAGATAGCAACGTTTCTCTGGGCAGATTGGTCGAAGTCAGTAATTAAGGAAGGCCAAGCGGGAAATTTGTAATTTTGTTCGCGAGTTGTGAGAATAACAACGACAAGCGCTTTCTCAAACAGAGTCACCGGAAGGAGCCAGAAGGAGTCAACTGAGGAAAATTTTAACCTCTATCAATGTTATACATTCACATACCTTCCTAGAGAGAATGACTGTGACCACCTGATCTGACGGATGGGTGTCTGAACTAACCGTTTAAAACTTGCACACAGACGGTGCGCTCGA
>LUCH01000149.1:265401-303166 GCA_013368495.1 Paragonimus heterotremus
CTTGAAAGGTGGTCAGCAGGCTCGGGAGACTGCCAACCGATTTTGATCTGAACTTCAATGTGAATATGGGGCTGTACCATGGTTTGGAAGTAGAGAAACCACTGTCAATGTGCGGGGAATGACAGGAGTTGTTCTCGTGCCCCAGTTGGTCACACTGAGAGCAAGGGTGCCGTCTGACAGGACAGTCACGATGAAAGTGCCGAACGCTACAGTGTCTGCACGGGGAGAGAGGGGACTTTTCGGGGAACTGGCGACTTCCCGGATAATAACAAACAAGGTTAACCTCACCAGTTTTAAAATTCAGTCAGAACAGTCACTACAAAGTCGTTGAATTGGACGACGCCCTTCAAAAACAAGGATTTCCGTAACAAAAATATTCGTCTGACGTGAAAGGAAGTGGTTCGATTGTAACTCAGTCAATTTGCCTGATTGTTTTTAACACGACAGCAAGAAAAAACAATAACTGACGGTCAAGAAAATGTTAAAAGAACTCTTTGAAGTAATGAGATTCCAACAGATACGAGAGTTCAGTGGAACACCGTAGTCCTCTTGCCTGCATTGTTCACATTAGACAGTAGATGGTGTGTAGGATACGATCTTTTTGTACTGGACTTACTGCTAAGATCACTTATCACCATGTTGTCCTTGTTTATATCTGTTCAATCTCAAATTAGGACATTGAATCAGTCAGTTTTATTGAGGGAAATCCGCTCGTATTTTGAACTCAATCTGATTGAAAAACTGTGACCACGGGGTTTTGTCCGACATAAGTTTATAGTTCTACACCTGTAGTAAACCAAATTGTTTAATACGGAAGTTGTACTTAAAAGGATTTAGAAAGAATGTGAGATTCAGAAGAGATGTGTACGGTGGGTGAGCGAGGCGAAAACTGAACAGAACACATTCCGCTTCCGTCAACCAGTAATAACGCGTTACGAAAAAGAGAATGACGCTTATTTGCAGTTAGTGGAACACACCATATTTAGGCTGAATAACACAACGGCTTGTCTTTAGTTTTATTTGCTTCTAGGTTACGATAAATAAACTGAAATTTACTCAATCACTAGTTCACAGATATCGGTCCGACTGTATCAAGTTTAGCAAACGCGTCATTAAGAGCAAAAAGCTTTATATTATTTGGAATAAAGAAATCGGAAAGTTGACTGGGGAAGTCCACGCACAAAGACTCTTCAGTGGACCATTCAACGACGGCGGGATGTTTCCACCATGCGGATTGATAGTGATTCGGTCCATGTTAATGCGGCTAACAAATTGTTTGAGTAGCGTAAGCCATTCTTCATGCAGTGTATTGTTAATTACCTAGTGCAAAAGAAAATTTGCTGAACAAACGTTTATCATCAGTGTCGTCCGTCCAGAATTATAGTAGGTTTCAGGGTAATAGTGCCCTGACAAACTTATGCATTTTTATACAAAATTTCACGTAATCCCACACCCTTAAAAGTTCTTCTGAGGTTGAACTGTCACTGATTAGATTGGCAATTACCTGTCAATCTATTTACGGTTATCAGACGACAGTCGGGAGTCCTGTGAAGGGATAGCATAGACAATAGGGCAAAGTGTAAATTATGTAATTACAGAATAACCATTTTTCAGTAAAAGGTTATGCAGACAATCCATCGGGAGAAGCAGGTATGTGAGGGGAGATCTAGATGAGGACGACAGCCTTGCTACATGCCAACTAGCTATGACTATCTGTTTTACTCTTAAATGCTCATGTGCATATAGGGTCTGTGCGAATTAAGCGTCTACGTGGGGTACTTCTTGCCCAAGAGTGTATTACAGTCATACGCTTTTTCACCACTCGACAAAAAAAAGACAGCTCAATACCATCAACAGATAAGTACCACCAAAAGATATAAATCAACCCGATCGGCTGATCAGGATGACCAGGATCGAAGCACGCCCTGGTGAGTGATGTTCATCCAATTGTTGCAACGTGATTCGGGCAAAACGATTGACCACCCTAATGTCCATCAAATAAGCACTGTTTACTGGTCCGCCATTTAGTCACGAACGTCGCGTTGATTACCTAATGTTGCTAAGGGAAGTCACTGTTTGTCCGGATTCATGAAGTCCGGTGGCGCTCTTAACGTTCCGCTGAGCCTCAATAAACTATCGTCCAGTTCTGTAAATTATTAGTCATGTATCTTACACTACTCACCCATAATTAGTAGTGACTTTAAACAACCCATTTAATAAGCAGTGTGGTAAGTTTCTAGATCGTTACAGTTGGCTGAAAAATCGTTGCTTGTGCCTTTCTACGCACAATTTCAATCTGGCCATTGACCCCCACGATTGTTCTACCTAGTCTATAAGAAGCCCGCGCCAACATATACGTTGCCTCTATGGTGAGAATGTGGACGAGTCTATGCTCCCGTTTCAGTGGCATGCTCTTGTAAAGACTGAGCCGTTGGTAAAATTCTGTTCTGTACATCATACTGCTCTGTCGGATCGACCTAAGTCTTCAGTATCAAATACTAGCAACCAGTCACACATAATGAAATATGGTGGCAGACACGAATATCAATTTAAACTGAGTCAACAGAAATGTCTGCTAATTTGAGAAATTTCGACGATGTCGCTGGACAAACTTACGATCTATCACATCAAAGTAACAGTTAGATGTAAGCACCTGTCCATCGTGGATATATTACTACGAACCAAGAACGTGGAGGGCTCATGGACCATTTATTCGGAAAACCATTACATGGGTTATACGTTTCAACACCACAAAATACAAACTCATTAATTTGCATAAAACATTGGTTTCAGAACGTCACGGTAGCAACAGTTGCCAATCCCCATTGTCTGTATGTACCGAGAACCATTCTATGCCAAACGGCACTCCAATGCTTCTCTTTGTATTTTTCTCCTGGTTACACCAATGTCCAGACACACGCTAACTTGTCACCACTAAATAGTAGTAGCGTGAGTACTATAGAGCAACCGGTCGTCGGCACTACACTAATAACTCACCAGCCGTCTTGTATATGCGGCTTCTTGGAGGAAGTCCAAAAGAAATTGGGTGTTACTGATTAGAGAGGCAAACGGCTATGGCCATAAACCTCAGTTAATGACCCCAAATGCCGACAGGTTCATTTATGTGGCCATCAGCTCGTTCTAACAACTGCTCTTCTAAGTGACTAATTCAAAAACGACAACACAACTTTATTTGTAACCATCGTATATCTCGCATTATTTCATTCCGATTCTGTCCGCGTGTTCCTTTTGCTTCATGATACTGAACTGGCGATCAATTTGTCTTAAGATATACATACAAACAATCATATCTTGATATCTAATATTGTGAAACATATTCGCTCCATCTCCCCAAAGAAAAATGTCGCCTGTTTTTTATTTTGTGTTCCGTGCTTGTGCGGCACTGGTGGAAACAGCAGGGAATGTGCATCTTCTCACTATTATGTTCAAACCATATGAAGAGAGCTGTTCGGATAGTTTGCCCCATTTGCTCTAAACATGAATTAACGTTACCGGTCATACGATTTCATTCTGTCACATATGGAAGAAAATGGAAAGGAAACTTTTCATGAAACCAACTTTATTTGCAATGATTCTTCTTTCCTTGCGAAGCAACATAAGGAAAGTGTTCTAATGGCGATTGACTGAGGACTAAAATGGAACAGCTAACGGTTTGCACTTGCATAGGTATTCTGAGACAGCATTAGATTTAAAAACTTTATCTTTAACCGCAGAGAACAGTTAAGTGACATTGATCTTCTCACATTGTTGATAACTTTTTGTGTGGGTGGAGAACAAGTTACGAATAATATGTTCTTACTTCAGTGACTAAATGCACCACATCGTCAAGCCTCCAATATTTCCGGAAAGTTCGCATTGCGAACGAATCCCGTCACTTCAGACCGTTAAATTGCCTTGCAGCCAAGAAAAAGTTTTCGAATATAATACATAAAATCTCCAACAGTTTAAAGTGGTATCTAAGATAGACTAATGGAATACTATCTCATGTTTCACAGACCATTTGATCACCCTGGTTCTTCGACAATAATCAGCATGGCGGTCACCAAAGTTGGGGTACAGTGTGGTTGTACAGGTCTAAAGTCAACTCAAACTCAGAGGCTGTAAACCAATACTTCTTTATAACATAATTTTATTAGTAAAAATGTTGACTGAGTTATCACTTAGTGTTAATGGATTTGTTGGTAAGTTATTCGCCTATATTGGTATTTAAAACGAAGTGTCGTCATCAAACAAACGTTGATGTTATTGAAGTGCAGTAATAACAAACAGAAACAAAAAATGGGACAGTACTAAACAGACATGTGTAGGTTTATATAGCATTGGTAATACACTGAATATGCACATTTGCTATGAGGCGTGCCAAATGTGTTTTAAATTAGTAAGCTTTCACCGTAGTTTCATAAGTAGGCCTCGTCACTGTGAACACAATGAGCAATGTAGAAGTACGATGTACTCAGTGTGCCGTCTTGGCTTTGTGTGTGGTTGCCAGATCACGTGAGGATGTGCCTAGACTTTTAACAATAAC
The DNA here is from genome assembly GCA_013368495.1 of Paragonimus heterotremus. Classification (NCBI taxonomy): domain Eukaryota; kingdom Metazoa; phylum Platyhelminthes; class Trematoda; order Plagiorchiida; family Troglotrematidae; genus Paragonimus; species Paragonimus heterotremus. The sequence goes on from LUCH01000149.1 coordinate 269,948, forward strand.
CCATGTACTTGTTGTGCATAGATTTGTGACCAAGAACCACGTCGAACAAGAACTGGGTAATACGTGGGTGACACCATCACCAGCGTTATTGGTAGAGATGGAACTTCTATCCATCTCAGAGATTGAGCTTCAAGCAGTGTTGAACACTGACTGTTAAGTTCTGAGTAGAGCCGCTTGCGCACGTCATCGTATCGTTCACAAAGTTGAGAGGTATCAGTTATAATTATCTAACCATACGGCAATATCAGTTACAGCATATCAGAACATTAACTAGATTAACAAGCCACGATTTTTAAACAATCACTCTGAAGATACAATGTTGAATGCATCCGCGACCAGTCAGTTTGATCACTACAACGGTATCCCGCCCCACGGTGTAACTAACTAAGAATAAGGATGAGTCGTCTAATCCGGTCGTCTTTCGTGGGCTGATCATGGATCACATCACCAGGGCAACGTTAATCAGTGCAGTATTGTTATGCGTTCATTCTCTTCTAGTTACCAGATTGTATTTTGGTATTGCCAGAGTTGTATTTAGTTTGAACTGGGTAGTACTCATGATTATTGCAACCGACCTTCCCAAGATTCCGGCCGTCAAACACTTCTTGACCGTAAAGTTTAACAAACAGTTTCCTGGATACTTCAAGCGCCTGAGTTTACTTCCTTACATCGGACATTTCCTGTCGTTTTCGGCTCAATTTGATACAAATGGCTAAGAAATTTTTTCAAATAGCCTATGGTTAATAGTATAATACCAGATAAAAATGAACTGTATATTGCATTCCCATAAGTGGACCAAAATATCAGCATACCTGCACTTACGTTGGCAAGGAATATAACATGTTTCCCTTACTGGGCTGTCCAAGTAGTCGAAGTCAATCGATGCCATCACACAAGCGTCATCTCAAATGGCTTGTGATGCATCGTTTATGATTCGTAATCTCTGAAATCATGAGGGGCTACGATCGAGGTGCATGTGCGTGAAAACATTTGTGGTCTCGCTGGTGACTGTTGGTTAGCCAGATGGTAGGATGGCATGCAAATGAAACCCACTTCTCTTGAAAACAAACATAGAGATGTTCAGATGACAAACCCTAAACTAAGAAGAAGTATGTTAAAGATATGGGAGAAGGAGAAGTACAGTAGAAAAATATAGAGAACGATGTTCTATATTACATGTTACGACAAGCATTTAATGTTCGACTGGGGAACTAAAGAAAACCTTCATCATAGCAAACGCCAACAAAGCTTAAGAAAAGAAAAGACTGCAAACCAACAAGAAAGACAAGCCGTTGGTTTACCGACTGGAACGAAAACAAAAAACCATGTATAACTATAACCGGGTTAACTTAATTACCAGCTTTTTCCCAACATAGACCTCCGGGAACACATCAGTGATGAGAGTAAGTGCACTTGAGGCCGCATTTGTCTTAATGACATACGACCGGGTCACTAACAGAAGTGGTAAGTTTACCACACGATTTAATTCATGATTGCACTACAGCCACTCATAAAATTTCCTAAAGTCCATCTCCATCCTACTTACCTAAGCGGTCCGGTTGAACGTTGTGCCTTCACATGATCCAAGACCGAAATCACAACGGGAAAGAGCTTTTTGCACAATCTCCGTGAATCAAATCTTCTGGCCACCAGAGTTTTATTTACCAGTTTTAGCTGGCCGTAATGTTGACGCTTCGAAATCCTTTCGTCAACCGTCATACGGACATGGTCCAGCCAACAAAGCTGACTGAGCATTAGCATGAGTCAAATATTGTTCGCGTCTGCCCAGCGAATTATCTCAACATTTGGAATAATGTCTTGCAGCCCAACGTCCCAGATGTACTTTAGACATTGTAACTAAGATATTGCACATTCTGCTGACAAACGGTGATGGATTCACTGCAATACGTGAGTTTGGACAGTACAAATGTGCGGCGGATGAGCTGCATGATATTCATCTTCACTCTGCGATTCTTTCAAGACATCCGAAAGCCGCTCTAGCATTCGCCAAGCTAGCTAGTAGCTCGTGATAAACGGACAGCCTAGTCAACAGATTTCACCCCAGGTAACAGAGATGAAAGTACCTGTCTGTAGTGTTTCTACCGATGGGGATCCCTTATGTGGGTACGTCGGTCCCACCATGAAAAGAGACAGAAAGACTTATCGGTGTTAAAGTTCCATCCAAATCTGAATGCCCTGGTCGAGAAGGCCGCAGTCACTCATTGCAGTTCCTCTTAAGTTTACGTAAATGCCGCACTAATGTAGAGAGGACGAGCAATCGCACTGTACTACTCACACTACTAGTATTCAGTAAAGAGGCAGGAGCGTGACTTTTGACACTAAAGTAGCCACAGGAAAGATACAAGAAGAAGCATAAGATTGCAGCGTGGCATGAAATGGTTTACGATACGTAAAGGAACTGAGCCTTGGCTTCCGTGGCAACCTTGACGTTCTAAGACCAACGTCGTACGCAGATGACTGTTTCTGTTTATAGTCATGTTAAAGCGTATAACCCATGTATTGGATTTCTGAATAAACAACCTTCCAGCTGTCCGAGTTCCTGGCTCACAACACTATTAGCCGAAAATATCAGCTCACGGATAGTTGATGTAGGTAATCGACGTTGAGCTCCGAAACGCGAAATACTCAACAACTGGCCGTTTTTACGGCACTCAAATTCCACATTTTCTTCACAACTGTGAAGAACAACGGTTGATATTGCGGTCAAAAAAAAAGTTGAATAGGGTTCGGGTCGGTACGAACCCTTGCTTCAAATCACGAATTATACATCATTTTGAGCAATATTTTTTAAAAATTAGTATGCTCATCTGAACATCGAACTTACTAGGCAGCGTCCGTAAGTCCTCTTGGCTCAGGAACAGAAAAACCTCCGTGAACTCTACAAATGGAACATGTAGTGACTGGTTGTAATAATAGATCTTTCAGGCAGCATACGTCCTGTCAATCTTACTTCTACTCAGCCGGAATTCGCACTGATCTTCGTAATCGCTGTCCCCGAAAACTCCGGTATTATATCGACTGAGAAGAATTGTCACCATAATCATTCCAGCATAGCTCAGCAAAGTGATAACCCCATAATTGCCGTTGCTTTGTTCGCTACCCTTAGCTTTCAACAAAGGTACAATCAGGGCATCCTTGAATACTTGAAGGACCGCTTCCTTCCGCCAAATATATCGAACCAACAAAAACGAAACCCACTTCAAAACTGAGCTCCCTTACGCCAACTGTTAACGAGATAAGTAATTTTCATCCACCGTCTTTTTGGTTCGTAACTGTTCAATAGTCCGTTGTTCCTCCACATTTTCGTGAAGACAGAAATTGATATCCTGATATCTCGTTCTGGTAGACCATTCACGGCCACTCATTCAATGATAGTTGGACGGTTTATTAGTCTACCAAGTTCCTTGCACCACACTTTCATGATGTTCTCCGGTTGGGTGCACGGAAAACAAAAGTCCTCGTGAACCAACGTTTTGTTAGGCTGGATGGGTGGACCAGAAATCTCTACAAGCAAACTGCAGCACCCTTTGCATCGTCGGCAGTCAGCATAGTCCTGCATCAAGTCGCCTTTCTTCCGCTGATCGTAAATGGTACCGTAAAACCGTTCGGCGTGTTGATTGCAAACGCTCCAATACCTGATTCTTATGCTTCTTTTCTTGGGTCCATTAAGGAAAGATGAACGTTTCGTTCTAGTCTGGTACCCCGCTAAAAATGACCGAACCGCTGTCGTCGAGCAGAGTCTGACGTTTTTTGTGCTGGAGGTTGGTTGTCTTGATGAATGTCACAGCGAACTGCTTTTGAAAATGCTGCCACATGTCGTCATGAGTAACAGATGCAACAGCCTCTTCGAAACCATTATTTAGAGTACGGTGGAACAGAGCCTTCAGTTTTGATTTACCCAACCGCCTGCCACCCAGCTTTTGTGGTTGTCTATGTACTGTACAAAAAACGGGCTTGAAAGCCTGGGTTAAAAAATGTTGTTTCTCATCAGATTATGATGTGTGCAACATTCAGCCCCATGGTCACTCGAGTGATACGCAATTCACAAATGTTAAGCCGTTACAAGCTCACTTCACCAAAAAGATAGTGATGGCCGCTTCTTGAGTGAGTCCACGTCATGAGGTCGCTAGCATCCAGCCAGTGAGTAGCATACAGGTGGAGCAGACGATCACCGTTCTCTTTCACTGAGCTAATGTCATAGGGCCCGAGGACTGCCGGTCAAGCTACTTAGTTGCGCTCAACTCGATCGTTCAGGTAACCCAGAAAAAACAGTCGGTCACTTGCCTTGTCAAACGGATTGTGATGAACAGTTGATCATAGAACTGGTCCTTTGTATCGTCGGTAACAATAAGACTTCGTACTCGATCACACGACGCCGCAGTAATAGATGCGCAAGACCCGTAGTACAAGTGTAGTGAGGGGGAGCGATCGTACTGTTCTACTCACACTACTGCTATTCAGCAGTGGGCAGAAGTGCATAAATTTTGACATTGAAGTAGCCGCAGGAAAAATACAAGAAGGAACATCGGAATGCAGCATCGCATGAAATGGTTCTTGGTACGTAAAGGAACGTAACGGAATTGAGCACTGGAATCTGTGGCAACCGTGACCATCTGAGCCTAGTACCTTATGTAGATGATTGTTTTTGTTTGTGGTCTTGTTGAAACCTTTAACCCACGTGTTGCTTTCCTGAATAAGTAACCCTTGCGCCATCCGCGTTCTTGGCTCATAAAACAAGTAGGGACACAGAACCGCGTATTAACACACCACGTCTTATTGGCTTGATGACATATACGGTCGGCCAAAACGGACCGGAATTGCAGCTGATTAAATGCAAGGCAGGTAGGCTGTCGAAGTCAATCATTGTCAAACAGAGAGCGGCCAAATACAGTAATTCGTCTCACATTGCCTACGTAACAGGTACGACATGTATTTGTACCTTAAACACTAGAAATTGCGGCAGGCATATCTCCACCGAGTCTCAGACGCATGGACAGGAAGCAAAGGCTCATGATGTGCGATTTGCTTATCATCAAGCAATTGATGCGGTCAGCCACTGCGAGACAGACATCGTGCTCTTGAGCACCATCTGCAAAGGTAACCCATCGGGTAGAAGATGTAACCAACACCTTCTTCTCAGAGCCAACCTTGGTTTGCAAACCTCGTCTCACTCAAGACTGTGACACCGATGCCGTAGGGGCTCAGTTCCATGGACACCAGAACGGTGTGACATACCGGCCGTCCAGTGGTACATGGATTCAGTAGTGTACACACATTCCACGTTCCAACAGACAACGGCTTGCATCCACACATAAGCCTCAAGTGGATATATGGGATCACGGGTTGAGTGTCTGATAAAACGACTTGACTCGCGAGACAGAAGGAAATACGGTTTTCTTGTGAGACCCCACTCTGAGCCCCTGCCTTAAAAGCTCGACCTGTAAAACAACAGGATGTACAGTCTTCTTCAGAAACCCTGCCCGAAGCCAGTGGCTCACAAGTGCGTTCCACTTGGCAGACCAACTGCCATTGCTGCCAACTTGGTGTACAAACGTGTCGAAATAGTCGTGTGATTAATTTCACATGATGCTGTAGCACTTGGTTTTCTAGTTTCGACTGTCATCTATAATGACCGTGTATCGACATTGGAAAGGATCACCCACCAGCACATCATTAAGCGAACTGGCAGTCTTGACCAAGGGCAGCGACGAGTGAGGCACACACAGATGAACTTTCAGTCTACATCACCATGTTTGTTTGTGACAATTGCAGTTCGGAACATATATGAACCTTTTGACAATACCAAGGTACAAATACTTTCAGAAATGTGTATCATTTGTCCAACATGTGCCATTCCTCTCGAAGTTATAGAAACTCTGGAGGTTGTGTAAATAGAGGTAGTCATGGCGACAGAATGATCACTCTCGAATTTGGAAGCGTAGGTTGATCAAACGTAATCAAATATCGTGAAAAATGAAAAGAATTGGCAGTGTCACAACTTTCCTACATTTAAGCGCTCTATAAATGGAAGCACGCCCTCACATCACATAGACCAACATGTACTGATGTGAATGTACACGACTTAATCGACCTGACAAAATGTGCTTATTACTTCTACTCGGCAGAGCGGTCAAGATGTTACTCGTACACGTCGCTTTTGGACCGCCTAACAACTTTTTCAAACAATTGTAATCTCAGTGGCATGCGCTTACTGTGCTGGAAACATTGCTGGCATGTGAAATAAGCCGCCAACTCAGCGAGGACAGTTGTGTTCTGTTAGTGTATCTCTCGGTTGTTTTCCATGACTTTTGTAATGTGGTTATCATCATCATGGCAGCAGTGGCAACAACAACAAGAGACGGTATTATCATCAGTATCACCTTCAGTTTCATAGTTGTCACACAAAACAGTACATCGATTACTCATACTGACGTTTAACCATTAGTAACCAATGAAAAGAATCTTTGTTCAGATATTTTCAATAACTGCATTCCGAACTTGGATTTTACCACTGGTGCCTCTTGATTTTAGCTTCCGGGACATGACTTTCTATTCTACTCAAGCCAACCTTACGACTAACAAGCACTGGACGACGGGACCACAACGGCCCCCACCCTCACCCTCCTGGTCTTATACCTTTGATCTTACACTACATATAATGTGTGTGTGTGTGGGTGGGTATTAGAATCGTAGACAGTGCAGCTCAAATCACCAGGCTAATGCCAAACGGCTATTTCCAGTGCTGTGTGTTTAAGTCAAAATGTGGTTATACTCGTGTTCTTTGCAACACAGTTAGCTCAATTCAGTTTACCGGACAGTAGCCATCCACAACTTGGACTGGATGAATTCTGATGCCAGAAGCAAACCACATTGCTAGATAGCGATTAAGAGAACAACCTGTGAAGGCCGTACAGTCTGTTTAACCGGTTTTGGTTTATGTAGACTGTGGTTCAAGTACAGAGGGGACTGCTGGCAACTTTAATGCAGAACATGGGAGTACGTCATCCGAAAACTGTTAAAAGTTTTTTTGCAGCGGCCAGCGTTCATGATCTACAAAAAGCGGTCGATGGGGCATGTCAACAAGTGACTGTTCTGTATGTGATGGCGTGCGAAGTGCAAATATCAGCACGAAGAACAGCGTCCGTTAGTTTGCTGAGGAACATAGCATATAGAAGTCCGATCCAAACTGGCTACTCCGGAGACATGAGTATTTCCCATATTGGAAGGCTCGAATAAAGGAACTTCAGTTGCCAAATGTGGAAAAATGTGACTCGTTTTGCAAACGATGTTTTCGATATTTGTCGACGAAGCAATAATTTGCGTGAACGGATAAGTGGAGGAACCGTATTGTTGGAATAGCTACAAACCCAGTTGATTGTCACAATCCCACGCCAACATGACCCAAAATCGATGACCCCGACGGGATTTGTTGGAACACGGGTTTTCCACACTTCACTATTAGCTCATCACCATCATTGAGAAATCAAATTTCACATTTGCAATTATCTACTCACATGCTTGCAGTAGTATGCCTTTATCTTCTAATTTGACGTGACACGTCTGTTTGCAACACTTCCTCATACTCGCAATATTTAGCTAATTTCCATAAAATCTATACTTGATGTAAACAGTTGAACTGTGTCCAGATTTATTACTTATATTTTGATTCCTACCACGGTGTGCCACATTCGTTTATATGTGTAAAATTAGCGCACTACGTATTTTTCCGTTACAATTAACTGGACGATTTGTCACGCTTCCGCTGAACTGTTGTGTTTGCAAACCTGGTTTAAGTTACTGTACATTTAACTTGTTCAGTATTGTATTTGTGGAAACATGTTTGATAACAGTATATATATTTACCTATAGTCTTCTGCCGTCTGCCCATTCTAAGATATGTATATATATCCTGCCCAGATCATGTGTAAGACTAGGCTACTTGAACGCACAAATCGGATTTTCTGGCGATTTAAAAATCATCATCATCATCATCATCATCATCGTCCTCATCACCATCAGCAGCAGCGCCATAGGCAGTAATACATCAGTGGTATCTATTGATGTATAACTGTCACATAACCACAAAGTAAGGGGCAAACCGCTTACACGATGAGGGAAGGAACATAAGCAGAGGTGAAGAATAACGGACCTTACTATAATCAATAGGTATGTCGAAGCGCATTCAGCATCAAGGTGCCTACACCGTACAAACAAACAGCCAAGCTGTTGGTGGAGTATCATCGGCCTGAAAGCTTTCCTATGGCTTTTACTGCCCGCGTCTTTAAATGCATTCACCATAAAGACAACTGGATCAGACAACAGTACGCACACTGTTGAGCCCGATTAACCGTCGTCTCACATAACTTCTCCAGCTACCGGCTCTGTGACTTATGAGTTCCCTAACCTGGGAGACGAACTCGGTCTACAGTGCCCAACACCTCAGTGAACGGATTCACTTTTCTATGCCAGGTCATCATCTGTTTCGTTGTGTTATGCCAGTTTATCATGGCATCCGAAAGGAGTGCTCGGTGTGGCAGACTACTAGCTCGCATCCTAAGTACACGGCCTAACCATCTAGGTCTGTGCTAATGTAAGGATTGAACAAAAGAAGTCGTTTGACTATCAGTGCCAAACACCCGCTTCCTAATCTCCTTGTTGCTCACTAGCTGGTGCCACCTGATACGAGCGATTGAGCAAAGACACTGGTGGCCATATACCAGAAGACGGTTCATGGCTTCCATTCAGAGCGGACAGGTTTCGCTGCCGTGAGGTTAAACGGCCCTTAATGTCCCCTTATATACGCGATGCTTAAGCATCAGAGAGATATATTCCTGTCGCCCTAGATACCCCAGACTGGTGAACACCGCCTTAGCCTTAGATATGAGCGCTTCTGTTTCATTCCCTACACTTCCACCGCCGCAGCTGATACAGATTCGCAGTCATATAAACCTGTCAGCAACCTCCATGATTTTGTTATCTAACATTAAATCTACGTAATCACAGCAGTTTTGCAAAAGCACTTCGCACTTTGAAGATACAAAGTGCGTACCGAAATGTTTAGCAAAGCTCAAAGTAGCTTCTAACATTGTTCGTGCTGCTTGCAGAATGTCAACCGGCAACGCATCGTCATCAGCATAATCGAGATCAGTCTCCCACCAAGCAGAAGGTCCACACCGTCATTTTGTAATCTGATACAGACAGTCCCCATCATTTTGTCTATGACAAAATTAGACAAAAATATTGGAAGTGAATCCACGCCGACCTTGGCGCTGAAACTGTCAGAGAGCTCATTGCGAACTCTGACCTGAACTGAAGTGTGGGAATACAGCACGGACAATATGTTCACAAACTTGGTCTGTACAACCCTGTGTTTAAGCGATTCTAAAGGAACAGATCAATCCTCCGAATCGAATGCACACTTATGGTCGAGAAATACGGCAATTGATGGTCGGCGATATATATGACAATGCTCCATAATTTGGGGATGAGTCAAAAATTTCAACATTACATTTTCGTCCAGGATGAAGCCCTGCCTGCACCTCATTAGTGTTTGCCTCCTCAGCTGCAGTGAGTGGACGAAGTACAGCAGATGCTAGAACCCTAGTAATGACTGCGGTCAAGTCAATCCCCGTATGGCTTTGCAGGAACCCCGAACCCCATTCTTGAAATAGAGAACTATTATCGAGTGACCCCAGCATGGAGGGATGGTCTCTGTTATCAACACAAGTTAGAACAGCTGTGTCAAAACCTCTCCTTTCGCCACCCCACCTTCTTTGAACAATGCTGTTGGGCGATCATTTGGATTGGTAGCCCTATCACGTCTGAGAGATGAGATGCAGTTGTGCACCTCAATTTCAGTGGGTCGTTCCAAGTCTACTGACCATGATGCTGCATTGAAAGTTTGTGGCGGTGACACACTGGGACCTGTAGATCAGCCAAAATGGCCGTCGAAGTGTTCCTGTCAGTGCTCCAACATTCTCAAATTAATATTGCCAAATGTGCCATCTCACGAGTTGATGGGTTCACTGACAGACGATCACCTTAGACCAACAGCGCGGATAAGCATGAAGAGGCAAAAGCGGTTTCACGTTTTCTGACATTTACCATTGGTTAGACCTCAAGTTCGGCAATCAGGCTATACTTCAGCTCCCTATGGATAATCTTCTTAAACTTGCTGAATGAATTACTGGGAGGAATGTTCCACCCGATATCTAGCAACTCTAGGGATATTCTCTGAAATCCTGCGTTTCTTCAACCCAAGAAACTATACGCCGCATAAAACAGCAACAGCATTGTAAGCAATTTATCAGTGAAAAAGATACAAGTGTTGTGAGCCAAGAACGCGGATGACAAGGATTATTTAATCAGGAAAATAACACGTGGGTTATGCGTTTCAACAAGAAAACAAACAAATACACTCATCTGCATACAGTAGTAGGCCCAGACCGTCACGGTGACCACAGACGTCAATGCTCATTTCCTTTACATTCCCTTATGTAACAAGAACCATTTCATGCGATGCTGTATTTTGATGTTTCTTATTGTGTTTTTCCTGCGAATACTTCAGTATCAAAATCTGTGCTGCTGCGCCCACTACTGAATACCAGTGTTGTGAGTAGAATAGTACGATCGCTCCTCTCCACTACACTCCTCCCCCCGCAAAGATTGTTCCAGCTGCAGTAAAAGCATTTCAGTTTCTCTTCGTTCTCTCGACGGTCTGCGTACCAGCATCGGTGATGTTGATACACCTGGTGTGCATTCTCTTCTGCTCGGGGTGTCATTCCATTTACACAGCTGGCTTCCGTGTACTTGATGTTCATTCTTCTCATTCTTAATCAGGTACACTGACCCACGGCGATCCCCTATCACATGAGGTCCTCTCCACTTCATCATGAACTTCCTAGATCCAGGTCCTGTTGCACTTGGACACCGACGGGCTCTGTATTTAACCTTCGAACCAAGTTCAAGCATAGCAATTCGACCCGTTAAACTTGGAACCAACCACTCCGTGATTGTGCGACTGCTTCTTTTCGTCGATCCATTTGTTTGCGGACGGTACGGCGTTGTGCGAATTTCTCTGATTCTCAAGCGCTCTAAACAGTTCCAAAACGCCTCAATTTTGAAGCAAGGATCTTGATCGGTCAACATACTTAGCTTAATTGCGTGATCTTCACCGATGTGTTCCATCGATGCTCTGCATACAGTGCTTGCAAGTTGACTTGGTACAGCGGTTACTTTGATCCATCTTGTGAAATGTTCGATCATGACCATGATGTACTCGTTTCCAGAATTGGTTACCGGAAATAAACCCGTCATATCCAGCAACCATAATTCCCCAATTTCATTGAGCGGAATAGGTTGTGTGGGATACTGACTGGGATGGTTAGTGCTCTTCAACACATGACATTGCTGGCATGTCAGCACCTAATTGTTAACATCCTTCTTCATTCCCGACCAGTGTGCTCTTTGCTCCAGCATTTCGTAATTTTGCCGACAACACTTATGAACCAGCTGATGACATTCCTTCGCAACTGTCGCCCTCAACTCCATCGGTATAACTGGCATGCTTATTCCATCCCACAGTTGACGCATGACAATTCCAGCACTATTCAATCAACCGGTCTGACCAGTGCATTCTGAATGCCTTCACTTCCAGATTCCTTCCGTCTGCTGGTGGTTGTACTCCTAATAGAAGATGGTCAATCACCGCCCGGATTGTCGTTTTCATTCTCTGCGCCGTTTGGACATTTCCGGAATCGTTCTCTAGTTCAGTATTATCAACTCAGATCATGTCCTTCTGAACTTCATCCATGTGTTGCAATCGAGATAGCAAATCTGTAACGTAGTTCTCTTTTCCAGCTCCGCTGCGAATTGTGAAGTCCTACTCCTGTAGTTGCAACGCCCAACAAGCCAGCTTTCTTCGGGATTCCATCGCCGATTTGACTCAATCCAACGGCCATGTTCCGCAACACCACATTCCTGCCTCTGCACAGCTCCGATTCCCACATCGCTCGCGTCCATCGCGACAACAAAGCTCTCTCCAGCCACTGGCAATTTCACAGACAGCTGTCCCTAACTCATCAATTGTTGGATCTCGACAAACGCTTGATCGGCCTTATCTGTCCACTGAAATCGACAATTCGCCTTGAGAATTTCATACAATCGACTGGTCATTTCATTGAAGTTTTTGATAAAAACGGATACAGAAACCGACGCGACCGATAAACTGTTGCAACTTCATCTTTGATGTTAGCACTAGAATGGCCTCGATCGTCAACAGTCTCTTGAGCAGTGGTTGAGCCTCATCCTGACCGACCCTGTGACCAAATATTGTTACCGTTTGCTTCCTCCCCTGTTGAGACTTTGGGAAACTGACACGTAGGCCGACTTGTTCAATCATCTACAATACACCTGAAACGTGTCCAATATGTTCCGTCTCATTCGTGTTGTAGATGATTATATCGTCTCCATAGACAACAGCGTTGCTCAATCCGTCTAACACATTTAGCGTCAGTCGTCTGGACGTGAAATTGGCATCTGAGAGCCTGAACGATATACGTTTGAAGCGGTATTGCTTTACCCCCAACGTGAATGCAGTTTTATCTCGTTCCGCTTGCTTGATTGGAACCGGTCAATATCCAAACTGCAGGTCAAACACTGTAAATAACCTGGCGTTCTGTAGCTTATCTCTGCCACCGCTAGGACTGCTACGACTTTAATGACTGTATTCTCATTGAGCCATCTGAAGTCGACACAAAATCGAAATTTCTCACTCAGCTTCCTCACCAACAAGATGGGAGAAATGAATGGGCTATCCGCCTCCTCAATGATTTCCCCATTCAGCATGTCCTTCAATTGTCGCTCAATTTCCGGTTGCAGGTGTGCATGAGTTCTTCTGGAGCCAAATGGTCGAACTCGGTCTGGCTCGATGGAGATTTCTTGTTCGATCTAGTCACAACAGCCTTATGGATCCTGACCTATGGTGAACAGTTTTCGGTACTCACGTATTACTTCATTCGGTAACCGGTTGTCGCAGGTTGGTATTGCTCTGGGTTCGTTCGCTTCAAGTTGCCCAAGCTGGAGTCTGTAGTTCCCAATTAATGAAACAACACCATACTTCGTTACGAGTTTATCATGCTTCAAATCAATCATGGCCTCAGTGCGGTCAAGAAAATCCGCTCCCGATATGGTCTGATGTGAGTCGGGGGAAACGACGATAGGTTGTTTGACCACGTGACCATCGATCCGGACAACATATTCTGCCAGGCCATTACCTTTGTGGGTAAACCCACCGACTGTTCGAATGGCCATTGTACATGGTTGAACAATCTTTCCTGGCTTCGATCCAATCAATGAAATCGCGGCCCCAGTGTCAATCAAACAGCACTCCAAGCTACCGTTGATTTACAATCTGGCCTGAACGGTCGTCTTATCAATCACCCCTATTACCAGATTTAACTTTCCAAGCAAAACAATGAGTGAAAGGTTCAATTAAGTATGGCTTTTTCTTGCCAAGTATGTCAAATCTTCACCAGTGTCCGCATCTCCCATATCCGCAGCAAACATCGCTGCGATTTTCCTCATCCTTCTTCATCTTTAAAGCCGCCACTTCCTCAGTCAACTTTTCCAGTGCACTTTAAAAGTTGTCCGGTTCATTTCATTCGCTTGCCTTCACCTCCTTGACTGCCAGGGAGTTTTCCGTCAGCAATTGTCGAGTCGCATCAGGCAACTTTTCTAATGTCATCGACTGTGCAGTTAGAGCAAGCCTGAAGTGATCCTGTATTGTTGATGACAATCCTTCCACGAGCTGATCCGTCAACAAGCGTTGCTCGGAATCCTGGTCCAACTGTGACAGGGCTCTTGACAACGCTGCCCGCAGTGGCTTGGCATACACAAGAGCGTCACTCACTGATCCAAGCCGGGCCCCTTTGAACTGCCGCTTTCTCACCTTGCAGTCGTCTGTGCTGCCGAACCCGGCGATCAGAGCCTCCTTCGAGGCGGCCCACCCCACTTCCTTAGGGCCCCTTCGTGTCACCTCCAGTTCTACATTCACACTGCCCTTGTGCAGCATCCGCAGGGCTGCCAGCTTTGCCCGGTCTGTCTTGACTCCGACTGTATCTTCTGCGTCCTCGAAATCCTCCAGAAAGCTCCGGACGTCCCCAAACTTAAACGACTGCGGCCACGGGATCTTCATCCTCCAATCCTGGTCATGGCACCAAGTGTTGTGATCCAAGAACGCCGGTGGCGCAAGGGTTACTTATTCAGGAAAGCAACACGTGGGTTAAGCGTTTCAACAAGACCACAAACAAAAACACTCATCTACGTACGGTACCAAGCCTAGACCATCGCAGTGTTTTTACGTTTTTTTACGTGTCAAGAACCATTTCATGCGGTGCTACACTCCGATGTTTCTTATTGTATTTTGTATGCGGCTACTTCAATGTCAAAATTCATGTCATTGCGCCTATTACTGAATAGCAGTGGTGTGAGTAGAATAGCACGATCGCTTCTCCTCACTACACATGTAAAACCTCTGTTTACATCGTATGTTACAAACTGGAATATTATTATGTCCAACGGCTTCATCAGTAGGTCGTACCAGCTTCAGGACCAATGAAAGCATTTGAATATGTTTAATTTCAGCTGAATGGCACAGTACCGCACACTGTGCGCTATGCATATGAGGATATGTGGATAAAAAGACATTGGGGTTAATCGGTCATAGTTGACTTAATCCACGCTGGAATGAACGCCAGATATTACTTAACCAGGTCTTTTGTTTTTCACTATCTCTAACACAAGCACACTTGCAACATCCTCAAAACTGCGAAACTCGAAACTACCATAATTTTTCATACGCACTACAATCTCTGAAACTGATTTGCAATATGTGTTTACATCACGCCTAATGAGAAGTCCATGTGTAAGCAAAACGACGGACATCATTTGAAGCTTTTATTGGGAACTTATGATTTATGTGCTAATGCCATGCATACAATTTTTTATTTGCGTGGATATAGTCTTCAGACACCAGTAGAACAGCATACCTCTAGCGCCAATCATCGGATTCGCATGACTAGTGCATTCGATCCGTTTTGATTGAAGTATAGAGTACATCCCCTCTGTTGTTGTGGAACTTTAGAAATTCACAAACCGGTCAACAGCCACCATAACTCTGTTATATGAAAATAAACCTAGACAAGTGTAGCTAACTTGAAATGAGGAGCGCTTTACACCTACCCCAGCAACCTCTAGCGAGGTTACTAATCTTGAGGAAAGGATCAGATACAATTGTAGAACTGTTTATAATACCGAAAAACCAAAGTGATAAAAACCAACATGACTATTTGATGAAATATGGTTTTATTACGGTAGAATACATGAACCAGAACGCATTTTCGCATTCTTCTGAAATCTTCTACCAGTATACCTGGAATACGTAGCAGGCACCCGAAACGATATTCGGTTGCGTTAGTGCTACGTTTTTCGTTGTTGTCTACAGTCGGTACAACAAGTATCAGTTGTCTTCAATTCAGTTCACTTTACACATGTGACAATGTTATGTATGATCCACACTCCGCATGTAGACTACGGTGTCCAAAATGCGTTCACAGAAGCTGACTTCCAGGTCAAACCTGTTGGTGAATTTAAAAAGTGACTGATTAATAGTAACTCACATTTGAGAACTCAGAAGGCTAACTGATTCTTCTCAGAATAAATCTGTAGAACAACTGTGTTGTAACGATCAAACTCTCACAGTATTACCATTTTCGAAGCCTCAAACAAAAACAGCGATTGTTACTTCACGCCCGCACTTTTATTGTACCATCCTGGCGACCGAAAACCGTTTGGTCTATGTAAGCTTTTGAGGTTCAGTCTTAAGCAATACCTAACTAAACTTAACTGAGTACTTGTAGCATACACAATAAGTAGTCCCAGTTAATCGTACGCCATTACTACGTTTGTTTTTCGACCTGCTTTTATTTTAGCCAAGCTGTTAAGTTCACATTTCTCTCTAGGGACTGAAAACACAATTAGGTTGACATACCTTCACCGTAAACTCTATTTCTCAGAGTGGGTATCAATATACAAAGTCATACGTATTTCGCTAGTGGGAATCCGGCAGAGTAATATTCAGTTCTACTGTTCGAAGATGATATTCCTTCCCATTGTTTAGTCAACATGAACAACACCAATGGCTGATGTATTGACCAAAGATCCTGTAGTTCCTCTACAGATTCTCGTTGCAACCGTGCCTTTCGGCCTATCTATTCTGGACGCACACTTCCACCTGCGCCAGCTAGTGGAGGCTTGCTACAAATTCAGTTTCACTTCTGTTGTGTTCGTATAAGTGTGCAATCAGCATCAAGCTAAACAGGTGATAACAGCGGTAGAGAGAACATATGGCTCAATAGAAGTACAAATATATTGTCCCATTTACAAGCTGTAACGTCACTCTTAAGTGCGTGGTCGTATGAGTCGTTGGTCGTTGAAGGTGCGACCATTCAGAACGTAGTTTGAGTCCTAACACGTGCGTGGACACACAGGCGGCCTTGAGGCGAATAAAACTTCATTCAGTCGTGCAACTAAATGCACGCCGCGAATGCTGGACCATTCTCTTACGACTACTTCATTATTCTATTTCTCAAGCTCGTTTCAATTGTACCCTTTCGGGTATTGTTTAACAGACTGGAAAGTTCTACACACGCTTCTGATGGGCGCGCCTTTGAGTGAGGCCGGACTGAGTGAGGTACATCTCCCCTTCCTTTTCTTTCTTCACTTGGTTGTAGCCTTCGGTCTCAGACTGGGCTAGAGCTTGTACTTCAGAACATTGCTGGAAATGTACAGTGCGTTTCCAAACTCTAACGCGTTCCTTTAGTTAGATCTCTGTCGAGATCATATTTCGGCTGCTCTTCAAGAAATGCGTTCTAATTTGTTAGTGAACTAGGATCGAAAGCATACACACTTATTCACTACACAGGATAATATCAGGTACTGAAACCGGTAACTAACCGCAGTGCGATCAGGCAACCGTCCAGTTTGAAACTATAAAAAAGAAAACGAAGGAATCAATTTCATCAAAGATGCCGCCTGAACAGAAAAACTAATTACCGAGGTGCCATAATCTTATAAACAAATAAGTCAATTACAGGTGAGAATGCCTCCGATCACAAAGTTACATAGTTTACGAGAAAGTCACGTAAACGCTGGCAAAGTTGGCAACGCACGAAGTCGATTAGTTACCATCCTATTTATAGTTCCAAATAACAATCATGTTTAACATCACATTAACACCTGTCACAATCTTCAATTCCGTCTCCGTAGGATGGATGTTTTTCATTTTTACACGCGTCACTGTCAGGATGGGTGGCGGCTTATAAGCGCAGTATTATACAGTGAAGCTCATGACTGCTTTGTCTATGTATACGTTCATGAATGATTTAAACGAGTTGGCTAGGCATTAGTCAACACGTGATAAGATGACCTTGGATCCCAAGCTATTGGTGCAGTCAGTGGGCTCAAGCAGTGAAGACAAATGAATCACACGACATGGCGCCCACGGTCTACATGCAACTCGGTCACAGGGAATGAAGGTCAATTGATGGAAACAGCTTGGTGAGTTGATGCAGGTCTGCAAGTACCGCCGACACCATAAAAAGCTTCTTGGTTAGTTAAAGGCGATATTTAGACTGTGCCTTCAGTTGATTAGGTCACTAGTGGACGGGGACTGGGAGGCTGCAAATACGTAACCGGAGGACTTCCTGATGATGCGTGAATAGTTAGCAGTCAAGTGAATCAATCTTCTATCACTGACTGGATGACAGTAAACGACATGTCAGAATAAGCCATCAAAAAAACAAATTGCCGTTGTCGTGGATTTGGTGGTGGTTCAGAACGCTACTGAAACGGAAGGATTTTGGGTGAAGTTGGGTTTTCAGAACAGTTCTTCAGGCATGGCGGCTAAGTTTGAGACGTATTTCAGTTGGTTCATTTCATCAGAGATCCCGAAAAAGCCGTACAGTAGGTTATACCTATGTATAAAAATCAAGAAAGCATGCCTAGCACATATAGCTGTCGGTGAAACACCGTGGGGGTGCACCGGGCAGTTCGTGTCAGAAATTTGTCCTAGACGACTTATTGCCAAGGTGTTCAAAAACAGTAATCCTCAGAACCAGTGTGGCTCAACGAATCAGTAGAATCGTGAACGTAACCAGTATTTGTTGTTCCTCCATATAAAGTACTGAGGCTTTTGATTCCACAGGTTCGGAGACGTTGTGAATTGTTCAAGGTAGGTCTGTTAACCAAGCAAACTCGTCAATATGAACTGACTGCTGTAACTGAGTGAGACTCATGATGCAGTCATGTGTATCGATCTCTGGAAAGTTTCGTATTTCTCTTCCCCAACCCTATTTGGCTTTCGTTGCTTTTCAGAACATTTTGGTCTTCCTAACCTGCTATACAACCTGAACGTTCGAACAATACTGTTTGCGAATAAGAGTGTGCAGTTGGAACCCAGTTAACAAATAGCCAGGATAGTGGCAACCTCCACAGCTAAGTTTGATTTGAAAGTCAACACGAGTACAATATTTTCCTTGTTTCAGTCTTCACCGGACTGAGATGCTATGCCTGTGCCATCAATCTTCATCAGTATGAACATTTCGGGCACCTGCGCCGTCTTTCTTTACTTGGGCGATGATCCGTCAACGGATTTGCCCGTAAACCTCGAGGTACGGGCTTGTGCGTCAGAAACCAGCCACTTTTGGACGTCTTGAGAAACGTGTCCGGATGAATCGCGACAAGACGATGAAAATGGAACCGTCCGCCCTCGGCGTACTGAAATATCACACATAAAAAATATGCAGTATCTGACCCGCGCAATGTTTTCGAAGTATTTAGGATATTCGGTAGTCAGACATAGTTCCGAAAATCCAGCCACCTATTTGGGTAGATGCAGACGAGATTAAAACTGTGGTAATGCTCTGTCCAGTTCCTTGAGTAGGACATTCCGTCGGATGACTGACAAAAATTTTGCATGTTGCACTGCAAGTAACCTAAACGTCGACTGTCAGAAGCTACAATACCCGGAATATTTTTCAGCAGGTCTCCGATGTTGTAATGTGAGAACGTAGCCTCCGACCGGACTGCTCGGAGATCTGGATTCCCAGGGGCATCCGAACTTTTGATAAGCAACATCTATCTGGTCTTTGGAGTCTCGTCTGTCCTACGTCACATGTCAATGCGCGTACTAATCATAGTGACGTGACTACGTAACACTGTAAAGAATTCGGCCGACAAATGTGCCACGAATCTCTGATTGGTAATCAATCATTGTACTGACAGCGTACGGTAAAAGCAAAGAAAGTGAGCGTGTTGGTTGAAACTAGGTTAGCCGGGTCTCATTTATGTACATAGTTTGTTAGTACTGACAGGCTACTTCTATCATTTGATGTGCAACATATTCTCCATTTCACTAACCTATATCACTGTAGCTAACAAGCTTTTCCTTTCATCGAGTAATTTTGTTATATTGTATCCAGGAAGATTGGTTTAGCTTCTGATTCAAAACCTGACTCCGTTGCTGTTTCCAAATCTCAATGATATGCACTGATAACCATTTTTATATCGAAACACCCTTTACTCTTTGTTTACATTAATTTTTTAATCTCTCTCTGTCTGAATTCTTGCCAAAAAGAAGTTTTTCTATCTTAGTTTCTGTGGGATAATCATTCCCTGTGTTATTTTCTAGTCTACACTGCATGCAGCCCATATGAGTATATCCTCAAATTATTGGAAAGGCATACGTTAGTACGGACAGAACATAGCAATGTATAGCTGTATCTGTTTTGGCGTGTTCATCTAAATCAAATCGTTTGAAACGGCTGATTTGCGGATAATCAGCAGTCATAAAAATGTATGAAGGAATTTTAAAACAATTATTTGAGTTGAGAATAGAAATTGTTACTTCATTAAGATGTAACACAGTGGTAGCTAACCACTGACTCCAATAACAAGTTGAGAGCAGTTTCAGTCTGTCGCCAAAATTTCAATGACGAAGCTGCATGGAAAACCTGTTTACTGTCTCAAATGTCTATAACGAATCTGTGCTTGAAACTGTTGATCAAGGTAGGGCGATTCAGACTTGGTTAACTAGAAGGAAAAGTGAACTTTACCTCTAAGTCAAGCTGCACACTTGATACTGGAGGGTGAATGAACCACATTTACAATGCTCTGTGTTAAGTGAATGCATACTATAGGTCGCTGGGTTAATGAATGATGATGTATAGAAGGACTGTGTCAAATGATGAAGTAAACATATTAATGCATTTTGCGGCCTAAGGTTACACCCTTTCGCTACCATCAGGTGAGTGTGACACATGTGATTGTAGAACTCCAGCTCAGAGAAAAACATTGAGCTGACCATCATGAACAAGTTTTCCAGGTGAAAACTCTCAAACATTTGAACAAGTAGTCCAAGCCCAGAATTAGCTTTCTTAAATTGAAACACAATTTATGAGATGGAGTAACGTGTATGGAATAGTTGGGCAACTGGTGCTTACCATAGAGGAGACTACCTCCTATGAATACCGCACGTTAACTGGTCAAGTGACCAAAACTGTCAGGCAAATAAAAGCTGTAAGGCCAGAGTGTAAAGAGTCATGGTTTCCTCCCAACTGTCAACTATTATGGAAATTCTGCACATGGTTAATCGTACAATGGACTAGTTTTCAAAGGGTGGTGTGTGAAAACGTTTTGATTTCCTGAAAAAGTCGGTCGGAGATCACTTTCTCGGTTGGCCCACTTCAAAGAGAAGACTAGAGACTCGGGCATAACTATAGGTGGATTTAATCAATAGTCCCATTTTGATCCAGAGTTGAATTTCGGCCCTTGTGCATATCAGATAAGCGTCGCCGTCATTACTTACGGGAGTATATGTTGATTAACGGAAATCTTTTAAGATAAAACTGGAGCCCTTATTTTTTAGGTTAAGATGGTGTTTTTGAAAATCTGGTCTTCATGGCATCAAGACGGGTACAGCTAATCAAAAACAAGGCTCACAGTTACTACTAGAGTTTAATCCGGTTAGTGTACAAACACAGACTGATCCTATTTCAAGGCACTCTCTGTCACCATTTGATTGAGCTCCCCTTTATGCGTGAACCAGTGGTAAAACAAACAAATCTACGTCAAACAGACGGTTCTAAAATCATAACAGCACGTTCCCTTGTTTAAAGTGTTATGTATAACTCCAGCAATGTTAAGGTATTGAGAGGAAAATTTGTGGAGTACGTCGATTCCTCCTTTATTAATGATGATGGCGACGACGACTAGGAGTAGGTCAGTGAGTAACAATATGATCACACTCGTTCCTTCATCATACAGCTTGAGGAGGTGCCTTTGGATTGTCACTATGTTTACTTTACCCCCTCAACTCAAATGAGTACATGCACCTCATTCATCGCCTTTGATTTTCTAACTGTCCCCACCAGCATGCTCTGCAATATATCAGGACAAATTTACTTAATATGACAAACCTACTACCATTTACGTAGCCCTGTGGTTATTCTTGCTTGCCGTTTCAACTGTCTGCTCATGTCAAATGTGCTCAGAAAGCCATCCATGCAGTCTTTTTACTGGAAACCCTTAAATATACACATTATGCAGTCCACTCATTGCTTTTAAATTTCAGTCATTCTGAACCTTACAAAAAAAGTCAAAATAATTCGTCGGTGCAATGTACGGGTCAAAGAGAAGACACGGATTTCACAGGGTAGGTGATCAACCAGTGGGATGGAGATTATTTGAGATGACAAAATTTGTACGGTGGTTACTCTCTTTAGGTTAATCTTCTGTACAGACTATGGTAAGCGCGAGTAAAGTGTAAAGATCTTCCTATGTGCCATGTGGAACACTTATTGTCTACAGTCAAAGGTAAGCAAACGACCACCCCCCCTAGGTGGTCATTATGATACTGATGTCCCTATTACATTAGGTCAGAGCAATCAATATCTGCCAGAGATTAAAATGCACTCAGGTATGATGTAGTCACATAAATCACCAACTTGTGTTCATGTGCTCAAACATCATGGAAAAATAAGCCGAGCTATTATCTGACAAGTTCAGTAACAATTACGCAATCGATATTTGCGTACTCACTAGGTTCTGCGCTTCATTACTGACCATGGAAGGGTGGAAAAGTGAAGTCACAATGTGTGACTAAACGACATGAAATGATCAGATTGTCTAATCGCTTCGATAGAGGGCACAGTTACTGTTCGTTAACTCTAATCGATAACTCCGTGATTATGACTCCAGAGACAGGTCAAAATCTCCGGTCTTAATAAGTTATCTAGGAGCTCTCTCTGATTATTAATAAGTAATCCGGGAGTTGGTTAATTTCAAGTTAAACATCACTCATATTTGGTTGCAACCATCACATTCAGATTGACCTTTGAGTCAACCCCTTTCGAAAAGAAGCACTAGACTCGCGTTTCGCTCTTGTTATAGCATTCTAAACTGTCGCCCAGCACAGTTATACAGATCGAAGATTTCTACCTGTCTCGAAAGTCCTAATCGCGGGATTGTTGATTGGGGGTAAACAGAGAGTAACTGTGCCTCCAATGGAGACGATCGGCCAGCCTGACCTATATTCACTTGCGAAAGTGGTTGAGTGTTCAGGAATGATAATTCGGTCGTGCTTATTGTGTGGTCAATGGTGTAGTAGTCAACACGGTTTCCTCATGAAAGCTTGGTCGAAGTTCTAGTCAATCTGAATGTGAAGACTACGAACAAGTGTGAGTGGTGTTCAGTATAAAATTAACCATGTCCATGATTATTCATCAGAAAAAATCAGTTCAGTATGTTCAACTTACCAGGACACAAGTTTCACAATGTTACCCGAAGGAATACTGAGGCAGCAGTCCACACTGAGTAGGCACATTGTATGCTTGCCGGTGGAATCTGCCGACACGAAGGCATCTTCCTTATTTAATGGGACCAACACTGATGTTAAGTTATCTGGCATCTGTATCACCGGAACCAGGTCAGCTCCGGTGCCTAAACTAGGTCCAGACGACATGGAGAGCGACTGGTCCGAATCACGGCGTACCATGTCCACCCCCGAACTGGGAGAAGATATAGGCTGTTGCTGTCCCCCACAGTTGGTCCGTTTTCGAACTGGTTGCGTTTTGACGTGCAAGTCGTTGTATTTCTCTATTAGAGAACTTTTCGTCAGCTTCTCAATGATCTCTGCAACTCCACTGACGGGTTCTGTGGTGCGAAAGGTTAAGTCAACCACAGCACCACTGAATACGGGAACATGCATTAAGATGGCGTCGAACCGACCTAATAGTGACGGAATTGCTTGTAAGACGGATTGAATGACTGTCGGACATCGGCCCGGAATGATACTTTGCAACGCACCTCGCCCTTTACGCCAACACTGTACAGACAAAACGAATATAGGTCATTACTTAGTAGAAAATGTATAATTCGGTTTCCGATCATACTTTGTAGAGCGTAAGGTTTTAACAATATGTAGCCGGATGGTGAGATTGTCACAGATGAACGCTGTAGCAACTCATAGTTTATACGGATTGTATGATTTGAGTGCTCATCCTAAGAACACTAATTCACCTGGCAAAGTGTAACTGGTCCAAACCAGCGAACCGACGCATTCACATGTCAGCTATCGTTTCTTCCACATAATCTATAATCACCCAAAACAGTGGGTGGGACACTTGGAACCAACTCCCTCTCTCTCAGATTTCCAGGCCAAGCATAAAACAGATCAATATTACAAACCATTGGTAGCCAAGATTGCAATTAATGATCAGTCTGAGTGGTAGAAACAGCCCGTTAAGCATGCACAAAGTGACTCGGCCCACAAAGATTAGCTCGCCAGATCCTGAACACTATCCGCTGATGTGAACCTGTGCACCGCATCAAAGAGTGTATGTACTTTGCGTTTCATCCTGATGACGTAGGACGATTACACTTAATACGACTGCACAACTTGTGCTCAATGAATTCGTCTGAGAAACGGTACCAGTATGGGAGATGAAGTTCCACTAAGTACGCGCATGCAGACAATGTGTTCGTGCCTGTGCGGCTGGCCCGATTACAGGATTCACTGTCCATGGTACTCTAATGCGACCGTAACCTTGCCCTTGTTTATGTCTGATTGGATTAGGCAGTGTGACCTTCAGGATTGGCCAAGTGGGCTTTAACCTGCTGCGATTGTATATCGACACTACAATCCACTGTCTCGCCATACAGTTTTGTCTGCTTGCTGTTGCCTACATTTTTTACCGTACACTTTTCCTCCTTGCTACATTACCGTATATTGTTGCTTAACCGTACCTGTCTTCTATACTGACGATATAGCTGTTGCATAGTCTATTTGTTGCAACATATGAACTGTCGTAGGACTTGTGGAAACAACAGGACGTTTAACATTAGACCTACTCAGATGACTGGGCATCGTCGTATCGTGGGCAAAAAATGCTGAAACTTCCCTAAACTCGTTTACAGTTTGACTGGAAACAAATAGATTTAACCTGCTTTCTCTGCCAGCGGTTATTTGGGTCGACTAATACCATAGGATCTGTCATATTCATTCAGACATGTTATCTCCATATTAACGATTAGTATATATTTTATCTACTTTCGTGTTTTCGCTCAGCGCCTCATGACAACGGTTTGCTGGCCGTTACCACTGCACAAAATTAAAATTGCATTGAAGCCCTAGTATATTCCGATATTGCTGCTTATGGTTTGCTCAGGCACCCCATATTACGACAACATATGGAAAACACGTTCTATACATGCATGACCGGTTGAACAATCTAGCCAAAGTCCTGACTTTTCACAAGCGGGTCTCATCTAAAATCATAAATCTGTCAAACTACTTATTAGTAATACAATTTCTATGCTAAACAATGGCGTTGGTGGATTACAGCGTAAACTGTTCGAGAAATCCTGCCAGGGCAGTCGGTACCCTGGATCGTGTGGTGGATTCCATATGAGACAGTGGGACGGGTGGGTAACCGAGTCTAAATGTGGGATTTCCGGGCTCCTTGTGTGGCTTCGTAGTTCAGCTGGTAAAGCGCTTGTCGCGTTTGGATATAGTGTTTCTGTCGCTGGTTCGAATCCAGCCGAAGCTCTGACTTTTCACAATTGGGTCTGATCTAAAATCATAAACCTACCAAAATACTTATTAGTAATGCATTATGAAATATCAAAAGTGACCGACTTGAAGTTATTGTTTGTTCAATGGAAATTATGAAGCAGAAGTCCCGTGAAGTGGATACTAAGCCTCCAAGAACAAAATAAATGCTATTCGTCAGTAGGAAGCAAACAGTTACGCACATTTGAATTGTTCGCCTTCAGTTAGATTTTCTTTCGTTCGACAGAGTTGTGCTGAATCGATTGAATTGGTAAGTGGGTGATTGGGTAATATATGGTCATTCAATCGGTATCGCGAAGCAAGCAGTAATTAAGGTCATATTCTGTTAATTTTTTCTGAGTAGTTATCTATTCAGCGTGTGCACACCCAAAAGTACGGTTGTTGTATCGGTCGGTCGCTACAGTGATTTGGACTACCTCATCCGAACTTGACAGATGGCTGTTCCGTCAACCGAACCACTATGGTGAATTTATCACCTCCGTCTCCAGTACACTTGTCCGTACATGTTCTTTGCTGAATATGTCATGTGCACATTGAGGACAATTACCTCTCTGACATGTCTTATCCGATATGTAACGTGTCCGGAAGTTGATAGCTTTTTGCCCCACATTTCAAGGAATAATATGCACTGTATAAACGGCAATGTTTATTCGATCAAGACGGTAGACTTCATGTGACATGGAACGTCCCAAACGATCAGCAGTTCCGACTTTATCAGCAACGTTAGTGTCGGTGCCAACAAGATAGTACCCTGTTCATTGTTCGACACCATTCATGACCACAAAAACTGCTAAAACAACTACTTAGGTCTTGTCATACACACTTCCACACGACTATTACATGCCACGCAGCAGGCTGATCAACGTGTCCTGCATTGATGCCAGCACATTGACTAAAAAATACGCGGTCCCACGGTAGAGAGTTTCGACTCAAAGACTTATGGAGCATCATCCAGTAAACGGAATTCAAAAGGTTCTAACAATTGATGTTATCACATATTCAGTATACTGATACTCAAGTGTCACATTAATTTTATTGACGCTATTCACCTTCTGATTACAAGCAGATTTTGAATCAATAATTGATTAACACGATGCAAGCCCTTCACAACGAGATTTGACCTTGACGCAGTGTGACGGATTGCACATCTCGACGACGTATCGGGCTAAACTAGACAGTACGGCCACCACACCCAGAGAGTGGCTCATACCAGACTGGCCAATAAGTAGAGACCTGACAAACCATAATCTCCTGGTCTCCCAGGTTGGGGTTGGAAGAAGGTTAGCATCTTTTGCAGCAAAACGTACCAGTTCTAGTGCACCGTCATTCACCCGATGCCTTGCGGTATAGGCTTTTGAGCTAAAGGTTTTGGCTGGGAACCCTAATAATTCTCCTGTTCAGGTCTTGGCATCCTCGCAGTATTTCATCCTAAACGCAACCATGAATCCTCACAACAACAATAAGTCCATA
The DNA here is from genome assembly GCA_013368495.1 of Paragonimus heterotremus. Lineage (NCBI taxonomy): Eukaryota > Metazoa > Platyhelminthes > Trematoda > Plagiorchiida > Troglotrematidae > Paragonimus > Paragonimus heterotremus. Next base: position 296,625 of record LUCH01000149.1, read on the forward strand.
TTACATAGGCCATCTTGCAATGTAAACCGGGCCGCCCTCTTCGTATGAAATTAAAACGTAGCCTAAACACTGATCGTGAGGCTTGGTAAATGGAAACAATTAAGCAAATGGAGACCGCTTTTCCTTCAACAAATATCAGCACGCTCTGTAAGTTTAGTTGTGATACTGGTTCCAGACGACCGCCTGACGGTGAACCTATCAGCTAGGTAGATGACACTCATCTATAAAATGTCCAGATGGTTAGAGCGGTGGGCGGAACACAGTGAGGGTCAATTTAATTGCCACATGCTCCAATCATGTTGCCGCCACAAACTTTTGATGTAGCACCCTAGTCGTTAAATTTGGAGCCATCCACTGAGATTGGGTCCATAATTGCATTTCAGTTCTCAAACTTAGTAAGACTGCTCGTTCAGATGATCTCAGACCGGAACTTTTCAGAGAGGGTAAGAAGGCGTTTGTAGAGGTTTTACAGCAGTTGTTTCAAACTACATGTACAACCGACACCATCTCTCTGTGCTGGGGCTGATCAATAATAGTTCCGTTACTCAATAAAGATAGCAGTGGCTATTGCGAAAACCGTAGGAGAATTAGTTTGATCCAGGTCATTTCTAGAAGTGTGGCATCAACTATAATTCGTCCATTCACTTCAGCTCAGGAGGCAATAATTAGGGAAGAACAGGCAAGGTTTTGTCCTGAACGAGGATATATAATTCAAATTTTTGACTCTTCCCCAAATTCTGGAGCAGCGTCATGTACACTGCCAAACAACAGTTATCTCACTGCCCGGATATAAACGGGCGTTCCGTTGGGTGGATTGGTCTACACATTTAGATTCACTTAATCACAGGTTTGTACTGACCAAGTATTTCAACATATTGTCGGCGCTTTATTCCCATACTTCAGCTCAGGTCAGAGTTCACAGCAAACTGTCTGACAGTTACATCACCCTAAGCGACGTACTCAAGACTGTCCCCTTTCACCTTTTTGTTTAATTTTTTCCATAGATGATATAATGGAGGACTGTTTGCATCAGTTTACAAGATACCAGCGTCGACCTCCTGTATGGTGGAAGAGTGATTGATATCGATTATGCTGATGACAAGCTGTTGCTGATTGACAAATTCCAAGAAGCACAACCAAAGCTACAGGATATTTGGCGTTCTGCTAAGTATTTCGGAAGGCAGTTTGCAACCTCATTGTGCGAAGTGCTTCTGCAAGATTGCTGTGATTACGTCAACCTAACGTGAGATAATGAAGTCATGCGGGTTGCTGACAGGTTTACGTACCTGCGAATCTCAATCAGCGACGGCGGTGGAAATGTAGGGAATGGAACAGAAACGCGCATCTCTGTGACGAAAACGACGGCTGCACTAGATTACGGTAGCGAGACTTGATCGCTCTGGATAGAAGGTGTTATCCGTCTTCAAATATTTGACCACCGGTCTGCGTTCGATTGATTGCATCGGGTGACATCATCGAGTAATTAACGGGCAGGCTAGGAAGTGGACATGTGGTGTGTTGAGGAGGAGCGACCGTACTATTCTACTCACAACACTGCTATTCAATAGGGGACGCAGCAGCATAGATTTTGACATTGAAGTAGCTGCCATGGTTCTTGGTACCTAAAGGAACGTAAAGGAACTGAGCATTGACGTCTATGGCAACCGTGACTGTCTGGGCCTAGTACCGTATGTAGATGGGTGTCTTTGTTTGTGGTTTTGTTGAAACGCTTAACCCACGTGTTATTTTCCAGAGTACATAATCCCTGTCATCCGCGTTTTTGGCTCACAACACCTGGTGCCATGACCAGGATTGGGGGATGAAGATCCCCTGGCCGCAGTTGTTTAAGGATGGGGACCTCCGAAGCTTTCTGGAGGATTCTCAAGACGCGCAGATACAGTCGGAGTCAAGACCAACCGGACGGATCTGGAAGCGGCGCGAAGGAGGTGTTGACCGCCAGGTTCGGCAGCGCAGCCGACTGAAAGGTGAAAATGCGGCAGTTCAAAGGTGCCCGGCTTGGATCAGTGAGTGACGCTCTTGTGTATGTCAAGCCACTGCCACAGTTGGACCAGGACCCCGAGCAACATATGCTGACAGACCAGTTCTTGAAGGGAATTCCACCAATAGTCCGGGATCAGCTCACGGTTGCTCTAACTGCACATTCGATGACATCGGAACAGCTGCCTGATGCAGCTCGACAATTACTGGCCGAAGACTTCGCAACAGCCAACGAGTTGAAGGCAAGCAAACAAAGTGAACTGGGTGAACTTCGAAGGGTAATGGGAAAGTTGACTGAGGAAGTGGCGGCTATGAAGATGAAGAAGGATGAGATCGGTGGCGACGTTTGCAACCGATGCGGGAGACGTGGACACTGACGAAGAGTTTGCACACTTGGCAAAGAAACTCCGTACCTAAATGTACGTTTCAATGATTGTCTTTTGTCTAGGAAGGGAGATCCGGTAATTGGGTTGGAAATAAATGATGGCTCGGAGTGCTGCTTGATAGACACTGGAGCCGCGATTTCATTGATTGGATCGAAGCCAGGAAAGCTTGTTCAACCATGTACTATTGCAGTGGAGTTCAGCGATCGTAATATACTACTGATATAGCTGCTATTCAGTAGCAGACATATTTCTTGACAACCTACAAGCCACAAGAAGACTGAAAGAAGGATCATCAAGGTGTAGCATCAGTCGTAACAGTCCCTGCTACTCAATGGAACTGAGCACTGACATCTGTGGTAACCGATACTATCTGGGGCTGATACTGCGTGCAAATGAGTGTTTTTGTGTCAGGTTTGGTTTACATGTGTAACCCGTGTATTGCTCTGTCTAATAAATAATCCTTGTGCCATCCGCGTTCTTGGATCACAACACTATGGTCGTTCGAACAGTCGGTGAGTTTACTCACAGAGGTAGTGGCCTGGCATAATATGATGAACGGATCGATGGTCACGTGTTCAAACAACCTGTCGTCGTTTCCCCCGACTCACGTCAGACCATATCGGGAGCGGATTTTCTTGACCGCGCTGAGGCCATGATTGATTTGAAGCATGATAAACTCGTAACGAAGTATGGTGTTGTTCCATTAATTGGAACTTGAAGCGAACTCTATGTTGGCTACCTTATTAGCGGTGAGAAACTCAATGATAACTCGATGTTGAAGTGTTTTCTTCGATCAACTAGAAACCGCTACTTCTTGACCTTGATCGATTCCATGCTTATTTGCACTTGTGCCGAGCACTATTCACTGCACAACGGATTTTTTCCTGATTCACTGATCATCATTCACAGCTGATCGCAGGTTCCCCAATCCCATTGACTTTCCAGTCAACCTCCTTGAAAAATGAACATTACAATCACGTTCTGCTCATTTTAGAGCTCGTTATTTGCGCTTTCACACAAATCATTACGCGCACTCAGCGATATCTTCATTATTTACCAGTAAACACGGGGCAACCTTGTCGACCACCATCGCATTGACCTTAAATTACAAGCTACCGAATTAGAATATATACTCAGCCACAGGAAAGCATGACCGGTGTTCTAGTCCTGGTCACCGCAAGGATATTCACTACTGACATGGTTTAACAAGAGCGAAGGTGGACTATAGGACTTCTTTCTAAATGAGGCTGAATGAAATGTCTATGAGAATGCGACAGCCACGATCAATTTTAACTGGTATCAGGCTTCTCTCCAGCCAAAATCCCTCACTACTTCCCAGTGCTCAGCGACATTCTTTGTGTGAGGATGTGTTGCCTGACCTGACCATTTGTTGTATTCTTGTACAACTTCAGATTGTACATTTTTGATCAACCCTTCCACTCACCTTTTGGCGCGTCATTATGTTGCACACTTGGCTGTTTCCCAATTGGTTAATGGTTCAAACTTGAGGTTCCCCACTTGAGGCAGTTTGCTCTTATGAACGCTTGAATTGTGAAATTTATCTTTGGTAAATCACATTGACTTGAGCTACAACAATTCACCACTTACCGGTACTTCGTTGTCACTCACATCTGACAGTCATCTGAACTATTGTGCGGCCGCCGATTACTTGAATCGGACTGCTCATGCTTAACTATTTGATTTGATTCTTTGTGTAACTTGTCATTAATATTCACAGCCATTCGATTCCACTTTGGTTTGAGTGTTCTACTTGGGCATTTCTGTGTAAGTCACTCAGTCACTGGACCACGGTTCGGCACGGGCTGAGTGTATGACTGTATTACCAACGTCAATGGATTTGAACGTGAAAGGGTTTGATTATTTTAAGCTTCATCATCGTGATTGAGCCTGAACTTGCAGTTTTCACGGTACGAATGACGTTGGGTATGAGCTAACACACTCGTAGATCGTGTGCTTCGATGACCGGATCACGGATCTGAGGCTTTATATGTGCTGTCCGGTTAACATGGAATAAATTCAAGTACATATCACGGGACTTCGAATTTCAAGGTCTTACCCTAACTGAATCGGGTTGGTGTTTGGGGTCTGAACACTGTTGTTGTTGTTGTTGTTGTTGTTGTTGTTGTTGTTGTTGTTGTTGTTGTTGTTGTTGTTGCGACAAGGCATTCACTAAAGTACAATCTCTACTGTTCAGCTTGCTAGTTGCCATGCTACACACGCGCTCGCATTTATGTATCGGAATTTCGGTCCAAAACACACCCCCGGTTTTCGCTCACACGTCATGTACGCCTCTGTCTGGTTTGTGTATGTGACTGCTGACTTTTGCCGGGGTGGTTTTCTGTCTGCAATTTCTCGTCCGTTGATCCGATCTCGTTGAGTGATGGCTCGTCCGGTCGCCGGTGTTATTCGCGATCTGATCACTGTGGATTTTTGGATCGGTCTTGCCGCCGCGTTGAGGTATTCCGCCAATAATTGAAATGCTCGCACCTCCGGTTTGGCAATCCACTACACTATGACACGGTTGGGTTCGCTTCCAGGGGGTGTACAAACGGAGAAGTCCGAGTTTATGTAACAATAGCCACTGCTGACGATGCCAAGTAAACCTCGTAGTTCAGGCGAGTTAACTGACCCATTCAAAACTGACATGCACGACTGTAGTCCCGTGAATCGCTTTAGGAATAATGTAGCAGGCTCACTGAAATGACGCAAGGGCTTCAGCTTAGCTGCAACCCTTCTCAACATTTTACTTTACGGCCATACTTCCCATGGCTCTAAGAAAAATGTGGACACGGCTTAATGCACTCGCTTGACCAAGAGTTGCTCGATGGAAGTGTGATGCCTTGTCATGTCTACAGACCACTCTTTGTACGCTGATCGCTATGAACCGTTCAAATGCAGTACTGAATTAGTTACTGTTTTGTAAGAATGACAGCAAACTTTTCATTGTGTGAGAATGTAAACAAAATCATTTCTTTCTGCATGTCTTCTCTGGAAGGAATTACTAAGATCCTATTTGTTATCAGCAACCATTTGAGATTACCACAACCATTAACCCATAAATTTATCAGTAGGCAGCCAGCTATGGGCTCTTACGACCACTACTATAACACTCTTTTTAGTCTTCCCATAAAACATGTGTGCAGGAACAACAAGTGTGTGTTGTAAACGATTTTCTAGTGCATGCGGCCGTGGGGGTTGCCGCAACCTTGTACTCCAGTGAGTACTCTTTAGGAACGGATTGCAAGATATTCAGTCTTATTCCCTATTCTTTTACGAATATAGCGGGACCATCCTGGACGGGCATCAATGAAATCGAGAACTCACTCAGCTCCAGGATGTTAAACAAATTGGAACGGATCCGACAGCAGATATTCTGCTGTTGGTTCCAAGAAGAAAATCACAAAAGATGGAAACTTGAGTTTTTGTTCAGGTAAACGACTTAAGTTGCAGTTTACCTCTCCGTTTACGGAAACCGATGGCATTATGCCACATTACATCTCAGGACGATTCGGAGTGATGCCTAGCTTTTTCAGTGACGACAATCCATTAGTAAGCATGCAACCATGCCGTTCGAAAAGGGACACCTGATGTTTTCGGTTTAGCAGATCCGACAGTTTTGCTCCTCAACCATGGTGATGTCTTTAGGATTGCATGTGCAACAAACCTTCCTTTAGAAACTTCAGATCTGTTGAGGGCAAGTCACTTCACCATGCGTATCTATCAATTCATCATCATCACCACAGACAGAAATACATCAGCGGTTCCCACTGATGCTTAACTGCCACACAACCACGAAAAAAACCATGTATAGGAAGAGATCAGAAAAAAAAGAAGGGGACGGGATGGGACCTAAATACTAAAAAATAACCACGTTTATATTCAAACCTTCAACATCAAGGTGTCTACATTGTGCAAACAAACAACCTAGTTATATAAGAAAGTAAGACGTCATCTGCAAGTTAGCTACCTCACGGCTTTCACTGCCCCGCGTCATTGAGTGCACTCACTTCACAAACAACCCGGACAAATAAAAACGACATTCACGTCACTGAGACCGATAGCCAACATCTCACCTCAAGTCTCCAGCCACTGACTCTGTGAATCGCTCCAGCCTGGGAAGCAAACCTGTTGTAACTT
>LUCH01000150.1:0-10261 GCA_013368495.1 Paragonimus heterotremus
TTACTATAATACCGCGAAGCTGCATGGCAACTTCATTCGGAAGTCTGGCTAACAATTGACAGAATCTTGTCTGATCAGACAAAATTCCGTTGTTACAAAATTCTGCTTCTAAGTAAACAAACCAAAGAAGAGGGTCCATTTCCAAAAACGGAGGGACCACTAGAGCATTAGTACTGAATGAGGGGCTGTCAACGTTCGTGGGTGACATTTCTGACATTGGGCAGTAGAAAAACGGTCGAGTTGTCAAGAACTACATAAACCGAATTGAGAAAATATATGAATGATTATATCTAGAAAGTATACACGAACAGAGAAAAACAACTGTTTACGCGAACGTCAAGAAAAATAACAAATATGCCGATATGCAAACGAACGAACTCACCAAGACGCAATGGACGACTGTATCGAAACGTTCGAAGATTACGGGCTCATCGATTGGTTTTTTTAAGCGCGTTGACCCTCGTGTATTTGTATCGACCCTGGAAAGTAAAGTGTACAGAGAAAGACGTCAAGCTAACGGGGCACGGAGCGAGCCGTGATTGTAGCTCCGGGACGGATATCACAAATGGAATAGCTTGACTAAACCAAAAGTAGGCAAAAAGCCAAAATCATCAAAAGTGTACAAGTGAATGCGACTATCTAAAACATCATTTATTATAGTCGCTACAACGGGGGCATCAAAAGCCGTAACTTTCTACTTCCGTCCATTACCCATTGAACTGGAACGAACAAGCCAGACGTTCTGGCTTCGTGTACCAATTACACTTCTTAACCAACTTTGAGCAATGTGGAGACACCGGGACACAGCGTTCTCCCGAATTAAGGGTTCCAACGATCGTCCTGTAAAAGAAGACAACGGAAATAATCGTGACTCAAAGGCCCAGTAAGACATGCATGCAACTTACACAATCGAAAACAAAAGTGGCGCCAACAACACGGCAGCACGATGCATTACAGAACTCAGTCAACCCACTGTGTTTTAACGTACTGAAGTCAAGGCTGAGCAAACGTCGGTCTATAGTAACCCTAACCCGCAACATTAGTCAAAAATGCCCGTTTATTACTCTATTGATTGTTTCCCTCCTAGACCAATTATCGAACCAAAAAATGGTAGCGCCATATTTTATATTTAAACATACGTTTGAAAGATGGAAAATGGATCCAGTGTATGGCAACCGAAGACAAATCAAGAAAGAGCCACTATAAATTGCAATGTAACACGAATGCTGTGAAAATGAAGCATCCTCGTGAAGAACTGAAATTGAATAAAAACTTTATTGTTTGCCTCTTCTCAGACCATAGGAGTTTTAATTATTTTAGATGAGTCATTTCGAGCTGTCAGTCCCGGAAGCTTTGTACGAAGTGAATATGTCTGGGATGAATGTGGACGGGGACGCTGAAGCCGACCTTAGTGAATTTACACATTTACGTAAAGTAGATGCTTCTGAAAACATGTTGTCCCTTTGTAATTGTGGATTCAAGCTAAAGCGTTACTTCAGCTTGCTTTTATAACCTCCCTCAAATCTGTGAATTGAACTTATCTTTGAATCAGATTTGTTCAATTACGGATGTCAAGGACCATCTAGTACACTTACAAGTTAGTACGGTTGATTCGAAAAAGTTATTTTTTTCATATTCGGTTACCGATAGTTATCCATACTGAGCATTCATTGTGGTTAGTTTTATCTGTATATTAGTAACCCAGGTAGCACAACAGCGGGGTCCCGCGAGAGCTACATGGGAATGCACCTGTTCGAAGAGGAGTATGAGCCAAGGGAAAGGACTCTTAATAGGTTACGCGAAGATAATTTGGTGGTTAAGTAAGCGTTTCAAAGCAGGACCTATGATTTTCAGTGAAAACCAAAGCCAGCTTAATTTTTCTTTCCCTTGGCAACAATAAATTTGCTGGTTCGATGATTGACACGCGTGTGCAAAGACAATAGCTCAAGTTCCCCTGGTCGGTGCAACTATTCTTCTGTTATCACGCGGGCGTCGGCTTTTCTGAAATGGAATCATGGAAAACTGATATAGCACCGCTTTTTCTAGATACAGTGCCAATGCAAAAGCAACAGATATGAGCAAAAGTAAGGCCTTGTCGTTCACCTACTAGAATAGCCTACCTACTATAGTAGCGTTTTGGACATTCGTCTGCTTGGCAGAAGTATAATTCTACCAAGCAGGCAAATGTCTAAAACGACTTGAACTGCATCTTAGAACAAGCACTGATGACAAATGGCGGAAGGCTATACCAATGGGAGACCCTATTGCAAAAAAGTTTGTCTGGAAAGTGTTCGAGGTCTTCTTTTAAAGACATTTTTATTGTAACCTTTTAACCCATTTTGACGTGCAAGTGTAATAAGCTTTGCTGTTTGCCTTCGGAAAAAAAGAAAAATTGAATGATATCCTCTAGGAGTCTTCGGTATTCCAAAGGGTATAAATCAAAGATATGGAGCTAAGACTAGTACAAAACGTTCGGAGGACGTTCTTTGGTCTTTATCGCAGCTCGCTGTACATTCTAAAACGCAATTATGCTTTTCTTAAGACCGGAATAACCAAGCAAATTGACTTATTTAAGCAGTGATTGGACGAAAATCCTGAAAACAGTTTGGAAAGGTTTGCTAGTTCGATGAAACGTTCGTTTTGTCACACCCAGTGCAACAAATTCTTTCCGGCAGTCTCTTGGTAGTGAAGTGAGGAGGACAAATTGGACGGTAGCTATAAGCTCAGTTGTTTTTAAGGCTCACTTTTGCAACAGTCACTTCTGTTTTTGCTTATGGTTTAACGATGACGCCCCCAGACTAGCCATCAAAAGATATATGGGCACACCTATAGCCGTTCGTGGGAAGACACCACTCCACCGACCATTCCTCAACTATATCGAAGTCAGCTTGCAAAAGATTGGAATCATGGGACGTCCCGGTTTTCAGGTCACCTATATAGAGAAGATAGTGACTGAAAATTCTCTTAGATAAATAATCAATGTAATTGAAAAATATTGGTGGATCAAATAGCAGATTTTCACAGTACATCCACTGAGATAGGTGCAATGGAAGAGTGATCAGTGCCAACTTCAACAGTAAAGGTTCTATCACTTGACAACGAGGCGGTCTAATCGTGAATATCACCTAGGACGCCTTATGCCTCCATTTCCTGTAGAAGCGGGTCGTGTGGCACCTGGTCAAACGCCTCAGTGAAATTGAAAAAAACGGCGTCTGATATACGACCATGATCTTTATCACCGTTAAGTTGGCCATGAAAAGCAGCATACTCGTTACGCAGGACCTATGTGGTAAGAATCCGTGTTGAGATACAGAGATGTGAGTATTTCAAGATAGCCCGTTTAAGGCGACGCTCTAAAATTTTTCATGAAATATTCTTTAAGGGTATTGGTCGACAACCAACAGAAAAGTGCTGATTATCTGACTTGTAAATAAGGATGACAATAGCTCCCTTTCATTCCTTGGGAAGGATATCAACGGAAAAAGTGAGCGTGAAAATTCATTAAATGGTTTGGCAAGTACAGAAGATGCTTCCTTCAGTACTCGGGAATAAATCTGGTCCGAGCCCACTGAACCAAAAGGGTTAGACCTTAAAAGAAAACCCTGAACGTCGTGGGAAATTCTGCATAAAAAGTAGGCTGCTTAAGTACCCGAGGGGATAGACATTAAGAAGTTGGTGAATCACAGTGGTAAACGGCGGCGTATTGATCCTTGAATAATTCTACAACGATGATAGTTTCGGAAATAATTTCATCCTTCGATTTCCGCTCTAACAGAGCTGATGGTAGATTCTTGTGACAGTGTCGTATGTATTTGAAGAAAAAGTTTATGTTTGGACGTGCAAATTTAAGCACTTCTGACTGCTTTCAGAGATGATGGCGATGGACTTCCGGGTTACATAGACTACACATTTTCCGAATTGCTTCAACTATGGACTTGTTGGACTGTCTCTACTTGGCAAATAGTCACCCACGGCTGTCAGAAAGTCAGCAAACGATTTTTGGGAAAAGAAAAGTGAAGGGGCTCATCATCAGCTTACTTAAAACATACGGCAAATCTGCCTCATGCAATATACGTTTTATGCGTTGGCAATCCACGCAGAACTGTATGAGATTTTCCATACTGTTAAGGTCAGTCCGATTGAAATAGCAGACCAACTTCTCCTCAGGTTTTAGTATCCAGTAGCACAGGATATCAAAGATCAAGATCAACAGATCGCTGTGACCTAAGGTAGGCTCAGTATTAACCTGCTAAAAGTGATTACCTCTGTTTGTGATTACGATATTCAGCAAACAAGAGATCCGTCCCGAGTGATACCTCGTTGCAGATTTTATGTTTTGTGTCCAGGCTTCCTGCTGCACAACTAATGTCAGAGCTGAAACAAAGCTGTCTTTTGAAGCCTGTTGAGTACGTTGCACTCAAGACGCATTTTTGGCGTTAAAATCACTCTTAACAGGCAAACGACGGGAATGCTAATTACTAACAAAATCGTTTACATTAAATAGAACATTCTCACTGTCCAACGGCAAGCACAGAGGTAAGTAATAGATTACTCACAATAACATCGAACCGTAGCTACGGATGGAATAGGGTCGCTGCGTACACAAGTAGAAGGTAAATTAAAGTTGACTCGAACAGTTGGTATAACTATAATTTAGGGCGATTTCATCATATGATGACCCCAGAAAGCGAACATAAGAGGGCTGAAATTTGAAGGTATGATTCCCATAGGTATGAGAAGAGGAGTTTGCCACTATGAGAAGGCCTTGTCGAGCTCCTTGTGCTGATCCTTAATTCTAAGCACTTCAGAGAAGTCACCAAAAAGTTTTTGCTTCTGCGTCACGGTGCCAACCTTCGCGTAAATACGGCGGGGTTAGGGAAGTCAGCATGACTGAACCTTTGCACGGTGAACTTGGGTGCCACGCTTCATGTTTCTCTAAGTAACCAATTCTTGTGGTTTTGCATGGATGCCCTTCTTCTCGACTTTGCTCTGTACTGACGGCATTTGGGAAACATTGCCTGTTTGTGTGGGATTCGATGAGGACGCTTTTTGCAAGAACCCCGCCAAGAAACGTTCTTTTTGAATGCGTTTCATTTTCCGTTGTACCAAGACCTGCCTGACGCTGAACGGAGTTCATTCATGTGATTACTTCGTGCAGTGGCTACCCCAACTGCCTTTCTTTTCTTTTTGCACACCAGGGATACGTTTCTTAAGACGTTTGCTGCTGGGGAGCTCTAGGTCAGATTGTGGTCTGGGTATACCAGGAGCGGACACTTCCATCGCCTGTTGATAAACAGAACTCACAGGCTGAGACAGCATTGGGGACCCAGAATATTTGTATGGGGTTAGGGCATTGACAGCAGTAGCCTCATTGTCTAATGCTTCCAAAGACTAATACTCCGAGGAATCATCTGATTCTTTAGTATGAGTACCTTCAATATACCGTGTTTCATAAACCTGGGAAGATGATGGGAATTTCGCAGGGACTGTAGTGGGCTTTCTTCTAAGAAGTGAAGCCATCAACTTTCACTCTTCAACGGCTCTATCCATAGGAAAGCATTTAACTTCAATGAGGTAAAGTTTCAGCTCGCTTGGCCTTGGGGTAATTTTACCTGGACTGAGTGGCTGAGAGAAGGCTATTATTATGTCTCTTATAACCCTGGTCTTTTTGACCCTTCAACCAGGTGGCACGGGCAATACAGCAGCAGAAACCAGGTATCAGTATGGCAAGTATTTACTTAGCCAACATCAAGGGGTCGATTTTTATTAGGTGGGTTCCGCGTATCATCGAGTGATTGCAATGTTCACTTCTATCTTTAAAAGTTGTTTCCACATTTTCCACTGACTGTTCCGACAGCTTCATCGCTTCTTTACCTTCTGTCACCGGTTAGCGTGTGACACAGAGCTCATTGACTCTGAAAGGCGTCTTCTACTGCTGGATAAGTACAGAAGTCAATGTACTGAGCAACGAATTTCTGGGTTGCACAAGTTGATTTTCCTATGCTTTGGTAACTAATGTCTCAGCGTCAATCATCAGCCTCTGCAGGTTGCTAGAATTAGGCACATTCCTACAACATATAGTGGAGAACACACTTTCAAAATCACATGACGTGAGTTCAGATTATTTTTTATCTACTGGGCCGAATTAACTCAGATAAAGATAGACCGGAAATGGAACGGTGACCGGTAGTTGACATGAAGTGATACGGTTGAAATTTGTCCAATTTTACGTTATTTTCGCTAAGGTGCCTCTGCACTAAACGCAAGTTTTATCGTGGTTCGTAGGGGTCACTGGGGGTCTTCATAGGTCCGACGGCAGTTGGAGCCTTATGTTACTATGGCGTCTAACGACCGCGTGGTTGTGTGACCATTAATTAATTAGGTGTACACAATAAGTTGTCACTGGTAGACTGAGGGGTAAGTCGAGGTAGCTTTTGCTTGAATCATGCGTCTAAATATTTCGGAGGACTCCATAATTTCTTGAAACTTCTCTTCAGTGGCGTTAGTCGATTGGTAGCCTGATTGTTCGGATACAGGAGTCCGTTTCCTTCCACTGCGTGATGTAATCGATGGCAAAGTTCTTAAGTGTGAACTGTGAAGGAATTCGGTCAAAGCAGTTCTGGCAAAGAATACTGGTACGTTCTCGCTTAGGCCCTAACAAGAACTGGGGAGTTGGTTTCTTGAAGTTGGCAGCCATATCTTTGCGACTCCAGCAAGAAGTGAATTACACAGAGAGCACTGTAATGTGAACTGTTCAGTTTTATTCGGCAAACTTCGTTGACCCGTCTTAAGGGATAGGCATTCATAACTGCATTACGGACCTGGCGGGTGATTATCTCATCGGTGCCTTCACGCTTGCATGGTAGAGTGAAAAAACAGGCCTTTTTTTACCATCTAAACCGCTTCATGCTTCAATTTTGGTTGTATGTTTCAGTACAGGAATCGTTGAGATAGTCATTTTGGCTTGTAACATCTCGAACGTACTGCGGTTCAAACGGTAAAGTATCTAGCTTGCGTATCCTTTGGGTTATGCTCATCAAGCAGCAAACCAAGTTCAGCTTTTAATTCAACGGATCAAAGATGGGAAAGTACGTGTACTGACCAGTCCATGTTTTCTTTATCCTTTAAACTGATCTATCGACTTTATGAAGCATAGTAACATATAGAAATGACAGTTGGTTGTTCGCCTTTAATTTGATGGTGAACGCGATGTTGAAGAGCACACAAGTGAAATCAGCCGACAGAGACTGTCATCCTTATCGTTTATCAGGCAAAATGTATTGTCTACGTAGCTCCTATGGAGACAGCATCTATCGACGACGTGGCATAGTTCACTGGTCTCCAAATTGGCCATGAAGATGCCTGCGAGTGGAAGATCTAAAGGAGGGCCTGCTGCTACGCCATAATTCTGTCTATAGAGCTGTCTATTGAATTGGAATTGAACGTTTGAGGTGCGGAATAATAACAGGTCTTTCAGTATGGTTATGGAAATATCGGCGTACAGTTATCCGTTTTCAATGTAAATTCACGGCACGTTTGTTACTAACGAGGTCACGTATAAAGAAACCATTTTGTGATCCACGATGTTTACTGAATCAACGGCGTCGATGGGGTCAGAAGTTTCTTTTAAACTGAATGGGTCATTTGCTAGTTGATTGGTTCAGATAGCTCCACCAGTTACTGAGCTAAAGCAAGATACACTCTACTTGACAACATGTACTTTTTAAAATTTCCGATGATATGTCTAACATTAGAGTTCATCAACAGAATTTTAAGATATTCTCATGGAAGTCACCTTAGTCCGATGTAGTATAACATGCAATTTGGTCGTTTTTACTTTAGTTGCCCGTTACACTTGTTAACCAACCTTGAGTTGCGTGTAGACACCTGGGGGAGAAAGCCCTTTAAAAGTTGGGGTTCCAGCACCAGTCCTGTAAAAGGAAACGATACGAAAAAGTATGAGCCAAATGGCCCAGTAAAACATGCACAGAACTTGAAAAAACGGAAATAAAATGGGGCTAACACCAATGCAACACGCTCCGTAACACAACCCAAGTTCAATCCGTGGGCCACTCGTTGTTTCGACTGCACCTCACAGTACTCACAACTAATTTTGCACCATTTACGTAGAGGTTACGTTGACTGGCTAGACTGCCAACCATATTGTGTGTGTGCATCAGGATGAACAGTGGGACGAGAATAAATCCTTGTGAAATTCTATTAGGTAGAGAGCTTTTGTAAGACAGTATTCTCAGCGCTCTCATTCCGCATGGTGTTTGCGCTAGAAATGTCCGGATGATGGTTGTGGTGATGTTAGTGATCACTTATCACAGTACCCAGCACAAGCAAGCAATGCCACATAACAGGGATGGATATAAAAACAATAGATGACCGAAAAGTGAAGGAGAATATGATAAATTAGGAGTTTCCAAATATGCTTCTGTTAATGAGAAATAACGCAGTATCTAACGCCGCATTTACAGCCAGTAACATCCGCCGATCATTGCAGAGACACCTCGAGTCAACGAAAGCGCGTATGATCAATCGCCATGGAGTATCTCGGTGGGATATAGTCGCCTTGGTAAGGCGCTGACGTTCTCAATCTTCAATGGGTTTTGCATCAGTGATTCCTCACTAAAGACAATGGACTGACATGTCAATGAAGTGTTTAACTTGGAAAATCTACGGACAGAACTCTGAATCGAAAATCGGGATTTTCAAGTCGATAGCTTGACGAAGTCTGTGCTCGAACGGTAATTTTGTTTAACATAAGAAGACTGTAAAAGACGGATAGCTGACAAACGCTTTTCGACTAGATAGGCAGGGTATATCTGTTGTTTCGTGGGAGAGTTTTCATTCTTCCATCGTCGCCAGTGATACTGTCCTGCAACGTCACTCTGACTGTTTGCGTGAACACTGTTCACTTTGTTTAAATCGAATGTCAAGGGTAAGCAAGCAATCAGGCTGAAAAATGCTGACCATGACTCCGCAGATGTCCTTAGGGTTTCTCGGTGGCAATCTTTGATAACTGTGATTAAGTGATTCACAGCAGATGGTTCTATACACCCAGGCAGGTAAAGATTTCCAAACAGGTTAAACTTATGAGTTCTGTACATTAGTACATTCTGTGGACCACTTTTCACGTCTGGCCTCCTCGCAAGTCAACCTGGAATCTATTGGTGAAATCCTGTCAGCCAGCTTCTTCGGGATGTATAAACTACCGAAAGTTGGCTATCCTGACAGATCTACTTTCATATTGTTATCTGCCTTCTTTTTCTAGTGGTCTTATTTCAAATCTCTGGAGCTAACGTTATTAGTAAATAAACAGGTTATTCCGTTATGAGGTCTCGTTTACTCTTTACCAGATGTTTGCTTCTTTTGAAATATGCAAGATTATTTTTCAGTTGACAGGCAAACGCATCAAGTAATTTTGTGGCAATCCACTTTAAATTCTTCTAAACTATCGGAATAATGTTAAGTCATTCCGTTATATCTATCATCACTAGTCGGTCACAAGCGATGTGGTTTATATCATGGCTTGTTAAACACATTTTCATTCATGTACATAATTCCTGTTTCTTTGGCATTTTCTCCTTCATTTCACCCTACCAGCATCTTGATTTGTCCTACAACTTCCTGAACAACCCGACGGAAATTTCACAATTGGGATTGCTGCCAAATCTAGTCAAGTTATTCCTTACTGGAAACGGACTCATACGACTCCCATTGGATATGGCTGAACCAGAGGTAAACAGCAATGGGTAAGTAGAGGTCAAGCTGTTTTACATGAAACACATGACTTCCAGCGATATTTAAAACAGTCTACTTTTTATATTGCTGATGAGTAGTCGGGGATTTAGTTAATTTCAAACTGAACATCACTTACAATTGATCGCAGCTGTCGCATTCCCATAGACTTTCCAGTCGGCCCCTTTCGAAAAGAAGCACTAGACACGGTTGCCTCATGAACAGCGTGTCCGTGGTTCAAGTCCCGGCAGTGGCGATGATATGCACTATTGACGAGCTCTATTGAGAGCGAAACTCTAGTCTAGTGCTTTTTTTCGAAAGAGGGCGACTGGAAAGTCTATGGGAATGCGACAGCTGCGATCAATTGCGAGTGATGTTCATTTTGAAAGTCTATTTTTTCACAAATTTGGACTTCTCAGTGAGGAAATAGATATTGGTAACTGTTAACACTTCGTATCGCAATATATATATCGCAATATATATATATATATATATATATATATATATATATATT
>LUCH01000150.1:12396-26464 GCA_013368495.1 Paragonimus heterotremus
CTTGTACTGGGTGATGATGATCATCATCATTATCATCATCACCATCATCATCATCATAACAGCCATGAGCCTGACCAAAAGTTACTGTGGCTCGGGCCGCCGTTCACCTCAACAGTGACGTGGAATATCATAGAAGAAAACGTTACTAAGAAGGTTGAAAATTATTAAAAGAAAACTAGGCGGAAGAACTAGAGATGGTATGGATACAGGTACGCCATTGAATGTGACCCATCGCCATCTCGGATAGCGTCTCTAACCGGTGGTTTGAGTGATCACGAAGACCCCATCCAGGTAGGCGACACCTACCTACTTTGTTCAATGGAGCAGTCAGGGTCTTCACATTCTGTGACCACGTTGTTGATTGATCACTATGTGGTTTCACTCAACCGTTGGTGACCTCAGCGTATAATGCCTGGTACAGTAAACGCTCAGCTGGCATAAGAAGTCCGCGACTTAATCATCGCAAGCTGTGTATATCGTTATATACACGCCTATAGCAAAACCAAAAACAGACTTTTTGAAATGCAATAATGTGTAAATTAAAGTGAAATATTGACCGGTTAGCAGGCGTGAAGCGAGTGCATTCGTTCATCCCTGAGGAGAAAGTAGATTCAGATGCTCACTCCATATTTTGAAGATATTCACTAATCGTCTAACTCACTAAGAATTTGCCAAATGCTACGGTTGACTTGCTTGAACTTCGAGATGGGCAAACAGCGTTTCGACGTAGGGTGATGAAGAGAGTAGGTTAGCCACCATTTGTCACGTTCACTTCCTGAGTTAGAGCCCCGTTTGAGTCAGAGAGGTAGCGGCATCTAATCGGCTTAGTGGTGTAAATGTTCCAGCTTGGTGGTTGAGCTGTTTGTGAAGTGGGCACAAACACAGAAGCGGGGCGTTTAAAACAGCAGGGGGACTGTTTTACGCAGGACACCTTACATTCACTTATAGCTTGGTCGTTTGTTAATAAATGGTAGACAATTTGAGGTCGAATGTTGTAGTTTGAGAGTATGATCCTTCTAACTATGTGCACTCCCTTTCCTTTCGTTTCCTTTACTTCTTATCTAAGCAATAATTTTTTCTCCGTAGTTGGATGTCAGCTAAATGACAGCGTAAACCACTGATGATTTACTGTCTTTGATCAGGATGATGACGATGGTTAACAGGAGATTTTCATTCCTGCTGTACCAGCACAGAAGCAGTTAATTTTTACCAAAACGTCAAATCTTGAAGGTCAACCAGCTAGATAGTTTTACAGGAGTTCTTCTGTGAGGCTTATGATGTGATGCATATAACTTCTTCTCACAAATATAAGTGATGTAATTAACGTTCATGACTTTTCGATCTTTCTGCTCATTTGAGAATATTTATTTTGGTTAAAGCTTTAACCCGTTCCTTGAGGCAGAAGATACTGAGTACTTTCGGCACCATAATGAGTACGGATATGTAGTCAAGAATTTGGCACAAGTTAAGATGATCAACACTCACAGACAGTATTTTTGCTTCCTATTGAGTTGGTCGGGTAGCCCAATAACTCATCACAAGCGAAAGTGGTCGTCCCCTCAAATACTAACTTTCGATCCAGTCTAATGTGAGGCACAATGATCAACGCGGTGGCTTCAAGTGAGAGTGACTGGAGTCCAACTACCTGCCATAGAAAGGATATGCATTACTGAGGAGCTTTAACGAAAGCAAACTCCAAATATAAAGCTTAGTTTCAAACGAGTTCGGTTGGAGCTGCAATCCACTTTAAAATTTTAGTTTTCCCCATCAATATCGATCGCTTTTAGCAAGATGATTCAAAGTGGTCTGAGGTTTTACAATCCTATTTGAAATGATAGAAATTCGATTAAGCTGAACCCAGTTTTCCGGTAAACCAAGAGCCTAGGAAATATTAAAGTTAATTTATGAAAATCAGCGCGTTTGACACGATGTACACTTATCAAGGGGCAATCAGGTAGAGTTATGCCCACTCTAGTTCGTTATCGGAAAGTGGGTTAACTTCAGCTTTCAGGTGTTTTTCGTACAATTTCTGAAATCTCTTTAGCAAGATGCTTGAGGATTTGAGGGCAAAGATTTCACTGAGGGTGGTAAACAGTTGAATCGGCTAACTTGCTTGCACAGTATACATATAGTTATTCTCTTCGAACTGTTTATCCAAAGCGTTTTACTTTGGAGAATAAAAATACAAGACTTAACATTAGTTCGGGGATCGTTAAAGTGATTTGCTGAGCATCAGCATACTGTCTCAATGTTTTATAACATACATCTGTGTGAGTAGTATAGTGCGAATTGTAAGTGTGGAACTAAAAGGCAGGTCTCAATGCCAAGAAGTCGAGGGATCCGAAAGATAATTGAAAACATATATATGCGCTGTGTTACCTGTCACCAAAGTGAATAACGATAAACCACTGCTAGCAGGTACGGATACACGTCAGTCATTCGAAATAATGTTTGCGTTCGTTGTTCTGTGTTTTCATATACATTGCAATGGATTTCATGCGATAAATTAAGACTTCCAAAGCCAAGCATCTTTTGTGATGACAACAGCAAAAATAAGACAGGACCATCAGACTGGTAACCAGTTCCGGGGATAGGTTATTTGGTTTCAGAGATCTGGTTGTCTTTGGCTTAGTGATTCGGTCTTATAGGTTCAAAAGTTCATAGGGTGTGATTGTTTAAGAAGTGTGTGTATACTAATCACATACTACCACTTTAAACCACACTTCCAACTACAGGAACGGCTGATGCTTAAACTTGTAGATACTAACTCATTTGCGAGGATCAGTGGTCAAAGTTAACCAAGTACGCATACCTGTTGTTTGGCAACAACCACGAAATCGGTCTGCTGCTTCAAACGAATTTCGACCAAAAGACACGTTCTGTCCACGCCATGTCATAATATCATCTACCATTTGAGGCAGACTGAGTTTCAGCAAAATCTAAGTTAGTGCTGTTGCCATCAACACCGACGTACCGACTGCATTAAATCTGAGAAAAACAGCACAACTAACTCGTAAACGAATCGGTACCTATAAATCAGGCTCACAGGTTGCTACAGGAGAACGAAAAATCTTAACTCATGCGTTCCTGTCAGTATGCTGATCAGGATGAAATTGTGTTGGACAGTTTACTGGTGTAATTAGAAAGTAAACTGGTATGGATTAACCGATGATCAAATCAAACTGCTGGAATGCACTGCTCTCGGTAACGAGCATTGAAACATATTGAAACAGCCTTCCATCAGATACATAAATTCGATAACTTATGAAACTGGGTTAGAATGGCTGGTAGGAAGCGTGTACTGCAGGTTATCCCACGCCTATATGCCAGCCGAGTAAAATTTTCATACTTTCTAACGACACCGCCACAAGGTTGAACAATGTGCTCTAGTGAGAAGAAACTCTAAAAGTAAGACAGTTCACACAACACAAACGTTTTGAGCTGGTCGTCATTTAGGCGCTCATCTTTGTTCAATCTGAGCATGTGGTGTGAAGTGTTTTATGGGGGAGAATTCACTTTTCCGTGAGATGTTTCTAATTCATCTAGAATGAGCCTAGCTTCACTAATCTCTCTGGACACGGGATTTCACTTAACCCTATTACAATGTTAGCGAGTTGACAATGAACACCTTCAAGAATTGTCAGATCTTCTTGAAAATAGGAAAGAAAAGTCTTCACGTTAGTCTTTAATTGTACCAGATTGTGGAATTGAACGTGATGAGAAGAACTTTAGAGTAAATGTTTCCACAAATTCTTCCTAAGCGTTACAATGTCATTCGTGCGTTTTAAACGCGCCTACAAAGTTCGTACAGATCATTAAGTTGTCTGCCGTTGAGGTTCATATATCATGTTTACACACAGTTACGAGTAGTCTAGCTTCGCAAAGGTAGTAGTGGTAATCAGAGCAAGTTTGGTGGCGCACGTGCATTATTTTGCACTTGTTTTTGTCGATGAGTGGTTGACCTTTTTCCATAGAGCACTGGTTAAGATAGGTTAACTTTTTCTGCAAGATTTTCACAGCTTGGTATTAGACAAGTAAATGCCTCAAGTTGTGTTGGAATTATTGTCAATTACGTTGATGACCTCTTCGTGTACATTAAGAGTTCCTGTTGTAATCACTAAGAGTGGGGATGTATTTTTGTTTTCTTTGAGATCTTTTTTCCCTTCTGACGCGTGTATTCTATCACTGAAATGGGTGAAGCTTCTTGTTTCAATGCAGTTTGCATTAGTGTTGTTAGTGCGTTACTACGTTGTGTTATTTATTTCGGGGAGTCGATTCTTTTCCCGTCCAAAATCACCTCCGTCCTCGAGAAAAAAAAGCGATTGATTCAATCCTAAATAGCGGAGCTGGTCAGTATGGTCGAGAGGTGTCCTTGGTTAGTTTTTTTATCCGTCCGACTTTTATTCCGCTATGCGCATTAGTGACCCTAACTATTTTTTTCGTTAAATGTCGTTCTATTTGATGATTCGGAAATGTTTCTAAAGTCACTGCGCGTCATATAAATACCTTGTATTTTTCGCTTTTTCGCACACATTTTAAGGCGGAACAAAGCCGTTTTCTGCACTCGTCTTTTGCCTTATCTTGGGGACAATTAGAAGAACAGTTGCTGTATTTTCGGAACAGAGGTTTTCCGGGTTAAGTATTACAAGGAGAAGAGTTTGGTTTCTGTCAAGCTCACCACTCTAACGAGAATGAACCAGCTTATCTCTTCGGAGGCTTACAACCATTTATTTGACATTATTGACGCTAATGAACCAATTGTTACGCCATTATTATTAATCTTCGGCGAAATCATTGTCAGGGTCAGTTACAAACCGGCGGTTAAATTTGGATATTTAAAACAGTTCATTCCCTTCAGAAGTTTGAACAAAACAGTCAGAAAGCGAAAACTGGTAGATGCAAGCATTTTGAATTGACTCTTAAGTACCAAATTTGCAATAACATGAAGCGGTTTTTATATTCAATAGATAGGGGAGTAGGGTGGATATTCAGTCGGTGGGTTAGGAAAGGTCATTAAGTCCAGGGAAGGATCAAGTTTACGAGTAATTGTTTCTGAACACACGGGGTCGGCTTCAGTCGACTGATTGCGACCGCCTGCGTGAAGCGTAAGAATCTTGGACTGGAGCGACGTTATAGGATTCCCAATGCACAAACTGGGTCCATAACGTGATCAGTGATCAGGACGTGTTTTGCGAATGCAGACACTAGTTGCTTGCGTGCTTGAAAGACATTGTCTTTCTTCTGCAATACATAGTTCTGCACCTATTTAGGCAAATATTCCTTCACTGTGAAGATCAAGCACCTCTCGGTTCTCCCTACGTAACTTTCTTTGCAGTTACATGTAAACTGGTGGACACAATGTGAGGTGGTGTCGACAGGCTGATCTCCTTTGATTTAAGGCACATAAGGTTTCTGGGTTCAAGCTAATACACAGTTCCGCTGCGTTAAATGTTCGTTTAAGCGAATTCACTAATCTTCGGGTCGTTTGATGCATGCTATAATTACCTCTAAAAGGCATTCCTACACAAACCTTATTTTTCCTCACTGTGAGCACCTGTTCTGATCGTGCTTTTGGTCTACTGTGCCTATCTATGAACCTTTTCGGATACCAGTTAGACCGTGGTAAAAAAAAGTGCGCAATTCTAACTCTTTCGCAAGATTATCCTGTATACAGATTCGTCTTGCTCATGTGCGTTATTCACTTAGTTTTATTTGGGTTATTACATCGGTCATTACTCTTTGGTGTAGTTACTTTCAGGAAGATAGTACCTGACCGTTCGTTTTGTGTGAACCAGTTACAACCCGACAATTAGTTTTGGATATACCCGTAGTTTTGAATTCCATTAGCTAAACCAACTGCGATCCATGTCCAATTCACACTGCATGCCACTTCATTATTTAAACTATGTGACAGTTTTCTCATGGTTGTAACCACATGGCTGTGGACCAACGTGTAAACCTGTTCTTTTCTAATTATATTATCTAGAGAATGATGCTATTTTTTCTGAAAACATTTTTTATCAGAACTGTCAAACAACGTTTCGTCAAACTGGAAGTTCTTCACTTGGATGACAACAATTTATCAAAAGTCGAAGATATTGCCAGTTTGGCTACTCTACCAAGGTACTTTCGTTTGGTTGGTGTCTACTTTATCATACCCCTTTTCATTACTCATGTACTTTACTGACGTTAAATGCATCAGTGGATTAAAGTGTCAGACTGTTTTTAATGCAGTGCTGGCAGCCCGGAGGAAACGTTTCATTTTAAGGTTAACTTTTAAGCGGTACGAAATATTTTGCAGTAAACATCAATAATTCAAGAATCGCACGGAAACTCCTTTTTAAGTGTGAACGAATCTCACCCCCTCAGAAAGAAACAATAGAACGATCTTGTCAAAACGTGCTTAACTTATACATTGACCTCAAAGCAAACCATCTAAATACCCGGGTTACTTAATAGATGGTCCCTACACGTCTCTGTGATTATCTAAAAATTTAATCTGTACACCATTAAGCTGTCTAGTTGGAGAGCTTTTAAGAGTAGTTTTGTCTCCTTGAACCATACCGAACCAACATCCAGCAGATGACCGCCAAGACGTCTGAGTGATGAGATTTAGTAATGACACCTTGATGATGTGGGTGCACAGACGATATGAAACATTTTGTTTACGAATACAAATATCGGAATTCGCTGACTGAAGTAACAGAGTGAAATATAGATCTTTTCTATGGAAAATAGGAAGAAGTGAGCTGTCTAACTAATCTACTAGAGCTCAGCAAACCGGTGGTCCAAGTGAACGAAAGTACCGAAAATGTAGCCTTCTCCCTCATATTGCTCAATTTGGCGTTGTCCCGATTCCTGATAAACCAGCGTTTGTAATGCTTCTCTACCAGCCGTGGGTTCTCAGTTGTGAGTCAACCTTAAGTGACCCTTGTCTAGATGTTGGTAGCATTCCAGTTTTCCCGGCCGCCTATAGCAAGACCGTAACAAGACCACAAATTCTAAATTATCCAGTTTCTAATGATCCGTTTTTGGTTTCAGCCTTAGATTCTAATTTAATACATACATTGAAAAGAACACAACGTTACAGGCAAGTTGCAAAACTCAACGTCTTAGCCATCTTTGGTAATCTTCGTCAGGAGCGTTGTAATAGAAATAGTGTTATCAGATAAACTGACGTCACATGGGGTTTGCTGACGTTAGATCAACTTGCTTTACTTCCGAATGGATTGGTCAAATCCGTTGCCCATTAAATGGGAGCAAGATTAACGCAGATAGGTAGCGTCCGCGTCTGGGGCTGTGTCAGTCTGCGCCACATAGAAGACAGGAAGTTCGAAAGAGACCCAATTGCGAAAACTTTGGACTTAGACTGGATAACTAGGTCTCAGTGTGAAATTCCTGACCTTCCGGTGTGGCTTCGTAGCTCAGCTAGTAGAGTATTTGCCGCGTTTGGGCAAACGCGTTCTGGCCGCGTTTTCTGTCGCTGGTTCGAATGCAGCCGAGGTCCAGGTTATTCGCAACTGAGTCTCTTCTAAATTATCCAATCTGCCAAACTAATTATCAGTAAAACAGGTAGTTGGTATTATTGTGGTTAGATGTGGAAGGTGCGAGATTCAGCACTGCATCGCACCGCATGGGAAGGGGAACCCTCTGAATCACTCGAGCTTGATCAAAGCAAACGTTGTGATTCTTTGGCAGTGCACGTAGCACAACAGCCGAATCTTCCTCTAGCTTCCGAAGTTGGGGTGTGGTACTGAAAATCCATTCGACTTACCGACACAATAGACAATCTAGTAAAGGACCAGGCGAACATCGTTTTATGATACACCAGAATTAAACGAACACTCTCATTGTTACACCATTCGTTATCCGCCTAGTTCTTTGTACCGTGTTGCACCAACCAGGTTCCGGCCTGCGACTTTGCATATGCCACCGAGATTATCCAGTGGCATACTGATTTCTTTCATGCACACCTATAAATTATGTTTCTTGTCTTATGAAAAACGATTACTTATTACAACTTGCTCGACGTTTTCACCTTATTACTTACGTTGGAGGTTTTAATTCAAGTATGATTTCTATTCGAATTCCTAATTCCGAGTACTACCCATACATCTTTTGGGGTGAATCCACGGGCCTCTTGTATTCAGCAGCACCTGCTTTCAATTAACCGCTTGTTTTTTCTGCGTAAATGGCATCGCAATAATTTCATTTAGTTTCGTAACCACAGTCTGCCTGGTCTTCCATGGAGACGGGATCCTTAGCGTGTATCACCAGTTGTTCCCTCGTATCATGCAACTAAAATATAGTCTGGATGGCGTGGTCAATGATAACGGAGCGAAGTTTCTAAATGTTTCTTCATGGTATTGTATTCGCGCAACAATCTGGATAGATCTGGTCTCTGTGTATCCAATAAAGGCATCTGAATAGAGATTGGCGGCTAACTCTTCTCTAATTTGAGAAATCCCTGTTGTTTTGAAGAGTTCAATGGAGCAAATCTTTTAGGCTCTATTAATTAGAGATCGGACGGCTGATCTTTTCATATCGAAAGAAAACGACTAATAAAACTGGAATACCTATCAGACTGAGCTGCTTTGCTTTACACAGAAATCTCATATCTCTGCTGAACACCAACTTTGATAAGACAGTCTAGAGAATTAACTGAGGGTTCTTCGGTTTCAGCTTCCAAAGTCAGCACAATACTGTCTGCCTTCCCATGTGGGGCAATACCAGGCTAAATCTCTTACCATTCACATCCAACACGCGTGCGGCAACCGCAGTGATAGATGCATTCTATCTGCAGCGTCTCAGTCCCCACTAAATGAGTAGCTGATTCGGAAAATGCAACCAGACATAACTCAAACTGATCTAACCACAACAGGCCACACGTGAGACTTGTTCCTGTGTTAACACGAGTTCGATTACAACATTCCTGAAGAAAACAGCCCGAGATGATTATAACGTTGACTATTACAACTTGTTCGTAATATTGTGCTCTCCTCCAGTCATTTGTTATAAACATGTTAACCACAACGTTCAAACCGTTTAGCTATGAGGATATATTATAACAGATTTTATTTTATTTGCTTCGTCCTATGAACCTACTTCACCACTTTCTGTAAGGGAGAAATATTCGACAACAGTCTTTATTTTGAGGGTTCATATTAGTTCAAAATTTCGGGAGCAGTACTCATGAGACCATAGAGTTAACTATGAGCACATGTCTATTCTGATGGGCTTGCGAAAATGAAATGTGTTCACTGTGTCATCCTCATTGCGTGTGTATTTCATGAGATTAAATGCTCTTCCGTTCATGGAAACATTAAAACTAAAGGAACTTCTCTTCTTGGAAGTCGTTTCTTTATTGGGACTTCATATTACAAGTAGTCAGGCCTATACCGGCTAGCTGTCAGCGTGTATTCGATTAGTTCTACAATCATCGGTTGAAAAAAGTGGTTCCATCAGCCACCGCAGTATTGGACAAAACTCTGAGATGCAGTCGTCACTCAGAGGCACCTCATTAACTGCTGTGTTCTTTTACTAGAGAATAGTAAACACCAGATGAAAAGTGTGCGGAAGAACCTGTACTGTGTTGCTTTGGAAAACGTTTTCCTTGCTTACTGCTAATCTTCACAAAGAAAACGGTACAAACCATTTATAATGGGTGAACATGGCCTGAAGAATTCTGTTTGCTGTATACAAAACACATATTACTCCCTTTTGTTTTCTTTAGTAAGTCATACCTTGTTTTGCATTATTATCATTTATTCCATTTAGCATACTTAGTACTTTTCGATTTGACAGTTGTAGTTCTGATTTTCGTTATCTCATTCACGCTTATCCCGAACTTCTGTTATGTTACCTTCGGCACGTATCTTTTAAGATTACCATGCCAAAATTAGCATTGTTTGAAATACCACGCCATTATTTTGGAAACGTAGTTTGCCCACTTCCTGATGTCACGTTTGTTCATTGCAAATAACTTCTATTACTAATATTGTAGTAAATGAAAAGAAGCGAGTAAAGCGTTGTACAGACTGACATGTATTTGATTAATCGCTTTTTTTTACAATCAGCTTAAGATCATCGCGTTGGTCTTAGCCAAGTTTAATGAAGTTGTAGATTTTGACCTTACTCCGAAGTCCTAACTACAGGGTCATCGCTTGAACTTAACAGGTAACAAATGTCTCCTATCGAGACAGTCGAGCAGACAATTCACAGCTCAAAAGCAAAAGTACCTGGGCGTTCAGATAGGATAGTTGAGTCGTCCCCGAGGTGAGGTAACCGGTGCAGTGGTTGAAACAGTTGACTCTTTACAAAGTGCCAGAGTTCTGGCCCTGGCGGTGACATGGATACGCAATACTGACGAGTTCTGTCAACAACGAAACTATAGTATGGTGCTTCTTTTCGAGAAAGGTTGGCTGGAACGTCTGTGGGAATGTGTGAGTGATTTTCAACTTGAAAGTAGGCAACTTTCAGACCATTTGTCAGTGAACACGGATTTATCGGTGTTGAGGCTAATAACGTTCAGGCTGCTTTGGACTATTTGCACGGTCATTGTGATTACTGCCATTATCATCGTTATTACTTGTATTGCGTATTTTGGTTTTACTCAATAGTTTTCCAAATTGAAGCATCCCGACGTCTGTTGTTAAATTCTCTCCACTATAAAAGATTTTTTTATCCATGCATGTTTGTTAATATGGACTTATACCACAAGCGTCAATTATAAAAAACTACCGCGTCCACATTCAAATTAATGACCCAGTCAATAAAATGTGAACAGGGTGAATTTGCGGTAATGTCTCGATGGGAAATGCAGCTTGGCTACACTCGTCAACTTCTGCTGGTTACGGCGAGGTTTAGACAATCAACTAAGATCCCGTAGGAAGGTGAGAAACAATCGTGTGAACACTCGTCAGTAGTCGAATGTGAACGTTTTCATCATGGCAAAATACTGCTTTTGTACTGGTTAGCATAAATTAGAAGCATCAAATCTGGCAGCTGTGTGAATGACTGCAACGCTTGGCAGCACAAATGACACGAACAACAAACACAGTGGGTGAACCAGAAATGTCTTTTTTGTGTGACTTTTAGACTCCGTTCGTTGAATGTTTCTCGCAACCAGTTTCGCACAATCCCATTGCTGAAAGCTGTCTCCTCGGTGCCCAACTTTGAAGATTCAAAGCCTAATAGTACCGATTCCATTCCGTCAGATTCAGTCAACAAAAATACCGAAATCACAGACCTTCTTGCGTCAAACCTGGAACCTTGTACCAATGAAAGTTCGCCTTCTCTTTCCGAAAAGCAAGTAGTTTGATTCTGTAACTTTGCCAGATATCCAATTTCACATTTTAGGCGACACATGAGATAGTAACCGTAATCGTGTAACATTCGAATTAAACGGCTGGAATATGGCCCATTTCCTGGTCTACAGTTATGAACAGCGTGTTTATTGCTAGCAACGTCTTGAAATAATGTCGCCACCAGTAATTTGTGCTCTAGACTGGTGAACTTTTAAGTCAACTAAATATATTTGCGAAACTGAGCCTACGTAAGCTCTCCGTATAATTATATACTGTTTGTTTTCCTATGCATCACTGTATTTTGTGTATGCCTGTTAGCGTACATGTACTAGTTTGTAAACCATAGAAACCCTTTTTAACTGGTGGCTCCCTTTCTTCATATTTTTGGCCAACGCACTTTATTCACAGCCTATCATGGAGCAAGGGTGCACGTGTACTGCGTTCTTGATGTCTTACGGATTGTTAACCTAACTGTGTATACCAAACGTAGTGTGAACACAATTCTAACTATTCCTCTCATTCAGCACACCAGACTGGCGTCGCACAATGCTGACAACACTTCACTAAATGCCTTAGCAGCCAGTCTGAATGCTAAGCTCTAAGTGGGTGACGGAATCTTCATTGACTACAAATGGTTAATATGCGATGTCTGTTAACTAAAACATCAGTTACCTTAGATCAGAAACTAGCTGAAAAAGTTGAACTACGACAGAGGAACTTACAACACTCTACAAAGTTATATAAAAACAGAATTGTGAAT
This sequence comes from Paragonimus heterotremus, assembly GCA_013368495.1. NCBI lineage: Eukaryota > Metazoa > Platyhelminthes > Trematoda > Plagiorchiida > Troglotrematidae > Paragonimus > Paragonimus heterotremus. The sequence continues at coordinate 24,463 of LUCH01000150.1, forward strand.
ATAGCGGGTTTGACGATCACCATAAAAGTCTGTGAATTAATACTTACCGCCAACAATTTTATGAATATCAAGCTGATTATATTCCCTCATCCTCTTACAGACCAATACATGTCAAAGGGAAAAAATTTGGCTTAAAGACCACCGATACAGGTTGTGTTAATGAAACTGAGACAGTGGCAAATTGCTGTGACCGAAGCCTGGCTCCGATGCAACCAAATGACTCGAAGACACAAATGAATTATTCGTTAGCAATGCCAGTTAAATCAGGTGAGCACCATTGGAATAAAAGACAATCGTAACTTTAATAATGTTGGTTTTCTCCACAAATTAACCGAACGTTAATGGACGAAAGTATTTGCATGCATAATGCTTATCTGTCATTCAGAAACTGCATCAAACTGAACGAATGTTTTAAACATTCGGTCATGCTACACAGCAAACCACAGTCTCCGAGCCCCACAAGTTGCAATGTTTCGTTACAAAACGGGAACCAAATATTTGTAGCATCAACTCTGGTAATGATGCGGACGCGGTGTCATTACAAAACGATGCGGCTATGACTAGAATAACACAAGATGGCTCCATTGTTCCTTCAGTGTGCCCTGGTGTGGTGTTTGATGTGTAAACATGAAAAATGATTTTTGAAGTCCTGAAGACTTGGAGTCGTTTTCAGAATAGAGTTCAAGTCACAGGCTGGACATTTTTTATTCTTCGCTTTGTTGAGTTTTGGATTCTGCAGACGGCCACGTTGAGTACCTACCACCAACTTGATGGCGCACCAACACACAAATCGAGGAGATGATTTATGTGTCAATTGTCACTACAAATCAGACTTCATTTTGGGATTAGCATGAGTGTGAGTAAATTAACTGGTGTAAACGACTAAAAACGGTAAGGTAGATATTTTACTATTACACTGTAAATCCAAATCGAAGCATAAATGAATGTAGTGGCTATTCAGGCTAATTGCCATAGACGTTCTTGTAGTCGAAACAATCAATAAGATGAAACGATGGAACCCACAAGAGCTATCTTGTCGCCTGTAATTTGATTGTTCTTGTTAAAACTATCATCCATTCATTCATAAGGGTCATGAGTTTGACAACAAGGTATTGTGGCTAGAGCCTATGCTCTTTTTGACATTGACGTGGAATTACCAGATAGAATAAAAATTGCTGAAATAAAGCTAGGCAGAAATACTTGAAATGTTACTTTTTCAAGCACACCATTGATTATGGCATATTATCACTTCCGACAACTCTTCTAGTCAACGATTTGAGTGATTATGAGAACCTCAAATGAACAGGCGATACTATTATCATCATCATCACCGTAGACAGCAATATGTCAGTGGTTCACACTGATGCTTAAGTGCCACACAACCATGAAAAAGAAGAAACAAACCCTGTTCAGAAAGAGAAAAAAAAAGGAGAGAGGAGGAGACCTAACTACTAAAAATAGCTAAGTTTCTATTCAAACATACAACATCAAGGTGCCTACACCTTGCAAACAAACAACCGACTATTTCGTTTAGTGAAGTAGATACTACTGTACTAAACGAAATAGTCGGGATCTTTGTATTACGTGACCACTTTGTTGCTGGATCACCATACGGTTTACTAAACTGTTAGTGGTCTCAGTATATAATACCCAGCGCGGTTATCGGTCAGTTAGCTTGTGCAGTACTTGACCCAACCGTCGCAGGCTGTGCAGCGTGGCTAGTTGACCAATTGATCACACGTCCAGAGCGGAGCAATGCTTGGTCGATTGGATCCCAGTGAATAGTCGCTTGTGCGCTGTCAGACTCAATACATCGGTAAAAGTCTGTCGACGCAAATCAGGAAAACGTTGTATATTCATTATATCGGCGTACGCTCCAACGGACAGCAGTTCGGATGCTACCAAGGATGCGTTCTATGACGTCCTCGTTGACGTTCTGAGGCAAACCAAACACTCAGACATCATCATGCTGGCGGGCGATTTGAATGCTTAGCTTGGTCGT
>LUCH01000150.1:28556-163950 GCA_013368495.1 Paragonimus heterotremus
TTAGAGACGCTATCCGAGATGGCGATGTGTCGCATTCAATGGCGTACCTGTATCCATACCATTTCTAGTTCTTCCGGCTAGTCTTCTTTTATTAATTCTCAACCTTCTTAGTAACTTTCCTCTTCTAGGATATTCCACTTCACTGTTGAGTTGAGCGGCGGTCCGAGCCACAGTACCTTTTGGTCAGGCTCATGGCTGTGATGATGATGATGATGAAGTACTGGCGAACTGCCGTGTAACTCATGTGGTGATTCCAGTTTATATGGGTTAACTAGCGGAGACAACAGTGATCAACCACAGAATGTGTTAAAATCTTCGTTGCGAGCTGACCACGTTTCTGAGCCATAGACAAAATCAAGGCACACAGGAATTATATATCGTTTCTTTTAACGCAACCTGGACTTTTTTTCGGTTTCATAGCTCACGCCGGTAGATAAACGCAATCTGCGCTTTCGCTATCATTGTTGATTTCTCATCAGTAATTTTAAAGGCTGACGAGACAATGCTACCCAAGTATGTGAAACTAGTCGCAATCTTGAACGGACTAGCTACAACATAGAATGTAGGGGTTGGTGTGTTCTAGTCTAGAAGCAGCACGTTGCTGTTTAAAAGTATGAAGCGTATTCGATACAAACCGGACCAACCAGTTTTTTTGGTAATCGTTCTTCTACTTTCTGATTCCACAGTGTTTTCAGGTCACTATACACCATATAAATACCTTGTGACTTTCTCACTGTCTCACATATTTTTGGGGTGCAACAGAGCTACTTTTTGCACGCGTCTTTTGGTTTGTCTTGGGAACAAATTGTGGACAGTCGTGGTATTTTCGGCCCGAGATATTCCATGTTAATTATTACCAGGAGGAGAATCCGACTTTTGTCAAAAGCACTAATATATCGAAGACGAACCGACTTATCCATTCGAGCGTTTACAAAAGTGGTGCTTCTTCCCTTTGGCTGCTATATAATCTATTTGTATCCATGACTAAGAAGCACAGGGCAATATTTATGTAACACCGTGCTTAATCCAATTCTGGAATGCGATATTCAAAATATAAGGAACGTGGCACGTACATATTTGCTGCGATCCTTCCCAGTATCGTTGCGTTCTTCTCGCACACCGAACTTACGACCCAGCTGTTTGCCATTCGAAAATAGATGATAAATTTAAGCATTTATATCATCTGCTAGTAGGATGATAATAGAATATTTGGTCTGTCTGTAAAACATATTACTGGTAGCACTAGTACTTCTGTTTATCAAAACGTGTGCGGACACAATGAGGAGGACCTTCCTTTCTACATTGTGCCAACGGACAATGATTGATTTGTTAAGTCTGGCAGATCATGGGTGACTTCTTATTGGATCCAATCGAGCAAATATTACTCTGCTTTGAAACTCAGTTTTATCCTCACTCTTTTTCAAAAGTGAGTTTCAGCTTCGTTGTCACCAGAGATCCTGGGGGAAAAACATATGAATTAACAGTTGTCCATTGATGAGTTAAAGTGCTAGGATCACATGCTCATTTCTCGGAGACACAACATTTACGAAGTTTTAGAGTCCTTAACGTTCTCCACGAGGCAACCTGTTGCAGATTGCGGCACTGAAGCGACAACGTTTACTAGCTGTTTTATCTGTAGAGGACAATTCAAACACGAAGGTACAGAAAATGTAAAACATTTGGAGGCAAAGTATAACCAGAAATAGTGGTAATCGCCAAATATCATCAGTATGAAGACAGCGACATCTCCTAATGCTTTTCGGTCGTTTATATCATGGACAGAGGAACCCCACCCTCTCATTCAAACGTCCAACACTTCAGACAACAGAAAATAGTTTCCTTTGGATATCCTATTATAAACCAATTACCAAATTAGTCTGGACAATGTGACTGCAAAAGGATTGCTGTGCCAAAGGGCACGGTGAATATAAATATTGTTTTCTGAATCTGTTTATTGCTACTCACGATAAATTCGGTGAGAGCTATATCAGACATTTGGACTAGACCGAAAAATTTTCCCCCGCACTGGATAAAAAGTGGGCAGTTGGTGTCCACCTTTGAGTGATTTTGAGTAATTTGTTGTCTAACAGTAGCTTTCCTAACCCCCTTCTTTCTTGTTCAGAAAACAATAGTACCAAATCTATACACCTAATTTTACTGTACGCTCTAAAGATGGCGTCTCATTTTTTAAGCATTGTTAAGCATTCAATAGTTCGACAAGCAAATTCATGAATGTAACTGCTTTTCTTCTGAATAGTCTCCTTTGGTCTATCAGACAAGGCTGTACATGATATAACCGAACTCCTAGTCATTCTGACCATATATATCGATGGAGTACATAGGTCTGTCAAAGGCATCAAGATGACAACAGATTGGTCGTAGATAGTGTTCGGTGTCATAAAACAGTTGTTTTCTTCTTTTCCTCCCTTTTCCCCATTTATTCAAGTATGCTTATTTTACCCCTGACACTCTATGAATAATTAACAGAATCAACGGAGTTATGAGCCAGGTTATCCAAGGGTGTGGATTAGAGATGAGCATGATAATGATAACGATGAATCAGTCATTTAGGTACACCTAAGTTCAGCACTTCATCCTTATGCATCCGTTCGTGTTAGAGACAGTGGGCAATCGTGAAATGCCTTTCTTGTTTCTATCAAAGTTGACCAATTTCCTCACTGTTATTCACCTACCTCCTACCTGAAGCAACGGAAATCTATCCGAAGTATTCACAACAACCCGACAATGATGTCTTCCCTAATGGGAAACCCATTGACATGCTAAAGACATTATCCAAAAAGCACAGATTCAGTCAGTTAATATCTCTTGCTGTTCACGTTCCTGTAGGAAGTGTTTCTACCGCTCCAGTGTATAAGATATTGGCCCAAGAATGAGATACTAAAGTTAGTCGACTATTACACAATGAAGTTGTAGGGACCTTTAAGTGAGTTGTGTAATGTGAAGTTGTTCCTTGAATTACCTACATATAGAAAGTGACAGAATTCTAAAATCCGAAACATCTTTGGCTTTCAAAACGGTGTATCAGTTTAAGTTGAAAGCCACATCTAGTTCTGGTTTATAACTGCTAAACTTGCTTACTGATGGTTGAAGTCTACTGGTGGTTTAAAGTCTTTAGTGGCCCAGGTTTGCATTCAGCCGCTCTCATCGAATGATTTCGGCAGACAAACCAGATGCAGGTTTGAGAACAAATTTATGCATTCCATGATCTACCATTCTCAATCACGCAGGCATTTATGGTTAGGTCATGTAGTAGCAGTGCCTGCCCACCTCTTGCTACACACTCTACTCCTAATCAGGCACCAAATTCACTAGTATAGGGTACGCGATGGTCGAGGGAGAACCCATTAAATGGGAATGAGTCCAACTAGTGGTAGGTTAAGGACGGTAGGTCGGATTCGTCTGCCGAGCTGTGGTCCTCGTGGCTCACCCTGTCACCAACTGAAAGTGTTAGAGATGTGTTAGTTAATCACTTTCTTTGTCGTGAAGGTTGTCCTTGTTTACCTTGGTCGCCTTCGATATAAACGGCATTAAAAAAGTGAAGCTGTGAATTTCCCGATGAAGCTGATTGTCGTGTGAGTGCTGTCATAATTTCATCTGTCCCTTGGTTGTTTGGCTACAATATGCAGGCATTTTGACGCTGATTGCTTCAGGACCGACATAAGGGTCTGAGGAAGTGAGCCAATCCATTACCCTTCTTTTACCCTTACACTAGGGCTTGTATCTTCGTAACTGATAACACTGAGTGTCATTGTGAACCAACGAAGTAGCGATGGCAGCGGTGATAGTTTGAAAGATTGCGGCTGAGGGTGAACGCAGTAAAATGACTGTATCGTTTTTGTAAAGTAAAAACCTAGTAAACGTTTCCACTGATCCAAGCCATCACACTAATGTCTAGAATCACTGGATGTATCAATATCGTGGTTTCTAATTATATCACTTTGCCACAGCATGTTATTTATGTCTCACCAGAAGTTCAACTTGTGTTTTTTCATCCTCACGTCATCTTTACACCAAACAAACAAAACTGCACATTCAAATGTACCACTGCTAAGCAGATAATCTCACAGACGTCGTCGTTTTTTTATATTTCATCACTCCTTTAACTTGTAACTTGGTGTTTACATTGCCGTTGAGTGTTTCCTCTAATCGCTGTGTAGGCAGATCGGATTCCAAAATATTTAAGCCAGATTGGATCAATTGTTATCGTTTAACTGTCTCCAAGTAGTACGGTGCTTTGCATCACTCACCAGATTTCGGTTCGTGTCCTGGTACACACCGGTAAACAAACATTTCCAGTCATGCTGAGTTTCGCTTTTCGTCTGTCCTCACGTTATCCATCTGTTTCTTCCATAGCCTTTGCTTTGGTGTTGCATTGTGTTAATTATTGACTTCGAACCGCCGCGTCATGGGACATTGGTTTTTGTTATGTACTCAAAACGGGATTAATTAATTATCCCACAACTTTCCAACCTTGCCGTTTAACAGCTGACTAAACCTGTTCATTGGTACATAATTTAAATTAAGCTTTCACGTATATTTATTCGACCTACTCATTCCACGGTAAAAGTAGTATGTTAATTATCATCACCTTTTTCAGAACCAATCCGATATGACATACTTTGGGAGCAGCGGAATCCTATGGCTCCCAGAGTTCGAATTGTCGACGAGTTCTTGGGTCAGAGTGATGTGCAACGAGTTTTTCACTTACGTAACCGCTCTCGTGGTATTTCATACCGAGGCTCAAAACCATCGCTTTCTAAGAATCCAAAAAATATACGAAAATCAAACATGAGAATGTATCCCACTAATGCAAACAGGCGCCCATTTCCTGCAACTCACTTGAAACACGATCGCCCAGCACAACGGAAGTCAAGCGCCGGGTCCACTTCTGATCAGTGCAAATCTAGTTCTACTGTTTCACTCACCAATTTATACAGTGCGTGCAAATCTCCCTTCCTCATTCCTCCGTTTCCAGCTCTGCAATATTTGGATTTATCTCACAATCAGGTAGACGAATGTTTGAAGATCAGTTTTGATTACTTTTCTGCAGGTGTGTTTTCCATAGGATTGCTTATCTGAAGAGTGTTCGTGAAATTCATGAATATTGCTGACCGGTTTGAAACGTTGTAATGCTGTGCTGTCTGTTGTAAGACCGAGGAAACTGAACTTGTCGCCAATATATCTAAGGCTGCTGCAACTTTAACCAAGTTACATCGAATTTATGATTTAACTCATCGGAAGTGTCGCTCAGTGAAGCTGTAGTCTCTTAGCTTGAAGCGTGTTTACCGAATCTTGAGGGAGTCCAGCGTATTGCGGTAGTTCGTCCTTAGTGTTTGTATTCGACTGGGTGTTGTCGGTAAGTAGACAACATGGAAATTGGGAAGTGAGATTATTCAATTTGAATCAAATAGTTTAATCTGTCAGAACTCTTAAGGCGCGCTAATTTTTATGGTTATGTAACTCACTGAAAATGCGAATCGACTGTTGTCTGTGCTAATCAGTTCTTGTGGCAGTAAGCTGGTTAATGGGCTGTCGGAAATGAAGATAGCCATTATGAAATTATAAACTGTAAGCCACGGTAATCTCTGAAAACAAAAGTTTCTTACCTTTTCTAAAGTTTGGCCTGATGCGCATTGACAGGTATCAGGCAATCGGACTCGTGGTTTTATTACACATATTTGGTCTTACTGACCACTAACGAAGCGATAATCATCACCACGCATGCTGGGGAATTAAACCCACTACTTAGGAACGTGTGCGATATGGTTTAGTCATCACAGCATGTTAGTGCAGACGCAGTTCTGGTCTGCTGGGAGGTGAATGGATCATTTTCCTGAGATGCCTTTTCTTTTCTTTTTGACTGATTGATTTTGGCCCGTGGGGAAAGAAAGCGCAGAAGCTAACTGCTGTAGGATTTTTGGTTAGTAATAAAAGAATTTCGCCTAGTATGAATCATGCATCACTCGCAGCTCTCGCGCTCCTGTAGATTTTTTGAAAGGGGCTGATTGAAATGCCTTTGAGATTGTGAGAGGTACGATCAATTGCGAGTGAGGCTCCGCTTATAATGGTGGATTTCTTAACGTTAACTACCTACCGTTTTCTTGCCAAACGAACTGGAAAGTGTACTGAATCTATGGATGTCCTACGGCAGTATCCCTTAGAGACCGCATCGCCCATACGTTGTCGCAAGTTTCAGGCAAATTCATCCTTATTACAAAGTATTTCACGTATAGTGTCCATTCACCTTACTTTTCTTTCTGTTTATCGAAAAACTCTCTGTATCTTCAGTTTTGCTTTTATATGCACAGGTTTTCTTTAGCAGAAGGACAGTAGTACATCAGTGTCAAGTACTCACATATCACTATCGACGACAATGTCGATGACGTGTGATGATCAACTCTTTTGTTGTACTGTGAAAACTATTCACAGTTCCCTGCAATTTTCTTTCTAATACACATTAATTGAATTCTATTGACTGATTATCCCCCACTACTAGTGTACGTAAGTTTCACAAGTGTAGTTCAGAAGAACAAAAGGCTTCAGTGTAGTGGAGAAACGTTTAAATCGAGTGCGCAATCCACACAGCCAATTGAGAGTGAGCACAACCGTGTAACGGTATGTTACATGAAATAATTGTGGGATTTAGACTGTTTGCGAACAGCGATTAATAAACGATGCCATAACCATTACTAAAGTTTACTGGTAAGAAGAGAGGTTTCAGTTAATGTGAAACGAGCACCACTCATTAATAAGTGCAGTTTCCACAATTTCACAAACGTTTCGACTAGTCATTTTTGAAAAAAAAGCAGTCTTTTTTCACTTATTTCATGTTCCGTTCGTTGTTGGTCACATTTCGTGTATTTACTATCCATGCTTGTTACAGTTTATTTTTAGACCAGGGATAACAATCAGTCGGCCACTGAATACAGGGCACTTCCGTTCTTATCCTTTCTTCGATAAGCTTACTATCGGCCGTCGGAGTGCATTTGACGTGTATCATTTCGGTGATCAATTCAACCACTTCCACTCAACCCACAATGCATTAGCTTGGCAGTAACCTTTCAACTTCGGCCGTTCAGATATTAGATTAACATTACGATCGCTGTTTTGTGTATGTCTATAATCACTCCTTCGTAATGCTGACGGGGTCAGTTCTGTCAGGTCACCTGCGTTCTCCTGTGTTAATGTTCGCATAGATTGCCACACTAGCAGGCAACCAAAACATCGTTGTTCGGGTGGGGTGAAACCCCTAAGATGATCAATGGAGCGATGTACGTGTCGGATGCATATCGAATGTACAGTCGTAGCCACTGGTGAGCTTATCAAGGAAGGGGTGAGATCGAGAGTGTCTTGTGTTCAACGTTTGCTCAATCACTGTCCCAAAATGATGAATCAGTCACAACAGTTGAAGAGATTAAATGCACAAAATGTGATCAGCCATGTACAAAACGTGATCAGCATTTTACGAAGCATGAAGTAAATAACAAAAAGATGTAGATGAAAGTTTTGCTGTTATCTGAACTCATTGGTAATGTGTACATTTTGCTATTGAACCTTGTGGAACAACAGCGTTGCCTATTACACCAGTTATCTCACATTATTCACAAGTGGATTGTCGTATGCGAACGCTCAATCCCACTGACCTTCGAGTGATGCTGTGATTGTCAGGTGATCTAGAGAGAAAACTGTATCTGTCCTGTTTAATCCTGTAGACTGACCCAAGGCTGTGCATCACTGACGAGCTCTAATAAGAGAGAATGTCCAATCGAATGCCTCTATTCGAAAGAGGCCGGCTGGGAAGTTCACGGAAATGTAAAGTAGTGCTCGAGTTCTGCAATCTCAAAATGTTACGGTATCAGAATATGGTTGACTGAATTCAGTCACTCCTTTTATGTGGTAGACAGAAAGACCATAAGAATAAAGATTGTCTCGTTATCGTTTCCCTGGTTGGAGCTTTCACGATCCGCAGAGTTGGTAGATGTGAACTTCAGGTGAAATGGCAGCTAATCCGGCTCAGTCGCTTGAATATTATTGTTGTTTGGTCTAGTTGTTTGTGAAGTAAGTGCACTCAATGATGTGGGGTAGAGGAAGCCGTAAGGAAGTTGTCATGCTGATGACGCCTTAATTTTATTTGTAGCGCAGTTGTTTATTTGCAAAATCTAGACACTTTGATGTTGAAGGTGTTGAGTATAAACGGAAATCTTTTTAGTAGTTTGGTTGTGCGAGTGTAACTCCACTCATACGGTTAAGATGAGACATGTAACTTGATAACTAGGGTGTTAGTAATTAACCGTAGACCTTGATGCTTTGATCAAGTTCCAGCATATCACACGAGGGTGGTGTTTGGGTCGATCCAGATTATGGGCCTTGAAGTCATTGATGGTGGACAGAACAGTCTAGTGGTAAACCCACTCATTTCATTCTGAAAGACGACGGAGGTGCTATAAAGATACAATGGGTTATAGGAGTTAACAGGAAAGTGAATTTGTAATGTTTGATAGAATCGTCTGCTAAGAATATGTTTTGGGTTTTTTGTATCCTTATTCGGCATCCTGGACACTGGCCTTCTCAGAGTGGTAGTGACAGGTGTAGTCGCGTGATGCTGGTCTAACAGCCCAGGATCAACCGTAAAACCCCAGCCTTTTGGTGGTAACTGTGTTCACTAGCTCTAAGCTCCATGGTAAGCGCCTGGTACTAATTTGGTCGCCGGCCAAATAACGGTTTTTGCAACGTAAATGTCTCAGAGAAGTATCCGAAAATGTGGCGTAAGTAGTTGGTGACAACACGTCGCTGAATGTAGTATCGAAGTGTACCACTGAGGCTGATCTACGTATATGCAATTCACATTTTCGTCATATTTATGGAGATCTTTTGGCACTATGTGCAAGTTTCCAACTCATGTCATAAAGTATCTAGTGCTACACTAGCTCACATTTGAGTCTCGTTGCCTTAACTTAAAAAGAAATTTAGCTCAAACCCAAGCCCTTGTGATGGGTAGTGGGTGTCAGATGAGCGTCACACATGTTTAGTTGTGTGTAGTTTCAGGTAAATTGAGGGTTAGGAGTGCATGTTGCTCGTCATACCAATTACATTTTATCTCTAACTCTTTAAAGCCTTGCGTATCTATTCAGTTAAATCCGTCATTTAACTATCTGGATAGATGGCATTTACTGTTAACGTAGAATACCAGCGCGGATATCGTCCCACACAAATTCACTGTTCCCTGAAACAACAGACAGGAATGAACCAGGGTAACTTACTCTACGTTTATCATGTCACATTCGAGTAGAATCATCCCGTATGGGAAGTTTAGAGCTAACCTGTTTGATCTAAAGCACTCCGCGTTACTGCTAATGAGACTAATCACGGCCTGTAACAATACTTATTGTTTGCACTGTAAAATTCATGACGAATAATTATCTTCCACCAAAGTTTACTGTACAGTTACATTTACGAAATTTAAAAATAAGATGCCCAGAAACGTAGCTTAGTGTTAGTCAACTGTAGCGCTGTTATCTCACTGCTTTCTCGCTTGATTGTGCCAAAGAAACGTTATCCGACTTGATATTTCTTAAGCTAAACAATTGAGAAGGCCAAAATGAACGTCACCTTACCGTATCCTACTGGCCTCTTTATTGATGAAAGTTTTCTTTTCTTGCCGCTCACCAATGGGACTCTATGTTGTCTCTTAGGATGCCTTCTGGTGTCATCAGGTCCTCTTAGATATATTGGAATTATCCTCCCGAAAATCGTTGTTTCTGCAAGAAAGCGGATTACTCTAATCAGATTTGTAATAAATAACAGTTGTAACCATTACTTGTTTTCTTATTTCTCTTTTATTTTGATAATCTGCGGGGATAGGATAGTTTGTTGGACAATGTCTTACCATGGACTACGAAAACATCCAAATGTTTACGAGCCGATGTTCTGATGGCCAAACCTTAGTAAGGAGATGGCGTGCAACTTCAATTTTTCCCTCTAGACAAACTTATCTTAATCAGGGAGAGCTTATGTTGATGGTTTATACAGTACAAGGAATACGTCCACCCCACAGTTTATTACTGTTAGCTTTAATTGCGTTCAACACGCTAGCAGTTCTGGCACATGTTAAAGGTATTGTTCTGTTTTGATCATCAACCTGATTTTCTAAAATCTTTCTTATTTTCAGAGCATGTTCTTTTCAGTTTTAACTTTCAGTTGGTTTTATGCAATTCACAGATCTGTTACGAAGAACATTTGCTTCCAGTAGCCGTGTGGCCTCAACTCAAAGAGGTGGTACTTCACAACAATCCGGTTATTACCCGACACTCAGGCATGCCACGGCTTCTCGATCGACTTTTGGTGCGTAGGCTGGCGATCAATCTACGACGGTCTCCAGACGCCACGAGCTGGTTTGATGTTGATAGTAATCATCTGATACCCTCATCCGATGACAATAGTAGGCCGAACGGTACATCACTAAAAATGGGATCAAGGCCGCAGCTGGCTCTTCCAGCCCCACTAACAAAAACGCTTGGAAAGATGTCTTGCAGACAGGTGCTTAATGCGACCCATTCACGAACTAAACAACAAGGAAAATACCAAAGGTCTACTGCTCGCGTCCCATTGGTTGTGCCCACTCGGTGAGTGTTCAAGCACGGATGGTTTATTGGGTTATATGCTATAACACACTGATTACAGTATATATAAACGGCCCTGAACTGATACTATTGCTCGAGCTGCCATTCTTTGTAGCCTTGATAAGGACACTGTTGATAGTAAACTTGTTGTTTGAGGCATAAAGACCAGTTAGAAGAGTTTACAAGTCTCTAGTCGCGGAACTCTTATTAGCTCTGGTACGCTAACGTATCAGCTGGCATTATCAGCCGGCGACATGATCAGGCATGAAATCCCCAGTATCTGTCAATCTAATTGGATGGACTAGTCAAGGTCGTGCTGACCTGTTTTCACAGCATTTTGTTACCAGCTCGTGGTCGTTTTTCCAGTCGTTGATTACTTTTACCAATCATTCCAGGTGCAACAGGTTTGACTGTATCAGACTTTGCATTTTTGACTTTACTTCGGTGATCTACCACTTTTGTTCGCAAAGTTAACACATCTAATGCAATATAGCTGAATGAGATTATAATGTCATCACAATGGAAATCGGTATACATTTTCATCGCAAGTTTTCATGGTATATCGTGCAGTCCCGATGAACTATGCGTCTTTGTTCATTCTGAGGAATGACCAACATCAGGCGATAGATGAGTGAGGGAAGAAAGTTCTATGATAGTTATCCAGTCTTTCTGAAACTACATCCATAACATATTATCAAAGGTTGTGTAGAAGTCGAAGGCAGTTTATCGACAATGAGTTGAAAGAGACAAATCTGACTAAGCTATGAGTGAAGTAAGTTAACTTTCCACGGTATCCGGGTTCTTGCAACAGAAGCCCCTTCTTCTCTACTTGATGATTGAAACTTGTCTTCTTAAAGTTAGAACTGAAGATGGTTGACTTGTACGGTGCGTGATTTCACTGTTGTCACTAATTACCCTTCTGATGTGTTGTACTCTATTAAGATTTTGACTTTCAAGCAGTTGCAAACGCTTACAATCATGAGCTGGCTGTATGGAGTAAGGAAGCTACTGCCAAGAATGGTATACGGCTGTTTGAATGACTTCATTCCTCTGCGCCCGTTCATCATTTTTCCACCCCGGACTTAACACCAGTCGGCCGATGTCAGAAAGTAGTTCTCGATGTGACAGACTACCAGCTAACATAATTAGTTTCAAGTCAAACCATTTAAGTTTGTACGTATCTGAAAATTGAACAGCAGGGTAATTAATGTCAGATACCCGGTTCCTAATCTCTTCGTTGCCTACCCAGTCGGTACCACTTGATGCTAGCGAGTGAATGCAGTTACCAATAGTCAAACGCCTGTTGGTAGTTCACATCATCTAACCTGAAAGACTGAACTTCCGAACCGTAAGGTAGCACAGTCCTCACACTCCCACTACATATGCAACCCTGTAACTTTAGAGAGGTGCTTTTGTAGTGTCATAAGCCTCCTAAGTTAGCTAATACGACCCTAACGTTAGACATACGAGCTTCTGATTCCCTCGATACGCCTCCGCCGCTGCTGCTGCAGCTTCCCAAATATGCAAACCAGTCAACAGCCTCCATACCTTCATTATCCAACATTAAATTTGTGATCACAACACTGTTGCATGGGCACTTTACTTTTATAAATTACAGACCGTACCACGCGAAGTAACTCCTAGCATTGTCTATGCTGCTTAAAGGTTGTGAAACAACGACCAATTTTCGCCAACGTAATCAAAATCACTCAAATTTTCACATGGTAAGAAACCCACTCTAGAACTTTGTCAGCGCTGCAGATAGCCCTTTACTGTTTTGACACCGAAAAAATTAAGCAGAAACGCTTAAGCATCGGTGTACAGTGCTCTTGGTGCTGAAACCGTCAGGCAATTATTCCGAATTATTGCAAGAAGGCGTTGAGAGTATATGAACACAGCTTTTTAGCAGTCATTGAGGTATGAGGTAACTGAACAACGTCCTTCAGGTGGTTCATGACGACCACTCTAGTCTCCCAAGTAACATGCAATGCTAAGGTTTAACCTACTGAATGCGGTGCATTCACTTGCAGTCAGAAGCTACTTCGAGTGGCACGAACAGTCCGAGCGAATGGCCATTCACGTTTCCAATGACTTACTTAATGTCGCCTAATCGGATATGTAGCTTGCGACACGATATATTTCAATGTGGATACTGTGCTACATCGTGTGATTCATACTGAAGGAACGACAGCCTTTTCCGTTGTTTACGTACAAATTTTCCGTTTTGAAGCTTGTAGATCAACTGTGTTCACATTCGCGTTCATTAAGACTTTTTCAGTATCCACGACGTTATACCGCTGTTTTGTTTCTTTTCAAATTTGATATCCTTTTAGATTAACTACAAAACAACTTGATATAGGCCCGAAATTTGTGCGTTGTGATCCGGACAAACTGTTGATGGAAATACGTGCGGAAACTGAGACCAGCTCACTTGCTTCATCGAACCTGTCGGTCAATAAACCTTCATCTTCGGCTAATCGGTCGAGCATTGAGCATAGCACCGAAACAGTGAACAGTTTGAATGACTTACCGGAGTCTCCTCAAACCATCAAGCCGCTAACCCCACTACATGGATTTCAACCCTCGTTCTCATCAGATATCGCTCAACCCGATGGGGACACAGAAACTGAGCGAAGTGATAACAAGAATTTCTTTACTACTCAGGTAAGTTTGTTGTTAATTGATGGCAAATGTCACGTTGTTACTAGTTTGGCCAGCTCCATCTGAACTACACAATAATGGCAAACATTAGTCATATACTTGTTTACTGTTACCTGCAACAGCATCCGTGCTTTTACTCATCACGTACGTAACACTGTGCTAGCAAACGTTAAATCATAACCGACTTTATAAATGTGACCAAACTACACGCTGTTGGCATCACCTATTCAGTGATAATCGTGAATGTCATTCAGAAACAGGACAGTCAAGTTCATGGAGAAATATTGTGTACGCTCGAGATTAACCCCTCATTAGACGGGCATATTTGTACATGAAAACACACCCACTTGTGTTTTTTGCATGCCATTTCCAATCATCGGGATCACCTAATGTTATGGGTCGCTGTCTATGTTTGTCACACATTGTAAGTAACACTTACTTAAAAGTTACTATAAATATTCATAATTAGAGGTGGAAGAATATACATCGGAGTTAATACAACATATACTGCACAGTTATATTACTCCATCCTTCACTCGCTGATAAACTTCTTCAAGCTTGCGTTGATTGTACACGGTTTTAATAAGCTTCACTACCGAAATGCTTATCGCTTTCATTCCAACACTTATCGTTTATCTCACATGCTTTCCACTTTATCTGTTTCGTGTTTTTGTTCATATACCGATTATACCATGACCTGCCATTAGACTTTCAAACGAATTTGGAACAAGGAGAAAACGTTGGTCGGGGTATCCATGGTCGATTAAAAGTTTCCCGTATAACAAACGTGCTCCTCTTGAATTATTTATCAATAGGTTAATAAACGCTTAATTATCGTCGCGGCGAATAAGACAAAATCTGGCGATAATTTATTTCACGATATCAAATATGTCAAGGTTGTAACTGGATATAAATCTTTATTCGTGGCTAGCTAGTTAAACAGGCCATAAGTTTATGCGAAAGTAACCGTGAGTACCGTTTGTTGTGGATCAAGAGTGGAGATACCATGACAATCACCGAAAAATTTGTAACAAATCTTGTTGATTCCGACCGTAACCTCATATCGTCTGATCTACCGAGTTAGGACAAATCGGAATGATTGCTGCAATTCTGCTGCGCTCGCAGAAGCGTATTTCAAGTCTTGCGATTGCCATGGCTCATCACCCAAACAATAACCAGTCAACCTTATTTTGTCTCACTTAGATCACATGTTGGTTCCAGTTACTCCTCTTCTGTCAACATGTATTTGAGAACCATGTTTAATCAGTAAAAGCCCCAGTCTTTCTATGCGTATGAATGCACTCGGTGTCTTTAATTTGTTTCATACGTAACTGTCAGTTCACCATTTTATTGCAGTGCTCGGACCTACCGGGGTTGAAAGTTCTTCCTCCTACATGCTTTGCGCGCTAAGTGCTTTTTGTCTACAAACACTGTGAGCACTACTTGGTCTACTAATCGAAAAAGATGGAAAAAGCCCTTTTATCTGGGTATAGCAGAAAGATTTTTTCTCTGACCCGTGGTTGTACTGCCCGTCGAGTCGATGTAAGTGAAACCATATGTGAAAAAGATGGTTCACTTATTACCAGTCAATCGCACCGACTTGACAGGTCAGCTGAACATTTTGAAGAGCAGTTCAGCTGGCCTCAACCAGATCATGTGGACGACTGGACCCTACTGGTCAGTTATTGCATTGCAGACGGTGCTCCGTCAGAAGCAGAAGTTGTCCTGGACCTCAAGTTACTGAGGCGTAATGACGCTCCTGGTCCAGACCTCCTCCCTCCTTCTCTTTTCTAGGATGGTGGAGAGAGGTTGATATCGGAACTGACAAAACTCCTCTAAACGATCCGGGAGACTGAAGAGGTGCCTCGTGACTGGTGCCTATCAACAGTCATTCCCTTTCTCTAAGAAGGGGCCCGAAGTCTCTGTGACAACCACAGAGACATCAGTTTGGTGTCTGTTGCATCCTAGTTACTTACTGGCCTCATTTTACGTCGGCTCACTAAGCCCAGAGAAAGCCAGACACGTGAAGAGCAGGCAGGATTTCGATCCGGTCGAGAGTGTAGTGATCATATTTTTACCTTGCGACTGATCTTGGAAAATCGGCACTCTTACAGACAGCCGACAGTCGTAGTCTTTTTGGACCTGAAGGCTGCTTTCGACTCAGGTGCTCGTAACGTTCTCTAGAGCTGTCTCGTTCACAAGGGAGTACCAGAGGAATATGTAAATCTGTTGAGATCACTGTATGCTCACTCTGCAAGCAGGGTGAGAGTTTATGGACAACTGTCTCGGGCGTTCATCACTTCTAGTGTTGTCCGTCAGGGGTGTCCGATTTCCCCTTTCCTGTTCAATTTTGTCATGGACGACCTTCTGGAGGATGCGCTTCGGAAATCCAGTAGGCTTGGTGTTGAGCTTTTTCCTGGTACTAGATTGCTCGATCTGGAGTATGCGGATGACGTTGTCTTACTTGGCCTCTCTGCTGAAAACATTCAGACCACGCTGGACAGGGTGAGCGACCGAGTTGGTTTGTATGGAATGCGCTCTGCACCTACAAAGTGTAAAGTGCTGCTTCAAGACTAGAGTATTTCCACTCCTACTTTCTTCATTGCAGGTAATCCGCTTGATGATGATGACAGTGATAGTTTTATCGGAGCTACATGTGTCATACACTACTTATGTCCTCGATTAATAGTGCACGATTTTACTCTGGCCACTACGAATTATTCTGCTGTCTCACATATGGAAAATAAAGATGGATATCTGAAACTAGAATGGCCGCCAAGTCGGATAGTGGTTAAGTTCATAGCCATCAACACATTCACTACGTCCAGATAGGTGCTTGTGTTCACAGCGATATATGTTTCAAAATTGTGTCATCGTCATCGTCAACACTATAGTGACCATAAGCCTGATCAAAAGAAGCTGTGACTCGGACAGCCACTCACTTTAACAGTGACATGGAATATCCAAGACGAAAACGTTACTAAGAAAGCTGAAAATTGTTAAAAGAAGACTAAGCGGAAGAACTAGAAATGGTATGGATACAGGTTCGCCATTGACTGCGACATATTGCCATCTCAGATAGCGTCTCTAATCGGCGATTCCAGCAATCACGGGAACCCCAGCCAGGCAAGCGTCACCTGCCTCAGTATATAATGCCCGGTACGTTAATCGCTTAGGTGGCATACGGAGTACGTGACTCAGCCATCACAAGCTGTGCACCGTGAGTAGCTGACCCATTGATCATGCATCCCGCGCACTCCTGAGTAGGCGCAGGCAAACGGATGTGTTGCTCACGCGATCAGTCCACCAAATATGGGCTAATTGGCGGAGACAACGTTGGCTGAACAAGCAGAATGGGGTTAACTTGAGAGACCCCACCCCGAGTCTCTGACTCAAAAGTCTGACCTGCGAGACAACAGGATATGGGGTTTTCTTGGGGGAACCCATCCGGAGCTAATGACACAAGAGTCTGACTCATTTGGCAGTGAGGGACTTGCCTAACCCCACGGTGTAATGAATAATATATTCGCGTCTGATTATGAACACTACTGCTTGCTGTGGATGTACTGGAAGCTACATGGGGTTTCTGCGAGATACCAAGTTTTTCGACCGTATTGTATAGTACGACGGCGGTCAAGGTCAACCGTTGGGCGATCGGAGTGCTCTTTGTTTGAAGGTACATTTTCTAACCCCCTTCTTCCTGATACGGAAGACAGGAGTGCCGCAACTATGAAAATAGTTCTGCTGTATGCCCATAGAATCGTGCCTCACTACCTAAGCACTCCTATGCGGTCAGTAGTGCGACATACAATCCTATGAGTGTAACTGCTTTTCGTCTGACTGCTCCCCTTTGGCCTGTCTGACAAGGTTGTACCTGGAAGGACCGGAGTCCTAGTCAGCATAGTCCGTCAGATCAGACAGTACACAAGGAAACCACCTTGTCAAGGTAGCAGTATAGGTCAGGATAAGTCTGTACAGATTTTCTGTTATCAAGTTACTAACGCAAACTGCTGCAGAGACCATCATTAATAAATCCATTTCCTCCGAAAATTAATAATCGTCTTCTAATGCGACAAAATAAAAAGTGCTAATTTCTTCTCTTCATCATTCCAGATGGTCAGAAACCTACCGAACTCTTCGGGAAAGAGATGATCTCCATGTTCAAATTACTCTGTAGACTCCACTCGTGTCAAATCTATGCTTAACGTTAGTGACGTAGTTAGAACACTGTCTGGTTGGTTTTTCCAAGTTCGGCACAACCGGACTCCCCTACAACCCTAATAGTTTGACTGATGTTTCAGGTTTAGCAAATTGCATCCGAGATAGTTTGAAACACTGGTTCCCACTGATAAACTTGAAAAAGGCCAATAATAGCGTGTAAGATGTCTTGCGCATTGACATTTCGCTTGCATCTCATCGGTTACGTTTGCGAAATTGACATAAAAATTTTATAGTGAGGGGGCAAACAGCTAGGCAAAATCGATCTAGTCATGAGACAGTCAATCAGGTGACCAAAGCGAAAGCAAAAGTAACCGATGAGATGCGAACGAAATGTCAATGCGCAAGACATCTTACACGCTATTACTGGCCTTTTTCAAGTGTATCCGAGATGATTCTACTACCAACAAGCCGCATCAACATTGCTGATGTTTGTTTGTCATACGTATCAAGTTTCTTTTTAATCACTTAGAGGAATTTGTTTGTATTTCGATTACAACAATCCTGAGGAAGGCCACCCGAAGTTGTTGAAACGTAGAGTATTACAACTTGCTCATAACGTTGTGTTATTCTCATTCCATTTATCATTAACAAGGTAAGCACAACGCCCAAACTGTTTGACTTAATTTGCAGTGAATTTGTTGCGGGTAACCTACAAAGAATTTTCTTTTGTGTGTATTTTAACTAGATGAAAATTCCTTGTGAAAATCGGCTTCTTGTGAAGTTGAACTGTAGACTCAGCTCAGGAAACCGGGTACAAAAATTTGCCCAGTTACTGCGTCGACTTCATTTACACATACGTGACATTTACTGAATGCTTCTCTTATACAATATTAAAGAAGTTGAGGAAAGCAAAAAAATCGGCAATGACTGATAATGTTGACCAACTCAGAATCTCTCACCGTCTCTAGTAATAGTTACGCTTTTACTTTGAATCATCTATCCGATACAGTTTTACACTAAACAGGGGTTATTTTCTTACGCATGTACCATTTTTGTGAATGGTAGATTATTGAAGCATCCTTTTTTATGCACAAGAGTAGAACTTTTGCCTAAATATACGAAGAATTGAGGCAAGTATTTTCCAGTTGTTTTACGGTTCCATTCCGAATGCTCTTACGATGCTCAGTGTCGAACGCATTCTATCACCGCCTCGAATAAGGCACAAATAGCATGCAAACAAACGCCCTCAGCAAGTATCAGTCGTATACGGCATAAACTGAGTATCACTCACAAGTGATTGCAGCCTGTGCAGTTTCCTAGACTTTTCAACCGGTTCCTTTTGCAAAAAACCATTTACTTGTCGTTTATCCGACTATTTTCAATGAATGTCTATACATACACACACACACACACACACACACAATTTCTAGGTAGTCATGGATTTCACTCTTGCTTGTATTAATTGAGTTGTCTTCCGAACCGTTTGCCTGGAATGATCATTAAATGGACCTGATTGAAATGTGGTTATTACTACTCGATTACTAATTGTAACATGATAGTATAATCCAAGGCTTGACCTGTTTAGCCTAGTTAGCAGGTTGCCATCTCTCCATAGACACTGTATCATGGGATCAGATGACAGTTTGTCATTGTTGACTATATATGCATTGCCCTCTGAGGAGTGATTGTGTGTCGGAAGTCGTTTTAATAACATCGAAAGAAATAAGATCCCAACATGGTTGTTTCCGAACAAACGGCTTAATGATAGTGAAATTAAATTCAACCAAAAGCTGAAGAACATTCTAACAGACAAATGTGATCACTTGGTCAAAACTTTGGGGCAGTCAGTATTTTAATAGTCAACAAACTCGACTTGCGAGCGTTGTTCAATCTACAGTACAGCTAAGCTCAAGTATTCTCGAATTATTCTCTTTGAAATCCTCCATTTGGAAAAGTTGTCTGACCACGATAGTTGTACTTTACTATAAACAGTACCCCCATTTCTGTCGAAGTTTCTAGGCGCACTCTCTCTTTCCCGTTGTATTTTCTTTTTAAAGTTGGCAGATTTAACAGTGGATCGTTCCAGCTCACTTGAAATTCACAGTGTAAGCAAAGAATCTGAGGAAGAACTAGAAACGTATTTGGAAAATGAGGAGTCCGCTTTTCATGGGCCACTTTTGCCCAAACTACCGTGGATTGTGGATGAAGGCCATCTGCCGGAATGTGAGTCTATCCTTCTGTTCTAGTTTATCTTGTACGTTCTGTCTTGAACAAAGAATTGACTAGACAATACAATACAAAGCACAACCATATCATTAGGAGCACCTCTCCTTCAGGTCAATGGGTAAATCAATCATAATGAAATACTAACGTCGAGTCGTGTCGGCAATCTTTTATTTACCAAACGGAACTAAGTTATATTAATGAAACCCCTAGGACAGATGGGTAATAGCACTGAATTAGTATGGTAGTTGTTGCTATCCTAATTTTTAACTCTGAGACTATTCACATTGCTATTCAGCATAGCAGTGGACAACAGTGATCTATGGTAGATCTATTTAGAAGTTTCGGAAAAAATGGTACATGATTCTCTCTATACATGTAAAAACCCGTCAAAAAGTGAATAATGTCTGGCCTTAGTAACAAGGTGCATATTGTGTAAAATGTTGCTTAAATCGCTGTTTAAAGTTTTACATTTATGGAGCTAAAAGATTCATAATCATTCGCTTGAAAGGAAAAATAAAATCAATTGACTGACTCAACCGTGATTATCTCTCAGTTAACACAGTTATTGTTGGACAGATTCACAGTAAGTCAGTAGGACCTCATTCTTAAAACATTTTCATGTTTCCCGTTATTTATTTCAGGTTAACCATGTGCAGTATCTCATTCCTGTTATGTACCCATTCAAAACCACACATGCCTGCCTGTCCTAGTTCTTGGAATGTAAATGAACTGAAAGGCCAAACTGTCGTTTCAGAGCACTTTTTGTCTAAATTCAGTTACACGATCCAAGTTGCCATTGATAGCTGAACAGATCTATGGTGTACTTCTCATTTAAATTAGCTATTTTAAATCTCTTGGTGGTGCGCGTGTAGCGTAATCATTTTACCGGGCTCCGGAGTGTTTATTGTAAAATGAAGCAAAGGTGATTTTACTAAGACCACAGACTTCAATCCAAACGCTGAGAACGATTGAATTTAGGTCATTCGCCCTGTTCCATGAATAGTCACATACAGGTATCATCATCATCATTGCCACCAACCTCCTAGACAAGAGTACGTCAATTGTTCTCTCAAGTACTTGCCCGCCACACAATCGTGAAGAAAAAAGCAAGCCATAGTTAAAGAAAAAGAAGTGAAGAAAGAGGAGAACCTAACTGCAAAGAACGACGTTGTCTGTACTCAAACAACTAAGATGCTTATACCTTGCAGCCAAAGAACTCGGCTATAAATGAAAGTTAGGCGTCATCCGCAACACAGCATGCTCACAGTGATCAGCACCTAGTATTATTAAATCCACCTATTTCATAAACACCTGGTCCAAAGGAAAACAACATTCACGTCACCGAGTTCAATTAACCGCCATCTCACCTAGAATCTCCAGCCACCGACTCCATGGCTTATGGGAGCCCCAGCTCGGGAGACAAACCAGAACATTTGCTAAGTCTTTGTTGGGCGTCTTCACTGCTCTATGCCAGATCATCATTTGTTCATCTCGTACCTAATACCAGTCGCCTGAGTCATCTGCAAGGTACTCGATATGACAGATGGCCAGACTGCATCGTTAGTTTACATCCAAACCATCTAAACCTATGCAAATCTGAAGATTGAATAACAGAGCCAGCTTAGAAATCTCTACCAAATACCCACTTCCTAACCTCATCGTTACTTACCCAATGGTGCCAGCTGATGCAACTGATCGAACACAAACAGTGATCTTCCTCTATTCTGAGCGGCCAAGTTTCGGAACCGTATAGGAGCACAGGCGCACTAAACACGCAAACATTACGCTTTACGGAGATGTCCCTCTGTCGTCAGAGATGTCCCAAATAGGCAAGTGCCACCGTATCTTTGGACACACAAACTTCTATGTAATTTCCTATGCTTTCACCTTTGCTGATGCGACTTCCTAACACATAAACTGGCCAGTGACTCCCGCATCTTTATTCCCTAGTATTAATCCTTCGTAATCGTAGATAAAGGTAATTAGAACTGCGTTACCATTTTACTAAAAATTGAAAGTTTTATTCGTAATATTTGTCTATCAAGCAGTGTTTGAAGGTTCCGCAACCGGTGCATGTAAATTCTGAGGTGGAAAGACTTGGCATTGTGAATTTGAAACGGTTGTCATTAGGTCATTCACCTATTTTGTGTTCGCTCCTTGGCCTGGGGTCCTCTTTACTGACAAAGTCGCTGGTCTTCAAAGTTTATGTGAGTTGGCGGTTAACCGCTCTCGGTTTTATAAACGTCGATCTTGTCTACCTGAGTTGCCTATGAGGTAGTGTAATGAAAACCATCAGGAAATTGTTTTTCAGAAGTAGTGTCACCGTAACACCCACTGGCTGAGCCTGGTCGTAAGACTTTTATATATAAACTCACATTTCCTTCCTGTCTTTCACCATCAAGTGCGGGGCTGTATACTCTTCCTTCTGTTCATTTTTCGTAGAGATGTGCTAGTGAAACGACGAAATCAGCACAGCGAAGTACAATAATTGGTTTCTATTATCGATCCCCAGGTGGGCTGTGAGGTTGACAAGATTTAAGCATCTGTTATTCCACATTGTCGTTCGGCTGGTTGACTGTAGTTCTTTATTCTATCAAGTGTCCAAGAATCAACTGAAGATGGAGCAATTCCAGATGTTGGGGTTGTCGAGGTTATTAGAATCCGTTTCCGCAGCCCTGATCGCTACAAGCAGAATAGGCTTGTCTAGATAGTCAAACCTCCTACTCTCAGTCACTTTCACGATTAGGAAAAGCGGTTGTATAACGGTCATCAGACATGTAGTCTACAGTGGCTTTTGTTCGAATTTCTTACTCATCCTGGCTACTGTTCCCGTATAAACTGAACATCACTTACAACTGGTTGCATCCGTCAAAATCCCATTGGATTTTGATAAGTGGATTGGGAATAACACCGTTATGACCAAGATGTAATACTCTACCTTTCAACGACCTCCGGTGGCCTTCTTCATGAGTGTTGCAGTCGAAATCACACTAAGAAAGGAACAGAGGTCACGTGAGATTTTCCGTGGTTAAGTTAATCTGCGCCGCCACTGAATTGGTTGGTCGAATCGTTTGCCCATTATGTAGAGGTAAGAAAGATGTAGATAAGATTCGTCTGTGTCTGGTGTTATTTATCCATCCACGCCACAATGCAGACAGGGATTTTCTATCATTGCGATTAAAACAAGCATGTTGTGTGTAAATGGTGAGAGCGTCAAGGCAACAGCGCTCCGCATGGGAAGGCAGACGCCTGTGAATCACTCCAGCCTGATCAAAACCTACGTTGTGATTCTCTGACAGTGCGTGTAGTGCGATGGCAGAATCCTTCTCTAGCTTCTGAAGTTGATGTGCGTCCTTAAGAGGTAACCTTCTGTGCCTCTTGTGTTCGGCACCACGTACTTTCAGTTGTCTGCTTGTCTCTTCTATTTAGTTGGCATTATACTCATCGCATTTGATTTCTTAAACACAGTCTGTCTGGTCACCCACAGAAACCGGATCCTTAGGATGCATCACCAGTCGTTCTAAGGTATTCTCTATCCGAAATGCGGTCCGGATAGCGTACTCAGACGGGATGGAGCGATTTTTCCAGAAGTTTTTTCACTATACGGTATTTGCACAGTAGACTTGAAAGTTATGATCACTTTGGTCTCCTCCTTAGTTGGCAAGCGCTTAATTGTGTTCTTAACAAACGCGTTCGGATATTGATTAGCGGCCAGCATTTCTTTAATTCGAGAAATTTCTGTTGTTTTGGAGAGTTCAGTAATGCAGATCTTAGTAGCCCTATTGACGAGTGGTTTGATGACTTTTCTCTTAATGCCGATTGGATGCGACGAGTTGAGATACTGACCAGAAGGAGCTGGTTTACGGTACACAGAAACCTGGAATCTCTGGTGCCCATCAACATTCACTAGGCAGTCTATAAAACTAAGTGAACGTTCATCGGTTTCAGTTTCCAGTATGAATACAATGCGGTTGCATTCTGAGTTAAGAAACTGTAGGAATTGGTCGTGAGCGCTCCGTTTCATGATTACGAATGTGTCATCTACATATCGCCACCAAATTCGTGGAAGGCAGATAGATTCACTCATCGTTTGTGTTTCCAGGTATCCAAGGAAAGGGTTGGCTACTTCAGGTGCAACATGGGAACCCATAGCTACACCCTCGGTTTGCTTGTACAATTTTTGTTGAATGTGAACATGGTTGAGTAGAAACAAAGTTCAAAACCAGATACAATTTCGGAAGGTGACAAATTAGTACGTGCATCAAGAGGGTCGTCACTTTCTAGTAACTTCTTAACGGCATCGATGTTAAGTTTTACTGGTACACTGGTGTAAAGAGAGGTAACGTCAAAACCAAGAAAAGTTTCATCATTACATAATGTCACACGTTCGAGTTTGTCAACAAAATCAAAAGAATATTTAACGTTGCTTACCAACTTGTTCTGCAACGGTTTGATTATGCGACTGATGAACTTGTAAGTTGGACCCGTGGTGTAGTCAACAATAGGTCATATGGGTATTCCTGTTTTATGCACTTTTTGAAGGCCATAAAAACGCGAAGGACGATTAGTCTTCGGACTGAGCATGAACCATGTAGACTGCCCAAGTTTTTCTTTGATGTCCGGAGGAACTTGCTGGTCTGTGCTTTGAATTTATACGGAAGTGTGTTGGTCTTCTGTTCATCGATCCCTTCATATGGTTCAGTTGCTAAGTGTTCTAACACTTTCTTTTGGTAATCTTCTTGATTGAGAATCATTGTGGTGTTGCCTTTATCGGCCTTAGTAACGTGAATCGAACGATCCTTCTTGATTAAACGGAGAGCGTTCTGTTTTGCAGGTTGGATTTTCAGTTAGTCTCTTTGGGAAGAAACACTAGACTCAAGTTTTCTTCTTGTTAGAGCTGTTCATTAGTATATATTCATGCCACGGCCAGGATTAGAACTGTGGCCACATTTTCATAAGGCAACCTTGATGGCCATTATGCCACTGACCTCACGTTAGGCGCGACCGGGTTATGAGATGTAAACTCTAGGCCTCGTTCACCTTTGCGTAAAGTTACGATTGCCCGACTGCCTCGACAGAACACACAGTAACTCACTCTTAGGAGGCGCATCTCCTAACGAAACAGTCAGGATGCATCATGCCACGTTTATCGGCCTGCCCAGCTCGGATTGTATGGTCTTGGGTAGTGATCTGGTCCCACTCAGCCAATCAGATTGCCGGTGTGCGGTCGAACGCCTGTGCGCTTTCTGAACTGTTTTTTCTCGCGTTGCGTTTTGATGGCCCCCGTAATGTGATTTGCTCTGAAACCCTGACTGTTGTATATAACTGTTTCATTCAATTCGCTTTGTTTCCGTCGGCCATCTGTGGTAATCGTTTTGTTCTATAAATTTAGAGTTTCTGTGTCTTAGTTTTGTTTCGCTCGTTCAATAAACGGTGTTGCGGCGTCTCTTCTCATCTCTCGAGTTCGGGTCAATCGACTGTGTTCGTGACCAAGGCAACGATCTCATATTAACCTTTTAACTCAAGTGGATCACCCTATGACTCCTCTGCAATTTGAGGTCACAAATACGATTAACCTGCTGGGCGATGGTTTTATTGTTGATGATATGTAAGGGGTAGGTGTCGCCTGCCTGGGTGGGATCCTCTTGATCACTCAAACCAATGGTTAGAGACGTTATCCGAGATGGCAATGTGTCGCAGTCAATGGTGTACATGTATTCATACCATTGCTCTTCCGCTTAGTCTTCTTTTACTAATTTTCAACCTTCTTAGTAACGTTTTCTTCTAGAATATTCCACGTCACTGTTGAGGTGAGCGGCGGCCCGAGCCACAGTACCTTTTGGTCAGGATCATGGCTGTTATGATGATGATGAGTATGATGATTGGTAAAGAATTTCGGCTTACGTAATAGTTTATCTATGTGCCTCTGAATAAAAGTGGTCCTATCCTGTGACTTGCTTCTCCTCAAAATTCTTCGCCCCCTAATCTACATTCTTTCATACGCGGAATGTAACACTGGACCTCAGTATAACGATACAGGGACATAAAATTAATCTTCAGTAACTACTTACTGTAGGTAAATTCTTCCACAACTGTTCAAACATAACGTAGCATGCATTATGCAGAAACTATAATCAACAGAGTAACACCTAAACTAATTCAAGAATGTGTATTCATTCAAAGTTTCATACGAGGAGCCAACTTGCTACATACATGCTTGCTGCATGTTATATCAAGTCAAACATAACTTAGAACAAATCCTGTATCCTCTATTTTGAGAATATTAAAGCGACCCATCCTGTTCACTTTCGTATTGTCATTCCTACTGGCTCCTCATCAACCTTAGAGAAGATGTCGCTCAGTTTACGGAACAACAATATGTAACTAATGAATGAGTTCAGTGATAAAATAAGAAACCAAGTAGAATGTTTGTTTTATTAACCCATGCCTGAGACCTTCACAGATATCAAAACATCAGTGGTTCTCGCTGATACTTGGATGCCACGTAACCTTGAGAAAAACTGTAAACCGTATTCAGAAAGAAAGAAGAAAAAAATAAAGGGGAGGAGACCTAACTCCTGAAAGTAACTACGTCTATAGTCAATTATTCAACATCAAGGTGCCTACGCCTTGTGAACAAACAACGGATCTGTAAGTGAAAATAAGGCCTCATCAGCAAAACAGCTTTCTTACTGTTTTCACTGCCTCACGTCACTAAGTTCACCTACTTCACAGACAACTCGGCCAAACAACGACAACATTCACGCCACTGAACCCGATTGGTCATCATCTCATCTAAGGTTTCTAGTTATCGACTGTGAGTAGGGAGGCCTCTAACCTGGGAGACGAACACGTTTTACAGTGGTCAGCCCCTTGATGAGCGTTTTCATTCCTCTACACCAAGTCATCACCTGTCCACCACACGCCTTATCTCAGTCGGCCGCTGCGTCTGCAAACAGTACTCGGTGTGACATACGACTAGCTGGCCTCCTTAGTACATGGCCTAACCGTTTACAGCCGCACAAATTTAAGGATCGAACGGAAGGATTTGTTTGACAATCATTATCAAATACCTACTTCCTGCCCTCCTCGTTTTTGTCCCTGGTTGTTACTACCCGATACGAGTGAACGAACGCAAATATCGATGGTCACATACCTGATGACGGTTCATGTCTTCCAGTCTGACAGTCCATGTTTTGTTGCCAAAGATGCACGATATGTAATAGTGTTTTCAACGTGAAAGGCACTCACCGTTAAGCGACATTTTTGACGTATGCTGCTATCTCAGCATGTTGTTCAGTCATACGTGCTAGGGTGATCCGTGGGTACTGCCGATTAAAGTTTTGACCATTGCACGTATAACTTTGTAACAAGTGCCGAATGGGAACAGCTGAACGGATGACGGTTAACCACACAGGGTTAAATATAGTATTGCTGAGCGTGTGGGAGTGCACACGTAGTGGAACACGATCTCTTGAGCATACACCGGAAATGGTTTTACAGTCGCCGCAATCAAAAGGGGGCAATGAATACAATTATTTCCGTATTTCTTCTGTAGTAATTGGCCCATTTGGTCAAAACTGCCTCACAGTTAGAGTCTGCTCGCAGTGAGACACGGTGTCCAATAATTTGAACATCGGTAAGTCGACCTGATTGATATATTTGTAAGAGGAAATCTGCTCTACAACCTTTGTATCTATGAACCCAATGCAGCCCCATATATCAGTAAGTGTACCTGCCTGGCGAAATTTCTTCTCAGTGAGCTTTGATTTTCTACTCAGTGTGGCTTTTTTCTTCCACAGTTTCTTTACCTCTGCGAACCGTTCAACACAATTTTTTCAAAACCTATATCGTGAGACAGAAAGTCACTAGCAAAGATCTTTTTATGCTCTGTGACAATCTTTGGACTTATCGTTGGTGAAAAATTTCACATGTCTGAGAACACTCAATTTTGGGAAGTCTGGTCTTCGGCCAGACTCCTTTGGGTCGAATGTTAATTCACATAACCTATAAGTAGATATGGCAGTCAATCACCATTCGAGGCATTCAGGACAGAAGGCGAATCGTATGTAACTTCCGTCTAAAGCAGTTGTGGCGCTAAACCAAAGAAGTCTGAGACATTAACAGAAAAACGAAGAAGCAGAGCTCTAATTTGAAGCCTACAGGGGTACAATCGCGTAACTACAGTCTGATTGGCTGATTAGTACGAGAGACAACCATTCACTTGTTACTGAATCAATCACAGGAAGTGTGAATCAAAATGTTCCAATTTTACTGTAACCAACCAACATTTGATTCTATCCGTAGATCTGTAAATTTTTGAAGATGATGATACGCCTGGGTTACGCTACCTGCCTTGCTTACATCATTAGACGATGTGTCTCCCGAAATGATCATTTCTTAATACTTTACAGACATGTAAGAGAAAGCATAATTCCTACCCACAAAATACACTACCCCCCACCTCAGTGAATTTGCATATCTGATAGAATATTTTTTTAACCTTGTTTCACTGTTCACGCTAGATATGATTATAAACTGGTAGTTTTATTGACGCTTTCTTTTATTCATTTCTACTCACCTTTCGTTGCATCCTTAAATAGTCCAATGTAATTTTTCTCGATCAACACCATGAATCAGGTTAATCACAAACAAAGATTTCTCACTCTCGTGACAACTCATAAACCCATGATCACTTGAAGTACGTGAAAACACTTTTTTTATACTCACTGAGGCAGTTCACTTTACATTGTACTTTGAATTCAATATGTTTTATCAACTTTTCAGAATCTCAGAGTATTTCGCCAATGTTAAACCTTGTTTCAGTATGACTGTGTTTTTTTTCTGGCTTCTCTCTTAAGGTCGTCTATAAGTTTTATATTTTGTAGCATGAGTAGAGTAAGTTGGGAATTACATGCTCTATCTTCACCTTTTCCGCCTACAACATGTGAACGTTGCTTTCAACTGTTTAAATTCAACAGCAATGCAAGCCTGTCTCACAGAGCTTCGCTTCTGGTGCCAGCATAGACCTACCGTACATCCCGTTGTTCCCTTGAGTTTACGCTCTGGTGAAGAACAAAATTTGGCCCTTATGCAACCTATGTCTGATGATCTTGCAGTAGTCAGTGATTTGTCCCTGGTACACCACGAAGAAGAGGTCCGGAAGTCTTTGATTACGAAACAGGAGCCGTTACAAAGTGGTATGAAACAAATCCACTTGTCAAAGGTTAGTTTTTTCCAAAACTGTGTTCCGGAAAAGCACAGGTCACGTGATTTCAGTTTTGGCTTAACAAATACATACTAGAAAGACTGTGTATTGTTTGTCCGTATTTCCCACCTAAACTTGACTGTAGCATCCTGTGGAGTACTTCCATTATCATCCTGTCCTTTGGTTTACTAATAAGCAATCAGCGTTCCAAATGTAGTGTGTTTGCTAGGAATTGTAAACTGGTAATTCTATTACAAATCATGGCAATAATGGCTTCAGATTGGCATCAATGTTTGCCGTTTCGGTTTGTGTGTAGATCGTGACCCACACTTAGTACGTTTCTTTTCCCGTCAAGAGACAGTCAAGTGGACTGTAGTGGGAGAGAGATCAATACTGCCGGAACGGATTATAAAGACAGAATCTGTTTACAAACTCAAAAACCAAATATTTTCAAATGAGACTACTACAGTTTATAATTCTTACTTTAGGAAGAGACTAATACACGAGAGATGACAGAGTCAAGTAAGGGAACCAAAAGCAAGTCATTGTAGGTCATCAAACTAAGGAAGCTCCCGTGAATTTCTCTAGTAAAGCCCCTAGAGAGGCAGCTGAGGGGACAGATCAAAGTGGTGTCTTCTGGGAGTAGTCCTAATTGAGGAGAACAATTTAGCCCAATGTCAATGGTAACTGAACATGAATAGGTGGAATAGTTTACTATGTTATAAAGTTGGTTACGACCATTTGCACAAAATATTTCACTTTTGAATACACACACCGTTTTTAAGATGTTTATACCGCTCCTCTTTGTTTGCCCACTGTAGTGTTACACATCAGTTTGTAAAAACCTTCCTTTCGATGCCTTGTTGTCCGTTTACATGTGAATCGTTGAACAAATGTCTCTCAAAGCACGTAACAGAATTGTTTAGAAATGGATGAGACTTTTGGAATATCTGGTCAAGAGTCAATTCTGTCTTCTCCAGCGCCTCCCCATATTCAGCCAGCTGTGGGTATCAACTTCAACACTCCCCAGGTTTGCATCGTTTGATGGGGAAGGAGAACAGTCCTGACGGTTTGATCTCATCAGTTGACATGTATTCGATGCAACCCCACTTGCTCATAGCCATCTTTCTCGGGCTTTTGTGAAGACTAATTACTGTCAAGCAGTGAATAACTTACTGAGGAGCAAATCTTCGTACACCTACAAGCTGCAGGCAGTACGTTATGATAGAGATGCGGTGGCATACATGTTCACCACTGACAGCTGGTTTAAAACATAGCACACTGCTATTATAGTGAAGGTTTGGGGATTTAAGTTATTTCAAAACTAAACAACACTCACACTTGATCGCAGCCATCGCATTCAGATAAGCCTTTCAGCTTGCCCACTCAGAAAGGAAGCAATAGACGAGTTCCACTCTTATTAGAGCTCATCAGTAGTGCATATCCTTGTCTGAAATGGAGTTTGCAACCTGACCTTCATGCTTCTGTGATTAGCGTGTAAATCTCAACGCTAGCAACCTGACAATAGGTATGACCGAATAATCGACTCCGAACGCCCAAACACAACGTTATATGAATAGTGTTCAGCTCGCTCGATCACTTCGAAAAGAGAATGAACAGAGTCATTCTGTTCTTTACAGTCGATAACCCCGTGATCAGGGCTTCTCAATTAGGTTGAAGTTACTGTCTTCATTGAACCAACTTTCGAAATGATCTGGCAAGCTGAACATTATTTATAAAAGGTTGTGGTCGAGCGTTTGGAGTCGATTATTCGGTCATGCCTATTGTCAGGTTGCTAGCGCTGATTTCCATGCTTATCACAGAAGCATGAAGGTCAGATTGCAAACTCCGTTCCGGACAGGGATAGGCACAACTGATGAGCCCTTATAAGAGCGAAACTCGAGCCTAGCGCTTCCTTTCGGAGTGGGCAAGCTGAAAGGCTTATCTGAATGCGATGGCTGCGATCAAGTCTGGGTGTTGTTTAATTTTGAGACGCTGGTATAGTTGACAAGTCTTCCTTTGAAACCGATGGAATAGAGTCACCAGGAATGTTCAATAACCCAGACTGTTTGGAAACTGACCAAATTGTCTGGTACGCTTATTTTTGCTTCCAAATATCGAACTGAAAAGATGAGCGCGTTCTGTTTTGTGGAAGAATCCAATCAAAGTGGAATTCGTAGGTTGTTGTTGAATCTTAAGGTTGTTCTCCTAGGGTCATGCCTTTCTGTAGAAGTTTAGCTTGGTCGAATAAAGCTGATCCATCTAGGGAAGTGATCGTTATTGAAAAAAAGCTTGAGGGATAGACTCTGCAACTTAGTATGCATAACTATTGTAATGAACTGAATACAACAACAAAAACTGAGCAACGGTTGAAAGGAGGATGATACCTTAGAACAGGACCACAGTGACTTTTATTTCAAGTTTCATACCGATTACAAATACAGATAGGTCTCTTTGTTTAATAAGATCCAGACAGGAATTTAATAATGTCTCGCTAGACAAAGCAGTACAGTTAATACCATTGTTCTTCTAACTAAATTCATGCAATCCAAAGAACCGTGCCGAATAGCTTAGAAACATAATTTCCTATTTTTTATTAGTTGTGATGTAGTGCCGAAATCTTACGTAATAAAATTATTTATTCTAGTTTGTGCTTGACATTTAGCACGGTGCAACAACACAAACAGACCACCTTGTTCTGTTGTTAACCCAAGCCCCAATCTCACACTCGAATGCCATTTTTTGTGACAGCCGACAAAATGTACAACAATGCTTTGATTGATGCAGTTTGAACATCACTCTTAAGTCTGCGGTCGAACCGTCAGATAGTAACGTTATGTCAAGTCAAGTGTCAAACACGGGAATAACAGTTCTATCCCCACTGTGGAATGAAATATGTATTATTGGTAATCGCCCACACGAAAAAGCATCAAGCCTACGGCTGCCTTTCACAGTGGGTCGTCCGGAATTTTCATACTTGTTCAAAAGGTGCGATCTAGTCTGAGTGATATGTAACAAATAACTATCAACATTCTTCACTGCCTATCAACAATAAAGCATTTTTTTGGTTGCAAACCTCTAACTTTTTCCAAGGTGCTGGCCACTGGCTCTATAGTAAAAAATAATCGACTGACTAAGGATGAACATGCTACCAAAACATTGGGACTGTCTACTGAGTGTCCGGTTGTGGAGACAGTAGACAAAGAAACGACAGTTGAGGCAAGGAAGCTCTTTCGTCAGGTATGTGGACTTGTTGACATGGTTGCACAAAGTTTGAAAACAGTGATTGCTTGACTTTTTTTGGACCACATAATTTCGTAATGTAGAAATGCGACCACATTTACTCTGAGCATTTATGACGATCTGTGAAGTAGGATATTTGAAAACAAATACAACTGAAACGTGTTGACTGCTAGCTGTGTTGGACGGGTGTAATTCAATCCTTTGCCAGTGTACACTCCCTGAGACCAATCGAACCAAAAACTAGAGCAACCTGACAGAGTCGGTATACACAATCACAAATTGAAGCTGCGCATCAGTTTTAATCCCAGCTTAAACTCGTCTACTATGATTTTGCCCAGCTGTAGTCAAACGTTTACGGAACCGTAATTAAGTGATTTTTCTCGTCCATGTCCCAGAACTGCTTGAAGTATAGTCATCTCTGTTCGTAGTACGGTGGATACTTGTTCGAGTCACTTTTTGAAAGTATGTCTGCCTCGTAAAAATAAACCGCAGAAAGGCCAGTTGTCTATAGGTTTTAGTTTGTGAGCTTTACGTCATACGTCCTAGAAATTCCGCCTGATTTGCTCGACTGCAGACAGTACATAGACACATGGGCTTGGGTCGATACGACTGGAATATGAGGTAAATGAGGTATCAATGATGTACTCTGTAATAAGCAGATGACGGTTCATTGACTACCAATTGATACGATTGTCATTATTCGACGGTGGGGTTACAAACATAAGCTACAGCTAGCCAGCAACATGACTGTCTCATTATCATGCTCACACCAAAAACAGTGCCTGAATCGATAACCCACTTCATTGTGAACACTGCCGAGCGGTTGTGTGCCTACAAGTAGGTTCAACCAAAATTTTCTGCTACTTACCACTAACCACAGTATCGCTCAACAAATTGATGATTTCTGTGATTTCAACTTCGAGAGAAGTCTTAGTCGAGGGTTCATCGATTGGAGTTAACAGACAGTAACTGCGTCTCCTCTCGAGGCGATCGGGCAACCTGATCATTACTCACAAGCGGAAGTGGTTAAGCGTTCACATATGATAATTCGATGGTGCCGTGGTAAACACGGTTGACTCATGAACAGCGTGACCGGAGTTCTAGTCCCGGCAGTGGCGATAATACGCACTACTGACGAGCTCTAATGAGAGCGAAACTCGAGTCTAGTGCTTCTGCTGTTCGAAAGGGGCCGAATGGAAAGCCTATGGGGATGCGACAGCTGAGAGCAATTGTAGGTGATGTTCAACCTATAGGAAAACGAAAATCCCCTGCTGTTCATCAGTAATTGCTCATCTCTCAGTTGGATATCAGTTTCTTCTAGGTCAGTTGTACCTTATGAGTAGTGGATTAATCTAGCTAAGTGATATGAGCGGAAATAGAACAAAACACTTTGTGAAAGGGTGGTAAAGAATTAATGAATGAACACCGATTTGTGGAGGAAAAACTGGACAATAACGATGAAACCCTATCAATAAAAATAACGAACAACCCTAGGGATACAGACTGCACCAATGTCTGTGAACGCTTCTAACCAATTGTGTGAATGCCAAAAAGATCCTGGACCTAGCAAAGTGTTCGTGGTTTTTTATAGCCAGTAGCCATGTTGCCACCCGACGGTCAATAACTTCGTTTTAGTAAAAATTACTGTTACTAACAAATGTTTGAATACAATTTTCAATCTTTGATTGATGCTGATGTTGAACTGCATTGCGTCCTCTTAACGCGAACGGTTTTTCCTAACATTATGTTACGTGTGAATAGACCGTGACTAATGTCCTCGATTATCTTTTTATCTGTTTTCTAGGCATAGCTTCTGCTTAAACTACCAGTATGTCTTACGTTTTTAGAACTGCGTTGAACCGTTTTCATGCGTTGAATCGTTGGTGACTGTATATTTTGACAGACGTGTTTTTCAGTTGTGTTTCTCCATTCACCAATTCATTCCTACACATTTTGCAGCAAGTTACTCTTAGGTGGCTTAATTTTGTTGCAGTAGTCAGCTCGACTGGTCCGTCTTCTGCTTTTGCATGCAAGAGACAAATTTGGACAAGCTATGAATCAATACTGGGACCAGCGGCTAAGGTGGTCACTTCCACGTACCACAAAGAAAAAATCCAGTTCAGTACCTGGTCAATAAATCCCGTACTTAGCAAGGCTGTTGTGAACTACTGCACCTCGTCTAATGTGTTTACAGTGTGTATCAGGATTTCATGGCTGCAGTCATTCTTTAAATGGGGATCATATAAAATTCTAAGCTAAATATCATTCTTTTGAAACGTCATTTACCAAGTAGTCGACAAAGTTGTGTAATCCCGCTAAATCATATCGCATTATTGTGTCTCCCAAGGTAGTCGGAAAGCCAAAGTACTGCGGTCACTTAGTCTTACCAGTTCCATCAGCATTCAGATAGACTAATATGATGCATATTTGTGTGGTTAAGAACCTTCTGAAAGTCGTTACCTCATATAAAGCAAATATCTTTTTAAGGGTGGGTGCAGTGGATTCAGTTTTTGCACAAGTTTCACTTGTGTCAGCCTCATCTATGACTTATTTGTTACGTACTTTCAACCTGACCTGGTCCCCAAACATGTAGTCATAGATTTTGGCTTGGAACCTGAGAAATGATAAGTCGTTATGTTATGGAAAACAGTTTCACCCTTAACTGTTTTTGTGACTATCGTACTGAGGTCAGTACATTTGTGAAAGGTTAGATGATACAAACCAAGTAAGTAACGGGAATAAAACGATTATCATTGGACCATACTGTCCACCAATAAAGTGGTCTCCACAGTCTGTCGATGATGGCTGAGCAAAAGTCGACAAATTGTTGGTTGGCGTTCTAAAACTTGGAGGAACTACATATGGAAACATGATACAGAATAACATGTTCTGTTTGGGCATTGATCATGGTGCTGTCTCCCTGCTTCGTGAGTGACCTTACCTGGCTGACAATGATTCACATTCTTACTAGTGTCTGTCGGATGCTTGATGATATCACTAGTTTTCGACTTTCTGCTTCAACCCCGAAGATGTGTTGTCTTATCCGCTCAACAGGCCGCCTACTTGCGCATAAAATATAATCTGCTGCACAGCAGTAGCAGCAGAGGCAGAAAAATTAAAGAACTACACTTGAGATATGGAAGTATCATGACGGCTGATGCGATTACGATTTGATTACCTCGGTCACTTTCCGGTTGTGCTAATCTTGAGGTCACCAGATTGTTGACCAACACATTAGCTTCTCACTCATATGGATCGGAGTTTAGCATTCACTCTGAACAAGAATGTGTACTGCCTATAGCCGTATCCGCTCTTCCGCTTGTCTAACGCTGTACCAGTCAAGAAATATACAATATAACGTTGAAGATAACGGGATAATCCGGACATGTTGTATGATTAGTGACAAATTTGGTACTTCAGGTGGGTAGGAACCAGTAAAAGATTGAAAAACTTCTTAGAAATTCCGGTATATGCCATCCTTTAGACTGTTTTGTTATGTTTAATTTCTCGTTCTGTTCGTTTTTGTTAGTCTTGTATTGTTAATCATTGCCAATAGAAGTTTCGTTTATAAATTGTACTTATCTTTTGTGTAAGTTTGATCGTTGATTTGTTTGAGTAAATTTACCTGAACAGTAATGTTATGACTAGCGTAGTCTCCACGATCTTGACCTTCCCAACCAGTTTCCCAACATTCTTTAATTAATGGTTGTCGTTCTGCTATTCAGTTTCGCGACATACACACCGATCTGTGTGAACAGACGATGCGGAATGCTGCGCACGCAGTGGAGACCAGCTACGATCGTATGGCCCGTCAGCTGCATCAAGAAGTACTTGAGTCCCTCGAGGAGGCCAAGTTGCCCATTATGTTTGAAAGTGTTATGGAGCCTCTGATTCATTGGAACATTGCCAGTTGAAGCAATACTTCTGTTCCATGCACATTCTCATGAGAACCGACTGTCCCCATTCAGAGTTAAGCGGTGTAGCACATCGCTTTGTGAACTATGTGTACTGTCCCTTATCAGAATGATATTGATTTTGTTTTGCATAGGTATTTTCCAGTGCATAGACTCTCTAAAACTTGAATGCTCACATGCATACAAAAATTAAACGTGATTTTCTTACGTCCACAAACGTTGAATTTCTTCATAACTTGTTTTACCTCTGGGAACTATCTTTTATGAACAAATACAACATGTCGCCCGATCAACTTTTGTGCTGAGTTCCATCTTCTACAAACCCGAATAAAGTTGATATCAGAATTTTTTTCAGTCAGTCGAAAGCTTGATGCGACCGATATCTATGTGAGACACTCCGTGTTTCAACCTGTACCTATTTATTTCAACTCCCTACTAGTTTGTAAGTGTTGTTTGATGAACTTAGTTGCTCAGTTGACAGATAGAGGTTTTTGTAAGTTGAACATCACACATCGTCGATTGAGGCTATCACATTCCCTTTCAGAAAGAAGCACTAGACTCTAGTTTTGCTTTTATCGGAGCTCGTCAGTAATTCATATCCTTGCCGTGGAGGGGATTAAAACTCTGGTCACTGCGTCATCAACCTCACATCACGCATGACTGAATTATCCTATCTGAACGCCCGACCACTTTGGTTTTTGAGTACTGCTCAGATTGCCCGACCGCCCCTCAAAGGTACACGGCAACTGTCCCATTAATTTACATCGATGTCCTCACCACCAGGACTACTGTCCAAGTTGAAGTCACGGAAATCAACAAACTTCTGTGGTGAGGATAAGCGATCGTAGTACAATACTCACACGACTACTATTTAGTAATAGGACCACAGCATACATTTTGTCATCGAAGTAGCAGGAAGAAGTATCGGAGTGCAGCATCGCCCAAAATGGTCTTTGCTATGATTAGCGTTCATGGCAACCGAGTCAGTCTGGGCCAAGTACTGTATGCCAATGAATGTTTTTGTTTGTTGTCATGTCTCGGTTTCCATATTGAGTTATCGTCCGACAAACCGATCGGTTTTCGTATATGTATGTTAGTTTGGATCATCACTGTGCACCTGTTATCCACACAGTCGTGATTATAAGCCTTGATGCTCTTTTTCAGATTCACTAGTGTACCTGTTCTGTGTTATTAAGTTGTGTGTTTGCTACCACTAACAAACAATACTTAATCACTGACTACTTTTTAATCTAGCAACAAAACAGTAATGGACGTTTAAAAATCTGAAAAGCAATACTGGTGTGTTTAACTGTTGCTCTCTACATCAGATTCCACGGAAAAGCACTAAACCATCTGTTGACAGTGGGGTACAGGGTACTAACTGAGCGAACTGGTATTGTGTACTATGAAGAGTACATATCGTCAAGCAAATTTCCTGTTTTCCCCCATAACTTTGACGGAAAGGCAATTACTAAGAAAACAGTGATAACTTTGTCAGGCTACCAAATTCCTACAGCGAAGATGTCAGCAAGTATTTGAATAAGATCTTGGAGACTCAATGGCGGTTTGCTACTAGTCCCGATTGTTTCTTGTTGATCTGCCATAAAAACATTTTAAACTACGCTTGGGAAGATCAGATCCAAATCGATTCTCACCCATCAGTCCTCATTATGCGGTGCCATTCATGAAGCTGTTTTTCCTGCAGACAT
The DNA here is from genome assembly GCA_013368495.1 of Paragonimus heterotremus. NCBI lineage: Eukaryota > Metazoa > Platyhelminthes > Trematoda > Plagiorchiida > Troglotrematidae > Paragonimus > Paragonimus heterotremus. The sequence continues at coordinate 66,319 of LUCH01000150.1, forward strand.
ACTAAAACCTGTTAGCAATTTGTCATTTTGACAATTGAAAGTGCTATAATCGGAAATGAAGTTCAAAATTCCACCAAAAATATCGGACCGGTTGCAAACCAGAGTTCTGTTTGAAAATGTGTATAATCACTTGATAGGATTATTTTGTATTTCACTGGAAAATGCGCGTTCACTTCACCCCAAACTGATTGATAGTTCGTATCAGTTTGTGACCTCTTCAATATGTCAGCAAGGTTGTTTAAGATACGGACACTATAGAAGAGGTAAGCAGCTGAAGAAGACAAAAGACGTCGATTTTTCAAGTTTAATGAAAGTTTTGGCAGTGTCATCATGAATATGGCGGATTATCTCTCGAACTTGGAAAAACCGTTCACTGGTGAACAAAAATTCTACCTGTATCATGCGCTCGATAGCAACATTTTGACAGAAAAACATTTGAAGGAAACCTCAAGTTCTCTTGTAACATGAATACATAAACGAGCTTCAGTGTAAACAAGTGAATCGCACATGCCATAAGTAAGGGACTAGCCAAAATTTCACAAAAGCAGTTTCACGTTAAGACCCATTCTATCCATGAAAAACTCAACACACCATAACCTGATTAGATGGCTTTCGCATAGTCCCAGCTTAATTCAGTTCTCGTTACGTAAAAAATTCATTTGTTTTAATCAAAACTCTGCAGCATACGTCCGTGAGTTGCATTAAAATGTGTTCTCTTGTTATTGATTCGTTACTCACGAATGTACCTTTACGTGAGAACACCGACTCTTTCATGTACCTTCAGTCTGTCCTAGAATCTATCACTATGTAGTCCAACTGATATTTGGTTCTTTCACGCTCCGATAATATTCGGTTTCATTTTGACGGCACTGCTTACAAGCTGTTTCATAGTTTGGCGATGGACAGTCCATCGGATTCAACCTTGGCTGACATACTGCTGGGATTGACTAAAAGACAAATTTCGAACTCGGTCGATAGCAGCACTTTTTAAAAACCATATGTCGACAGTATATTGACTTGACGTATGAGATTCGGTTCACACAGTTCTACAGAGTTCTGAACCCATCCCACTCAAATTTAAAAATTTCCTGTGAATAAGAAAGTGAGGGAAGTCTACCGTTTTTAGACTTTTTGACTAATCGGTGCATTCCAACACGGAGTGTATCAATAGGCAACATGGAGTGGTCAGTACCTTCAGTTTTCCTTGTTTACTCTGATGGTGCGCAAACCTGCTTTTATCCGAATCCCGTCCTATACAAGTAAACGACAATGGGCTGATGACAGCGTCATTACAGAAGGAGAATTTCTGAAGGACGCTTTGCTGGCCAACGGTTATCCGAAAGGACCATTAAAAAATTCATTGTAAGACATAGGTGACCAAGATTTACAACCAGACGGCTTCCAAGAAGATTTGGTTGAATTCGACTTGTAACGTTGGTCACATAATAACCAATGTGAGGAAAAACTTATGGTCAGCTCTAAGTCGTACCTACTTATCTGCTGAATTGCGACTACTGTGCTACATTAACACTACTGTTTTCCATGTTTCCGATCGCGATCCAGCCGACTGTTCTGCTTTCCATCCAGTTCACCTGCAGTTGCGATGACAAGTACATTGGTAGGAAGTTACTGGACGTGCTGACTCAACGAACACAAGCAACACAGTGACCAAGTAGAAATCCCGTGTTTTCGATTATTAACCATGTACGTGTTACTTGATTGATTCATTAACTTCAATCGCCGGGTTTTTATGTGATGGAAACCCGAAGTTGTTGGTATTCAGGAAACTCAATGCTGGTCAAGCAGTATCGATTATTTCAGTACGCTACAGAAAGTCTCGACGTCATATCGTTACCGTAGCAGTGACTCTGACTTAATTAGTGTATGTTCATTTTTAATTGCTGCTCTTATTGTTGTACATCTTTTAATTATAGTCAATGAGTTTGTGAATGCGATCGGCAAGAATAAACGAAATAATAACCTCTTGCAACGCTTGTCTTTCTGTCCTGGTGCTGAATTGGATGGAGGCTATTTAAGGTACCAAAGCTATTATGATCGCATACCACTAAATTTCTGTGACATAGCCACTCTGTGTAACGCGAATGACCGCCGAGAATGCTGCCGCATACCGGGTTGTGGTTCCTTCTCAAATTGCTAAGAGTGAACGACAAAAATGGAATCGCTGTGAAGTTAAGCAGAAGCATGCAGTGATCAACTAAACTAATGTGCACTGGTTTACGAAAAATCACGAAATGTATGGTGAATTCCTCTTCGTTAATAGTGTGGCCTGCAACAAAATGTTGTTCATTCCGCATGCCCATTGCATATTCCTCCATTTAGCCCATCGACCGGTTGATTTTGCTGCAAAAAGATAGATATGGTCTTAAACTGTATAAAGTAGGTGCCACTAAGTGTGGCTTTCACAGTTTTGAGAGATGAATATGGAAATAGTGTTTAGCTCTCAAAATGCTATGAATTATCTCCTGTCTAAATTGTCAGTTCTGTTTAATAAGTATGAAAATACTGACGCTTTTGATGCTGCCGATATTTCCCAGAAAGAAATGTGAACAATAAGCAACCATCCCAGTTTGAGCGGAGAAAATAAGGAGAGTTGGTACTATTGCCCTAATAGCAACCATATTGAAATTACATCTAATAGCGTTTTCTTAAGTGGCGCTCGTGTAGGCTGCCGTATTCCGTTTGTCATATGTATATATATATATATATGCATATATATGTATATATATGATTGTTATGAATAAGAGCGGTTAGTTAAGGTTTTCACTGCGCACGTGCGCTGTTAGAGTAAGACATTGTTGGATTATAGAAAGGTGTAGTATGAGTAACTCATAAGTGGACACAGAGTGAAGTAGAATGGCATATGATGTGTGTTTGATAGCCCTGCAATTCAATCGTTTATCTGATATGAACGCACTCACCTTCTTGGTTACTGATGTAATTTTGATTGTTCCACCGAACGAAAAGTATTGCAGCCTGTTAGTTGTTTTTGATTTGTAAAAGTAACCTAAGTACATGCAGAGATTAGGTGATCGTAATGTAACTGTAAAACTGGATAACAGATGACGCACCACCAGTAACTTCAACTAGTGTACTTACTATCACAGCAAAGCGAAGATGTTATTTTTGTTATTCAGCTGAGTTTTGGTAAATAATTTTGGTTACAAGTAGTTTCCAGAAAATTAAATAAGATTTCCGTTACTTTTCACTGGTGTCTATCGTGGACCACAGCTTATGGTTGAGTTCAACAGACCTATCATGTGCCCTACTACTCGGCGAGATTTACATTCAAGTAGCTAATGCTTCATTATTCAACGAGATGATAACATCTGCTGGTGGGGATTTCAATGTATAGATATCAGCGTTGAAGATGGGGAAGTTTGATAAATTCCCCTTTCTGTCTATAAACGTTGGTTACCCACCCATTCTGACTGATTATTTCCCGTTGCCAGTTAGTTATGTGCAACACCGAACACACTTGGCCGACTGGCGTAAGGTACGAGGTAGACCTGGCTTAAAGAAATGAAATCGTTCATCAAGGGTTTGACCACTCTAGGTCGTGCTCGTCTACAGTACTGGGGATCTCACGACTCAGAATCGGTGGTTGGGAACGTTAGGCGAGATGGTAGCTAATCAGGCTCGGTGGTGTGTATGTTGCCGTTCTTTGGCCAGGTTGTCTGTGATGATGCAGGACAGCGGAAGCTTTAAAAAGCTGCTTTGTTGATGATGCCTAACTTTCACTGATAACTCGGTTGTTTTGTGTTGAATGTATGCTTGTAGACCTAGCCACTTTTAATAGTTAGGTTCTTTCGCTTTATTTTTTCTCAGTTAGGGCCCGTTTTGTTCTTCATGGTGCTGATATTTATGAACCACTAAAATTCAGTGATGTGTTACTACCTTTAATGATGATGATGACACGGGTTCTGTTCTCTCATTAGGTTCAACCAGATAAAGGAAAGTGAATTTTCACTTACAGAACACTAAGAATTGATGGCATTTCTTGAGTTATTTTCATCAGATTCTGCGAATGGTTTCCGCTGGTTTTATCCAGGTGCTTCTTATAGAGTGTTCGGAAGTTTTTCATGCAAATGCATTCACAGCTGCCAAACTGACGGATGATTTATATCTGTGGTAGGATCCGTTTTTCCGTATTTTGGCAACGTCGTCACTTATGTGCATATTTATGTTTGGCCGTAGATATCATTTTCGTAATTTAAGGATGGCATCTAATTCAGTGGAATCCATCCAAACAGGCGGAGCCAAGTTAAAACATTTAGTGCACCCGGTTGATTAATTTGCTTCAAAATCTTGGGAGGAAAGAAAAACAAAAGGAATGGGTAGTTCAGATTGGTTGTGCAGCTGATCGGATGTTCACTGGGTCCAATATTTAGATTGCACACGTGGGTGCAGGAGTTACGCGAAGCCCAGACCTGGATGCAAATCAGAACTTCATCTGTAACAAATGGTTCTCTTGAACAGTTTGAACAAAGCAGTTAAAACACGAACGCTGGTAGGTAGGAGCATTTCGTATTGATTCGTCAGTACCAAAGATACAATAACATGGGTGGACTTTTTACAGCAAACAATCAGATGACTGGATAATCAGTAGGCGAGTTAGGGTAGGTCATTAGGTCCAGAGAAAGGTCAGAGAGAGAGAGAGAGTCGCTTCAGTCACTAGACGCATTGTGACCACTGGTCACGTTATCGATCTACCCTGTCCATACATAATCCTGTTACGTCATTCTAACACAAGATTCTTATCGTTTGCCGAAGCAGTCGCAATCAGTCAATTCAAACCAGTTCTCTGTGTTCAGAAACAACTGTTCGTGAATTTGACCCTTCCTTGGACTTAATGGCCTATCCTAACACGTTTACTGGTTATCCACCCATCTAGTTGTTTGCTGTAAAAAAAACCACTCGTGTTATTGTAAATTTGGTACTGACGAGTCAATACGAAATGTTTGTATCTACCAGCTTTCGTGTTCTAACTGTTGAGTTTAGAAATAAACTTATCAAGCCCTTGAGGAATGTAGTTATATTCCCACGCTAATTCATCGTGTCTACCTCGCACCTTACGTCAGTCGGCCACCGCATTGGTAAACAGTGTTCGGTGTGACTGACGGCCAGGTGGTAAATTTAATGCATGACCTTACTATCTTAGTCTGTGCAAACTGGAAGACTGAGAGAATGAACTCGCTTGACATCCACTACCAATTATTCACTTGCTAACCTCTCCGTTGCTTGCTTCTTGGTGACACCCGACACGAGTGATCGAAAGCAAACATTATGGGTCAGATACCTACAGATGGTCCAAGTCTTCTATCCTGAGTGGACAAGTTTCCGTCAAAAAGTAACACGACTCTCGGAGAAAATTTTCATTATTCCTCTACACAAAGATTGCAACCAAAAAGAACAATTCGAAACTCTCGTTAGCAGACACTACAAACTGTCACACTGCTTGTCCCCACAAACTGGCTTCGTGTAAAACTAAAACAGGTTAGGGAAACAAGTTCTGAAGCCTCAGGACAAATTTGAGAAGTATTATTTCAATTTCACACACACACGTGCTACCCTAGAGTGAAGTCTTTTTCGTTGACTATGCATATGCCATTGTATACTTGTTCAATTCACGGCTTTGTTCTACCACGCATGACATTAATGTGACGCGTTAATCACAAAGAATGTGTCATATGTAGCAGTCCTTCATATGTGGCCACTACATACTTGAATGTGCTAAATTTCGTCTCACCCAACACATCCTGGAGTCAATTATCACAAGAGTAATTTATCCGAGGCCTAATTAATCTTACGGGAAATATAGCATTTAGTCGGGTTATCGCTATACTCGGCTTACTGATGTTTGAACAGCCCCCACAACTGAACAACCCTGTTTTAGGTGCATATTCTGTGCTGCAAATCAAGTTCATCATTACTTGTTTTGCTGGCCGAGTGAAGCATGGACTGTGAGCCCGTGGGAAAGTAACTTCAAAATTGTACGTCTACGGTCAACTTACAACCAAGCAGGAGAGTAGCATAATTCTGTGTATTCTGTGTCATCATTTAAGCATCCGAAAAATCAACGGCCGTTTCTTTAAAACGTGCAATTCACCGACTAGTGTAGTATGTCCACACAGAATATGTAACAGGAGCTGAATGCATTGCTGGGACAACATGTTTCTCTACTTATACCTAATGGTTTCACGATTTGTATTGCTGCCGTTATAACCGGGTTCTGTTGAACGTGAATGTGAATTACTAATACGAACAATGATTAAAGAATAACGAGATTCGAAACCTCTTCTGATTGGCCCCGAGATTTGAAACCCAAGAACCACTGAAAACACTAGCAAAGCGGACTCCGGACACACAACGTATTTACCCACGTGAGATACTCTTCAGTATTCATAGAAATAATTGGCTTTATGACCACGTAAGCGCCGCTGGAGTTAGTTGAACCCTTTGTGGATCCATGTTTACAGCTTGAGGTGTCCGAATTCTGACAGTGGAATCGTGTTCTTTGGGTCAGGTTTATCTTAACCCTAGCAGCTACTGGAGTCAATTTGTTAACACCGATTAAGGTTTCATAAGATCACTCTTCTAAGGCGGAACAGTGCAGTAGATGATTCATGAGTAACTGACAGAACTAGTGTCTACATAACACATCAGATGTGGATATTTACGTACATCTAACGAAGTATTTAATTTTGAATTCGAGATGTCCAGCTTTCGTTTGTGTTATTTTTCTGGTGGTTGACGCGCAATCATTTGTTCCACGTACATGACCACCGCAGTCTCCAGTACACCCTTTTTATCTGCTTCAAGAAGTTTACTGTTTGGACCAAATGAAGTGATAACTAGCTGATTGTTGCTGACAAAGTTTGTGATAGTGATCTGAAACCTACGTGTGGTCAACATTGGGACCGAAGCTGATTCAGAAAGACACACTTGCTTGAATTTGATCATCAAAGCTGACCACATACCCAGTGACTTACTAAGAAGATTGTCATCCGTCTAAACTCTTTCCTTCCTAGGTGCCGAATTCCGAATGTTCGTCTTCTACTTGTAAGATCGCTTTCCATGTTTCCGATCGTGTTTCAGCCAACTGTTTTTTCCATGATATAGTGTACCATTCAATAAGCAGTTGTAGCTGTGTCGGAACTTACAACAATGGATGACAGAGTACATTCTGCAATGATTATTCAGCGCGATAATGTAATAAGTACGGACGCTACAGTGGTTAAGCTGGAACCCGGTGGCCTCAATTACGAACCGCTTCTTTGATTCTGGTTAACTGGTTACTGGTTACTGTATTTTACGCAGTCGAAATCACAAGCTTGTGGCATTCACGGAAGCTATACCAACCAAATAGTACAGATTATTGATCAGCATGCAGAGCACCGGCATAGCCAGCTTCAGTGGCATCGGACTAACATCGATTCTGGTAGAGTTCGTCACCTATAATTGCTAGTATTGATGAAATCTGTTGGTTCTGTGCAATAAGTGAGTTAACGTTTGGGTACGACAGGAATAAACAAAATAGACCGCTCCACGACATTTGTCTTCATGCCATGCTGATGAGATGGATGAAGGAAAATCAGTCAGTCAGATGGTCACCTTTTGTTTATTGCTAACTTGGTTAAAACCATAGTTTCGGAAAGATTCAGCGGATTACGACTAGCCTTGTGCCTTGTACATGTCAGGTGTCTCTGACTTGTCGCGTATGATACGGTGCTCGTGTCATCCCTTTCTAACCAATCTTGTAAGGTCCTACTCGGGAATATGTGCACAGATTCTACATGCAATTTCGCTGCGATTAATTATTCCAAAGATCCCTACCTTAAGGTGGTTTCATTAGCACAAGTACGCCTTCTTGGGGATTAGAAATAACACGTAGGTTCCAATTTCTCAAATCCATCAGTCTAACTTCGCAGTCCTAAACGTCATCACACGCTGCTGAGACACCGTTTAGTCATCAGCTTTTAAGTATGTCTGTCGCGCTACTCATAAGTAGCCAACAAAAGCTTACATTATTTTCTGAGACGATGTCCACTTCAGGTGATCGATCGCTTCATAATACCTAGTGTGCTCTGCTAACCTCATTTTCTGCAGCCAGTGAATTCTTACGTGGGAAAACCATATATTGTTAACATTATTGAGCAATTACAATTAAAAAAAAAACAATTTAACTAACAGCTGACCTCAGTTGTAAATTCAAAAGTCCCTAAGATCCGGTTGGTTGAATTGGTCTGTAAACATTTTTGTGCATTTATACTCCGTAAGATATAAACTAAATTTTTCCAATTGACTTTGACTGGGAGCACCAGTAAGCTGGAGTTTCACCCTCCTATCAATAAAGTACATTCTGCAATGAAAACTCCATGTTGTTGTGATGTTCAGCTGGGAAAAACGAATCCTCCCCCCATATTAGACAGTAATCGAACCAAAAAACTGCGCAACCTTCAATCATTCATTGCACTATTACAACCCCTTTTCCGATTTGTCATGACAACCACAATAACCACAACGCATATTTAACGTAGAGTCGGCATTGGGGGTATGTGGCAACATTTCTATGTATGAAAAGTAATCAGACCATGGAAAGGAAAGGTTTGGATGGTGAACGTAGGAATGGGGGATACACGGTCACCGGTAAATACAAGCTAGCCCTTATGGACAATCCTCGTAGTAGGAACCCAAATATTGGGGGATTGACCGGGTGGTATGGAATCGTAACAGGCTTCAAAAAAAGAACACGACAGATTATCGTGTGAATGTGTGCGTGGTCAGTAGTTCAAACCAGAAAGTTAGAATAAAAAACAGTCAGAGATGGTAGCAGAAGTAATGAGGAAATAAACAAATGTTACGTGTGCTTTTTTCGCGGTTTTTGTTGTTGTTCTGGATACCATTTCAACTCAACGACGCGTGCGGTCGTCCATAGGAATGTGTAAAACGAGCACCATTATGGTACCTGATTATTGTGTGGATGTGTTCCTTGTGTGTCTCGCTGTCCACAGGTGTTTCTGTTACTTAGAAAACTAGCAATGGACTCATGAACAACAGCCGGACAACAGCGCGGCTGCTTCCGCGTAAGCGTACAAAGCACAGTACTGCATCAACTGTTGAGGCATAGGAACAGTAGACTCCACATCTTTCAGTTTTGGTTGCGCAGGTGGTAAGTGGTAAGGTAAATATTGAGAGAATAGCCTGCCCATTCGAGCGTAGTAGGTGAGTAATTCTGGTGAGCAGGTGTCAACGGACGAGTTCATAAGTGAAGGTGAACTGGAACCTAATTCCTCAAGGCCGGCCCAAATGGATTGTGAATTGAAATTAGATGACCAATCACCCTCGACATTCTGTTGTCCATTCTGACAGGATTGTCCCGTTTGTTGAGTCGGTAACTGGCAAGTAGCAGTTGAGTCCGTTGATGCCGGGTAGGAAGGTGTGTGGGGTTTATCGACTGCCGGAGAGTTCTGTAGTTGTTCGGCCAAATTGTCCCACAGTGACTTTGCATGCGAGAAGACAGTTGATTCATGGTTGAGTTTAGGTATTCCAGTTAACGCTTCTGCTGGACATCCTCGGGCTTGTGCACTAAATTCACCTGATGTTGAGAAAAGAAACATGATGGAACGTTTTTTAATTTCATCTTAATCATAGTCAACGGTTTTCGTCTGTTTTACTTACTAGTACGGAGGGTAAAATCAACTGTTTATTTCAAGCAGAAGACAAAACTTGCTATGATCCGATTCAACATATCGTGTTGTTGGCAGAGGTTCTGGATCCTGTCCACGGACATCAAATGAAATCCATGGAATAGTGATAAACATGTGCATTACAACGCGGTCATAACAATTATCAAACATCAAACGCTTCCTTTTGTTGAACGTGTTAAACTGTATTGAGACAAAGTGTTCGGCAATTGAATGTGCCAATGGCGTTCTAAGTAAAGATATCAGGCTACTAACAAATTATGAGTAGAAAAAAATAACCGAAAAAAATCATGGGAGAACCGCCTACGAGCCTGTCAGATGACCTAAACTTTGATGACTCCGCAAATGGCTGTCTTAAATGTCACACGACGGTAAGTTTGAAATGGTATGATTGGCAGCAATGCTTAACCAACGGATTTCCGGATCCAATTCTGAAACCACATTTCAAGGCAATTCAGGCGATTATCTGGTTTGTACTTGACAGATTGTTTGTTCAGCAGGTTTGGAACCAGGACTCCAAGGACAAAAGTTCATGGGCAAAATGAATCTCCAACCTACATAAATGTACAGTGTATTTTGCAAGTAAACTGTAGTACGTTTGTTGAAGCTTGTTACGCTTTTTTGTTTGCACTTACTAGGCCTCACTCACTTGAAGTGAATAAAGCACGCCCATTAATTATTGACAGCAATTTATTGCCGCCGTTGGCGTCACACTAATCTTTGTTTATCTCACTCTAAATGAATACTAGTCATTCCCTCAGTCGTCACTTCTCAACCAATAATGTAAATGATTGCCCGAATCAATACATTTAGAGAAAATATGATTAAAATACCAAAATTCACCGGTGGATTCCGAGAAGTAAATACACATGCGTCGCAGTTTGTCCTGATCGAAAGCTCATATGCTCTTCATGAGCGGTCCGCACCGTCTGACTACTCGCTGGGAGGAGCATATCTTTTGAAACAAATGAGCTGTTTGCTATTGACCTCATCTTGCGGACCATGATGACAATCATAAACTTTGCGAGTAGTCTCAAGTATTGTGGAATGAGTAATAATGGTTGACCAAATGATCAGTATGCATCAGAAGAATTTCAAAACAGTAGTTATCGAGAAAGCCATAGCAATGATAGCTAGTAAACACCGAGTAGAATCTAATTTGAAGGAGATACCAGAGCATGTATCTTGGAACTTTGATATAATGTGTTATTTACTCCAATATTTATAGTCAAGAGGAAGAACCTCACAAAATCCGTTCCGGTTCAAACACTATTATAAAAACATTTTGTGGAGTGAACTTCTGCCTCAAACGTTTTATGTAAATACGATGAATATTTACGTATTCGAAGTACTGAACTTAAATTTAGGAAACCATTTGGTGTGTTTTTGACGTAGCTCATCACTATACAAACGTCATTACGTTTTCCTATGCATCTGATTGAGAACGTGCTCCATAATAATCACCGTCTAACTACTTCCGTTGTGTCAGTTGTAACAAACTGTTGGCGGTTAATTATCTGGCATCATCAAAGAACCAAAAGTCGTACGGCTAATTGCTTTTGGTCTGTCGGTTAGCTCAGTTAGACCACCAGATAATTTCACACACCTTGTTCACGCAAATATTCAATTAGACTACTGTGTCAAACATATCATCTTAGCACCACATTTTGTCTGTAAGTTGACATACCAATATGATCAACACTACTGGCATGTCCGTTGATGATAGTGACGGCGGTGATGAGTAGTTCGTCAGAGAAGCATATCTTGCGGCGCATGCCAATGATGTTTTCTATTCTAGAATCACCTTGTGAATCGGGTCCAGTGTAAAGAGCGTCCTTGACCATGTTCGATTTATGGCAAACAAAAATAAAATCAACCCCACATAGCTGGCACTAAGTCAAGAATTTGCTTTCTTTCTTAAGAGAAGGCGGTCACATCCTCAAGAATGTGCGTTACACATATCTCAGTTGAATGGGTGTGTGTGTGTGTGCGTGCGTGTGTACGTGGATGTGTTGCTGCGATAAAAACATTCTTAGCGTGCATGATCAGGTTTGGAGAAGCAACATAATGACAACGGTTGACTTTTGAGTCAATTTAGAGCACGGTTTAACTTAGAGCAGATTTCGTTCAACCATAACTGAAAGTCAACCGTAACTGAAAGTCAACCATAACTGAAAGTCAACCGTCACAGGTAGTTTAGAGCTCATAATGGTTATAGTAATTAGTTCTGGACACTAAAATACATGTCCAACTGCTGATTCATCCAAAAGAGGGTCATTACTGTACTTATTCGATCATCAGGAGATCAATTATTAGTTAGTTAGTTAAAGGATTTCTATGGCAAACCTAATTTTTCCTAAAAGATTATCACTGAATTCTGTTTCGCCAACCGGATTCACCCCGACAATCCAGATAATGTAAGCGAAAACCCTCATAATAAGTAGACAATAGTTCGAACACAAATTGCCTGTTAAGAGAGAAGTAAAGATTTTACTTCGGAAAAAGTCTGTTTAGTTGGCATAGTCCAACCGTTTGAGTCACAGCTCGGTCCTGTAACACAAATAAGCAATCAACAAAAGGTTTGAGAAATTTCTGTCCACATTAACCGGTCCCAGTGCGAGAAGAATCAAGAGGCTCGTACGCCGTCATAAGTAACATGCGTCAGACTATTCCACGTTCCATTTGTATACCACCTACCCATCGTGTTGTCTAAGAACAATGAGTGTGTGTTCGGGGATGGACCGTTTTACACCTGCTGCACGACAGGCAGTTTCGTTGTGAGTAGTGTACTACTCACAAATGGTATACTACTCACGGGTGATATTCAGAAACAAAAGGACAAGCTCCCAACGCCAAGAAGATGATGGACCAGAACAGACTATCGGAATAGTGTGTAAGCGTTGTGGGAGAAGTTCCACCAAGACGAATGACAACGTACTGCCTCCCAATATATGTGTATGGACGTCTGCCGTGCAAATGAGTGTGCGCGTTTGTGGTTCCATTTTTGACATGACCAGTACGCGAGTTCGCTCAATGAACGAATTCGCAAGCCAAGCGTCTTTTGTAGTCCCAACACACCAACTGACCCATAACGGTCAGCCAGATGATAAACTAAGTTGAATTTTGTGTCATTCGGGCATAAAATTTAATGAATCCTGTTCAGCTCTGAACACAAACCCATAGAAAGTGAGCAAATCGAGATAAAGTTACCTGATTAGTTGCACATACGTAAGAGATTGAAAATGGAGAATAAAATTAATTTTAGAGGAGAAATGAAACGTTAAATGTTGAAGAACAGCAAAGATAATAGTCCACCTACTTACAAACATTTTGACACAAGTGTCAACGTGTCCCCAAATACTTCTAGCCTTCAGCCATCTCGTGGTTATATTTTCACAAGATACCTCTGGTCTCGGCCGTCACAAATAAAAGCGGAATACAAAACAAACAAGTAGCTAATTGCTCATATGAAAAAGGTTTTTGTTGGATTACCGTTGAACGCTGAAACCAGAATATCTTAATATCTACGAAACATACTATCTCGTGAACATGAGATCAGATCATTCTCAAATAAACTTTGAAACTTTCATATTCTATCGACTTGACACGCCACGACCTAATGTAGTTTACTCAGTTTTACAGTTTAACTTGTCATCAAGAGAAGTAAGTATATCACATTTGGAGGCTACAGTTAGTCACTTATTGCACAACCAAAATTATATTATCGCCATCTTCACGAAACGGACGAACTCGTCCTCTCTCTATGGCTAGTTGATATCCTACACGAGTTTCCATCGGTACCAATAAACCCGCACTGTTGTTTATCTGTGAAACATGATTTAGCCATCAAATATCCCAAATAAACTGCTGATCCACTTCTACTCATAAGTAACAAAAAATATAGTATTGTCTGTGTGAAGTAAGTGGACAGTATATTCCAGATGAATGCAATATTTTTTGATAAAAGGAATTTCAACTTGATGTCACTGTTTTAAGTGATAAACGAATAACTACGAAATCGCTAGTGTAAATGCCTCAGGGCTTAGCTTCCAGTGTCTGAACCTCGAAACGGACAAGCACGTAATCACCATGGATAGGAAGTTCGTCAAAAATTTCAAAGTGAGTGCCTCATTACAACACTGTCGGTAATTTGCGCGTTCGATAGTGGACTCTCAGTGGACCGATTCGCGTACTGTTTTTGTCCTACTGTGTTCAGAACACCTTTGAGTTTGTGTAAACTTTTGAAAACATTTAGGTGAGTTCACAAAAGATGCAGCCAATTGACCTGGACACTATTCATCAATATATCACCAAATCAGACCGTTGTGGCTTTGTCTAATCTTTGTTCCAGTCAAAAGACTAGCCCGTGAATTTCAACGCATTATCCGAGAGTTTGGTTATGTTCGTACGGAAAATATCACGTTTCACTTCAAAGGACTGAATTATAGCTAAATCGATGGTGTAATTTTCATTAGCCCGTCAGACCTTATAGTACCACATGTGCCTTCGGAAATCTTTGAAAAGATAAGCAGGAAAGAATTGCATGTTAATGTTCCTACCACAGTTACTCAAACGATAAGGTGACAGTAAGGTATACTGCCTATTTCACTATACTTATTTGGACTCAGTTCCTCTAAAGCTCATTGCATACTATTTGCTAATGTTCCGCAATCCTTTCTTAGACATGCTTATCAGCAGAAGTCACGGCAGACAGGTCATTTGGTGATAAATCAATAAAAGATAACATATTTACAACTTCACAAATTCGTAAAGACAGACAATACATGGAACTTCGTGATAGCCATATCTATCACAGCCAGAAATGGGTGTACAACAGATGGGCGGAATGGGAAATCCAAAATTATCACAAATACATTGTTGAATGGGGATTATCTGGAAAAGTTTTGTGAGCATCCATAGTAAGCAGAATGCACCAAAATCTACAAGCCACACTATGAAGACAATGCATTGGGTCTTTCGACAACGTTTAAATGCCATGATGACACAAACTGTGAATAATTGGTAGCAACTTCTTCCGAACTTCCTTATAGAGCATACTATAACCACTCGACTTATTCTATGGTCACATAGACACAAATGTTGTCGAACACTTTGGGTTGATCAACGAAGAGATGGGCCTAAATGTGTATGAGATTGTGGTCCTGCACGTTGGACTCTTTACCTTAGGTTTATTTCATTACGTTAACCAAAAAATTCCGTCATAATTTGCCAACCTTTCCATCAAAACGGTAAGCACAGTGGGGATGAAAATAAAGTTTCAATCATAAATTTTTTGTCAATTTTTAGTGATTGGTTTGGAGTCACTTCCAGGAAATTCGTAAATGTAATCATCTCCATCTTTTAAAACCTGCCCGCTTTATACTACGCAATATTATGGTAAAACACTGTGCACACATGACAGTTCTTTCAAAAAGCAAAAGCAATAACACCCTAAAGTTTTAATTATATTTCAGCTTTCTTTCACAACTCATTTCACTTGATAGAAGAAAAACTAATTAGAACAGTCCACTTGATTTAATATAGTCTTAACTCGTCCCATTTGTAATAACATGTTAATCAGTGGGCGAACTTCTAAGAAAAATTTGCTAACACAGGTATTGAACGAAGATCATAGATTTTCACTTTTTCTGTTACTGTGAGCACATGCCAGAGGACAACACACGAGTAAAACATGTTAATGTGAAATAAACCTGATTACTATCCCTACTTCGTACAATCTAATTTGATTATCTATCAGTCAGTCATTAGTTTTTGGTTATCTGTCTCTCTCTCCCCCTGTGTGTGTGTGTGTGTGACTGATTGATACATTAGCATTGAACAGTACACATAAGAGAGACAAGTTCTCATTACTTTCACGTTAACTTGTCAGAATCCTGTAACCGGCTAGTCGTAAAGTTTATCTTAGTTGCTGCAATGTTGAAATTAAAGACCACTTTCGAGCACCATTGTGGTATTGTTTTTTAAGTAGACTAGTCAAGGCGACTTGGCGCGAGGCGTAGCTAACATTATAAATACATTGTCTAAGTATTGATATTTTGGGTTAAGTCATAGTAGACCGGCTGTGTGTAAAGGGATCATATACAGTACGTCCAAAAAATATGAACCTGACAACAAAATCCGCAGTCCGAAACAAAGGGTTTACCCTAATTAGGTTTCAGAGTTCGGGCATGTGCGACACGTCTGAACTTTTCTATTCTCACCGGAGCCCAGACCGACGAACAGGCCTGTTAACCGAGTCGGGTGATCGAACCCTTACAGCACAGTCCTGAAACCACAGCCATATTGACTGGCCATGTGTTTGGAGGGGATTGTACACACATTTCTAGCCAAGTAGATCAGCCCGGCCGTCCCAGTGTTTTAGTCACCATGGTCCACGATCGATAAAGCCCTGAAGCGCCCACATAGACGTGTGTGAGCAGCCAGGTGTTATCGATCGTGGACTGTGGTAGCCAAAACACTAGGTCCAATGGGGCCGAGCGACTACGCTAGAAATGTGTGTACAGTCCCCTCCAAACACATTGCTATGGTTTCAGCAGTGCGCTGCGCTCGTTCGCTCACCTGACTCGGTTAACAGGCCCGTTCGTCGGTCTGTCCCCCAGTGAGAATAGAAAAGTTCAAATATTCAGACGTGACGCATATGCCCGAGCTCTGAAAGCCAATTATGGTAAGCCCTTTGTTTTGGAATGCGGATTTTGTTGCTAGGCTCATAGTTCTGGGGCGTACTGTAGAAACTACACTTATATGTTGTTTGTTGAATCAAAGATAGGCCGGGCAAAGAAGATTGTAAGTAAAGGCGATACCAAAGATGCCGAAAATGATTGATATCGATTATTCAAGTGACCCATGTGCTATGTTAGCTTGCTAATTACTGGCCTGGATATTCGAATGCTACAATCTACTTATAAACTGCTTACAACTGTGCATCTTTCCAAATCATTTAACTAGCTATTGTCAGAAACGGGCAGATCGGAAGGCTAGTTAAACGTTTGTGACCCAGTTTGACTCAGAGACAAATAAGTGAAGTCAGTGAGCAGTGGCACAGCCAACAGTTATTAATGTGGTAGGTATGGGAACAACTTTCAGGACATTCTACCGGGTGAGGTAGAGTGACCATCTGCCGAAGAATCCCGGTTATCACCGGGACAGTCAGAGTGGTTGATGGTATTCGCGTCAGGGCTAGTTCGCCACAAGAGTCGACTGAAGTAACGCCAGCAACCAACCGTTTGTGATTCTTTCCACTCATTCCGTAATAAGTACAAACCTGAAGAAGTGTGACCAGTGAGCGAGTGAACAGGGTGGGATCTCAACCAATGGTTTCCACCAAGAAACGTCATAAGCATGGTCGACTATACCAACAAAGCTTCCGCTAACTAACGAAAACAATTCGTTCAAGCACTGCATTTATCGTACCCGTCAGCTGGTGAATCCAAGCAGGCAAAAACAGCACCCAGCATAACACACTCAACAGTGCTCACCTTACACGAGGCACTCTACATTACAGTGACCTGACGAGGAAGCACTTAAAACATAAGTCCAGTTGTGTTGACTTGGAAACGTTAACTTGTGCTCCCATACAGAATTAGGATCATTTAGGCAACCTCTGCTTATCGGCTTGAAACTCTCTTGAAAAGATGATATTCTTCAACAGATAAGTTATAAGTTGATCAGCATACCAGATTTAAACAGTCGTTATTATCATGAATACCGCATCCTCTGGATGTCGAGCCATGTTGGATTTTACAAACCCATATTGGCAAGTTGTCTAGCCCACTCCGGTCACCGAGTGTTGCTTCTTCAACAGTGAAGTCCACTACACGCATCAAGATGCCAGATTGTCTTTTGTGATAAATGAACGCTTAATGCTAAGTTGCACCCAATTAGACCTAATTAGACAATTCCAAAGAGTCCCTACTGTATAGGGAATCTACGTATTCATGCAACGTTTCTTCGCTTTAATTCGGTTTCCAAGATATACACACCTTCAACATAAGTTGTAACATTCAAGTTATAGACATCAGAAGAGCACATAGTAGAAACTGTATCGAACTAACTCACATTTATATGAGTATATATCCACACACTTAGAGTGAATAGACCAGGTCGATGCAGCTAACAACATCTCAGTAAAGATCGTCCATATGACCGACCATCTTTTCGGTCTACGTTTATTGGCCGATAGGTAAACTGACAAATTCGGAAGTAATGAGCGCTCAATTTCTATAGTGGAGACTAAGATAAGAGTCCAGTATTTTTAAAAATGTGATCAAGTATACCGGTGTTCGTACACAAAAAGGTACAATCTATGTTTGAGCTACAGTTCATAAATCAGAATGGACGAACCGGTCTTCCTCGACAAAAGGGATTTATTACAGGAACATTGATTCCAAAAACTGGAGCTGCTGACGCTTTTAAACTCAAGTGAACGAATGTAGATAACATATGGGGATCAACAAGACTGAATGAATGAATAAGTCATATTCATCGAGGAACACATGAGCGGTGTCTATTGAGACAACCATTGTAACAGTAAAGTTGTTTTATACACTCTGAACAAATATGTAGCAGTTCAATGCAGTTTACGTGAACTGTGTCCGTTGGATCTGTGTTAATTGAATGTTATAACCTATCCTGTTCATTTTCTGCCTAAGAATACATACAGCAACACTTTTAAATCTAACCTATTGCTATTCGAATGTCAAATATCCGTGATATCCGTGAACGGTCTGGCTTTTGTCGGATCCTTCGCACATAGCAAAGTTATCACGAGATGACTTGTTACGTGATATTCTGTTCAGCGCCCTCAGTATAAGACAACTCGTATTGACTGTTCATGGACGGGTTCTAACAGTCAACGTTGCAAATTCTGCGAGTCATCAGTAGACACATCAGCGATAAACTGTGAGTGTCCACATGTCGATGTGGACTTTTGAACACAATTAAGCCGAGTTAACCAGGGCACTGTTCTATTTACGTTTTCATTCTTAGTTCAAATGTACAGGTGTGGCTCGTTTATAGTGGACCACCCTGTATGGACCTGTATACGAAGCATTCACGTGATCAACAGTCCATCTTTACAGGTTTCATAGTCGTTTGCTACAAACAACTTAAGTGTCGCGCGGTACATGAAACATGTCATTTTAACTCGGTTTGGTCACTTTTTTTGGAAAGTTCAAAGTGTGATTAATTTATTCAGTCGAATGTATATTATATTCGCGCCCATGCTGCTAGTCGAACGTGAAACGAAATGCGCTAACTTAGATCCAATGAAATGGATATGTGATATAGAATGGAAGTTTATTCGTACTCGGTACAATCACTGATGAGTGTTGAATCAACCCAAGTAGACTACTGTATTACACGGAAAACGATCAAAACTGAGGTTAGTGGTGAGTTTTCAAGGAGTTGGTTGATTTATTCTAATTGTTACCAACACTTTATTGCGATTCTTCTTTTCAGGTTGACACTTTAGCTTGTCACTTTCAACAAGAAACAACGGACCCACGATTCGCTCTTGTTCAAGCTTATCATTAATGTATATCTTTTTCATAACTTATCTATGGGTTCTAGACTAAGGTCTCATGAAGGAATCATATTGATCACTGTGTCACGGACATCATATTAAACAGCTGAATTATCATATCGAATGGTTCACTCACATTTGTAAGGGTCTGGATAGAAGGTGAGTGGGAAAGTTGCAATCAGTTAGTAATGGTTTTTAATTTAGTACTGGTGGAACAGAGCTGCTATAAATTCCATCTTTTCCATAAAAGGTTACGCTTAACTTTAACTGATTCTAGTCTAAGCTAGGTTTCTATGTAGCAGTACAAGTTATGAAAATCACCCGAAATTATTCCATTTGAGTCTTTAAACGACCAGCAAACAGAAAGTATCCTTGAAACGTTCTTCGTCTTCATATAGATTGAACATCACCCACAACTGATCGCAGCTGTCGCATTCCCACAGACTTTCCAGTCGGCCCCTTTCGAAAAGATATGCACAATTGACGAGCTCTAATGAAAGCGAAACTCGAGTCTAGTGCTTCTTTTAGAAAGGGACCGACTGGAAAGTCTATGGGAATGTGACAGCTGTGATCAATTGTGGGTGATGTTCAATCTATATGAAAATCAAAATCCCATACTACTCATCAGTTCTTCATCTTGTTGAAGTGGGACCGACAGAGGTACCGTTATGTTTCTTAAGATTTTTCTTTATTTATATCTTGTAAACAAATTGAACAAGTTCACAAAGACACATACACAGTAAATAGATGTACGCATATAAAACATGCACAAAGCCTATAGTTAACTCATTCTGGGTGTAGTATGTTGTGGTTTAGTAGCACCTGGAGTACTGATATGAGTTGTTCGTGAATGCACGTAGACAAGTTCGTATCAGTTGAGTTAGTGACACTTCAGCCAGTTGTAGAATATACGGACTAACGTTTTACCAAACTGACTCAGTAGATAGGTTGATTATATGTATCAAGTAAGAGCTTAGTGATCGTAAACATTGGGACAACTGGTTCAGTCGGTTGCAGCATTTGGGCTTATAACTGTTGTAAGCCTTTCATCAATGCACTCTGTTTTGCTGATGAGTAGTAGGAGATTTTGATTTTCATATAGATTGAACACCACTCACAACTGATAACAGATGTCACATTCCCATACACTTTCCAGTCAGCCCATTTTGAAAAGAAGCACTAGACTCGAGTTTCGCTCTCATTAGAACAGCTCGTCAATAGTGCATATCCTTGCCACTGCAGGGACTAGAACTGCGGCCACGCTTTTCATGAGGCAACCGTGTTGACCACTGCGCCATTGACCTCACATTAGGCACGACTGAATTTTCATATGCGTGGCCGGAGTTCTAGTCCTGGCAGTGGCGAGGATATACACTATTGACGAGCTCTAATGGGAGCGAAACTCGAGTTTGGTGATTCTTTTCGAAAAAGGCCGATTGGAAAGTCTATGGGAATGCGACAGCTGCGATCAGCTGTGGGTGATGTTCAATCTATATGGCAATCTGTTTTATTGATCTGACACCGCAGCCAAACTGGACCTGAGATATAGCCCAACCTTGAAAATGTGGATAAAAGAACAAAAACTAGTCATATGTATGCAGTAACCGCATTGCTTTCAAGAACTGACATCATTTGAGGTCGTAGACGGCATCATTTTTGCCTTCTTGTTGCCTGGTTCATGCGGTAAGGATGTACATCTACATGTGAGAACCCTGTATCAATTGGTAATGTGCTCAAACTTCTCTCCAATACCATTGCTCCCATAATTTGGAATGCTCAGAACTGAAAACTGACATTCGATTAGAAACAATGTGTTGAAGACGTCTGTGAGAAGACAACAAACGAAGATAAGGCAGAGGTAAGATAGCTTCAGTGGAAAGATGGGTTCTATTCGATGATCACAGAACAACATACTATAGTAAATTTACGTACTACGGAAGTCCCAAGAGCTCTTTTGTGGGCATTCTACAACTTTAAGATTTTAAAGAGTTCCAAATGCCCGTAGATTAAGACTGATTATCCACAACATCCGTCCATATTCGTCTGATGTTTCACTGCCAACTTATGAATTCCATTTCACTATATCATCAAACGTCCAACTAACTAAAGTTTCACATCCGCCACCGATATACGACGCCTCCATCTCCAAACTTGCTTGAACCTATCTCACAGACTGACATATTCTCCATAGAAGTAATGGCTTCAAAAAATCTATTCGTGTAACTCACTACTCAGCTCATTGTTGTCCCCGTTACAGCTATAACTCCACTGTATGGATCAAGTCTATGAGGGAAAAGCGGTATTAGACACAACCCCAGCCTACGACTTTCTCTTACATTAACAGTTTTTCCACAGCAAATCGGGCGGATTTTACAACCGTGACACAAGATCATCCCGCTTCTAACATTACTGAAAGATTGGTCGCTCGGACCTATCCTTCTGTCATCCAACTGAGCGAAAGTGACAATCAAGTCTGTCCGAAAGCTGGGTCATCGGCTGAAAACCACACATGCGAACGTACGTTCGGAGAGCGATTTTTTTTCAGAACGCAGGCTACTATCGAAGACTGCGTAGCTTCGAGTTGAACAAGCAAACCAAATGACGCTAGTTTTCGATTGAAATGGCTTGGTTACACTCCTCGGTCAGAGTGACGCAATATCAAATAAGTACTGATATAATAGCATCAAGGTAAGACGTCAAAACGGACAAGGAAATCAAATTTCAATTTATTCGATCGAAATACGTTAAAAACAGGATAGTCACAACGTTACGATGAGCTCATTTCTGAATACTGGGTTTGTCTTCAGAAGTTTAGCCAGGACCGCTTTGTTTGAACGTGTACGATGTCCATTAACGTTGCAGATGTCTATAAATATGCCTGGGGTCAAATATAATACTCTGTTCAGTCATAGCAATAATTGTTAAAACGACATGTTTATCATCAGTACCAATATCCCCGTCGGTAGCAACTCACTATCTGATGACCATGGTCCTTATCTGCTACAGGATCATGATATGAAGAACAAACCTTAGTTCAGCAAATAAATGATCGAAATAATAAGACTTAGTTCTTGCACCCAATCAACAAACAACTGACAACACCCTACAAACAATCAACCGAGTTACAACTAAGAGCCAGACGACATTTGTGCTGCTGGTTTCCTGAGATCTTCAATACTTCGATTAATTAAGTGTCACAAATGACTCGGTCAAACAACCGTAACATTCATCTCCCTAAACCCGATTAACCACAGCTCTCCCTGATGCATCATGCCAGAAGGCAAGTGGGTCACGGGAATGCCAGTCCGAGAGACAAACACTGATTACTGTTCTTGATTTACTAGTGGCCGTCTTCAGTTGCATAGATTGGATTATTGGTTGTAGACGCTTTAGCCGTTTATGTTTTCCAGCACTTTTCAGGCACCAAATGAAGGTGAAAATCAATGTGGGAATTATCACGGTGTTTACTGCAGAATAACCATCGATACTGTTGGAAATAGATAGGTCGTAATAATAAAACTGGTTGAGATCATCCTCTCAACTCTTCAAAGCATGTTGTTAGTCAACCTGCTCTCAGTAGAGCGCACTTTCGGCGTTCAAAATTAGACAACATTTACTTTTTTTTAGAAACGCACCTGCGTTCAATAGAACTAAACAACCAAATTAAGAAACTGCCCCGCTTGAGTGGTCTCTTTGAAAGTATTGGCTAATTTCGATCAACGCGGACAACAGGATGAATAAAGTACATGGTAGACTTCTTTCGCCTGTTCACCCGAAATCTAAAATGCCCCTTCAAAAAAACGATAGGTAGCCAGCTTTCTCACCATTCCCTCCGCTATAGTCGATGTCGAGTTTTCGATTCAGCTTGGTAAGGGTTCACGACAAAGACCACTGTATCTTGGACCACCGTCATTCAGTCACCATCTCGGCCTACGTGAATTTATTCATTTGTGTAGTTTAGGTCTACACACAAGGTTCAAGTGTTGATGTACTCTACTATTGTTTACCTTTTCATATGACGCCTTTCTTGGGCAACCAATTCCGGCAGAACACTCATAACAATCATTTTCCACTAAATCTTCCCATCTACATCGTTAAATGTCTTTAATTTCTTAGTCTATTTCCGGCTGAACATAACTTACATTTGATCGCAGCTGCCGAATTCAGATAGACTTTTCAGTCGGTCCCTTTCGAAAAGAAACACTAGACACGAGTATCGCTCTCATGAGAACAGCTCGTCAATAGTGCATATGCTTGCCACGGCCGGGACTAGAACTCCGAACACGTTTTCATGAGGCAACCGTGTTGACCACTGCGTCATCGACCTCATACTAGGCACGAATTATCACATCTGAGCGATCAACCACCTTCGCATACGAGTGATGTTTACGTGGAAATTTACAAAATCCCGGACTACTCATTAGTAATTTAAAATATCACCTAGCAGGTTTAATGAGTTCAGGGATTTCGATCTGTCTCGAAAGTCCTAATCACGGGGTTATCGATTGGAGTTAGCAGCGCAGTCAGCCTTTTATCAAAAATATTGGAAAACCTGATCATCACTCACAAGCGAAAGTGATCGAGCGTCCAGACAATAATTCAGCCGTACCTAATGTGAGGTAAATAGCGCAGTGGCCAGGATGGTTGCCTCAAGAAAACGCGACCAAAGTTATAATCCCGGCCGTGGCAAACATGTACAGTATTGACGAGCTCTAGCACGAGCAAAGCTTAAGTCTAGTGCTCCTTTTCAAAACAGAATTACTGAAAATTCTATTTAAACGCGAAGGCTGCGACCAAATGTGTGATGTTCAACTTGGAATCAATCAAATCCCGAAACACTCGGTTTGTCTTTCTGGCAATCTGATGTTACGGTAAGTGTTTTTCTACAATCCCGTGGTACATCAGACCATGTCGTGTACTGTTTTCACCGTTGTTAAACTACCGACAACAAGACGTTAACTAAGGTCAGATGGATAGGAACAGCTAATTTCCGGTTTTAGCATGGAATCAATTTCGTTGGCACTTCGCGCAGTCTAAATGATGCCTAATACGTATCAGGAAAATCTCCTGCTTCCCATCAGCAAGCACAACATATTCCAACTTGTTTATTGAATTACGTGACTTCCTAATCGGAAGTTTAGCAATTGGAGTATACACTACAGTTTCTATATCTCTTCTCCACGCAATCAGACAACCTTATTGTTATTCACAAACGAAGGTAGTCGATCGATCGATCGTGCAGACATGACCGATCGATGTCATTTGCTTAGCGGCTAGGATTTAAAGTCCGGTAGTGATATGGGTATGCGCCACTGGTAATCTCCGACAACGGCGAAATTCAAGTTATGCTTGTGTTTGAAAGGGGCTTGCGGTAAGTCTGTTTTCGTGTAAGCTGTGATCAAGCGTGAGTAGTGTTCAGGTTTTATCAGTCAAAAACCCTTAATACTTATTAATAATCTTTGGGAAAAATAGCGAATGTGACACGAGAAGCAACGGCAGTCAATCGTGAGGGAGTGAACCAACCACCACGACGAAACTAGACTGAACTGACTGACAAAATTTTCATTGACCTTAGAAGTTCTTTTTATTTCAGGAACAGCACCGTATTTTTTTTAGGTCCAGGCCGTAGTTCACTAATTCGGACAGCTAGACACATACGGTTTGACTCACTACCAATAGCCCTCACACTACTCATAAGTGTCCATAAGTGTCCTATCGATCGTTGCACACTATCTTAGTGAATCAGTTACCATAAGCCTAATCTGTTGCGATGGCCTACCACTTCACCAATTCAACCACAAACGTGCAATTTCACTTCACCAATGGTAAAACATTTTTTGGCCACCAACCATTTGTGTATCCGATTTCGATACGGCATTACGTAGAGTTTCTCAGGGTGATCGTATGTGAATATTGGAATTTACAGAGGTTTTATTACTCATACGTCATTATCCCTCATTAGACAGCCAAAAACTTTCAACTGTAACTGTTAAAGGGTCTATTTTTTCTGTCCAAAACCGCCTGTCCTCGAGAGAAAAAACGACTGATCCAATCAGAGTTAGCGGAACTGTTCAGAACGGTCGAGAGGTAACCTTGGTTAGTTTTTTACCTGTCCGACCTTTATTCCGCTATGCAAATTGGTGGCCTAGTGACCCTAACTATTTTTTTCGGTAACTTTCGTTGTATTTTATTATTCGAGAATGTTTTAGATCACTGCGCACCACATAAATACCTTGCATTTTTTCGCCCTATCACACACGTTTTAGGACGGAACGAAACTGTTTCTTGCGCGCGTCTTTTGGCTTGTCTTTGGAGTAAATACAAGGATAATCGCGATATTTTCAGAACCGAGATTTTCCATGTTAGTTATTACTGGGAAGGGAATCCGACTTTTGTCAAGCGCACCAATATATAAAGGTTGAACCGACATATCCCTTCGAGGGTTTACAACAGTAAGCTTGAAACTAACCAGGTTGTCAGCTCTATTAGTGCTGTATCCTCGATAAACGCTTGCACTGAGATGTTGTTTAATTCTGCACATCCATTACAAGGCATGTGAATGTATACAACCATGAACGCAAACACACTTTTGCGCAGCTGACGTGTTTCCGCATTCGTTGGCGGTAGAATATTGCCAATCATTTCGTTGACACATTTCCAATAATCACTTACAGTTCCTGGTCTTCCGGGTGTTAAGAACTTCCTTGAGGTTTCCGTGTGTTCAACTTGTGTCGTACTGCTTACTAACGACGCTGTGCATTGTATAAAACACTTTCCTCTGTAGAGCTTCTTCAGCGTCTTGACAACTGCTGACGAATTCTGTCGAACCAACACAATACAGGCTGGTGATCCGATGGCACCATTCCGGTTCGCTTTATCAACATATCTTGCTACTTCGTTATTTCATCGTCACACACTTGTCTCATCTTATCGTTTTCCTCTATCATGTATACCTTGTCCCATCGAAAAAGTATTCTGAGCAGTTCTTTCCATTTAGGCAGGAGCTTTGTTGATCCCAGACCGTTAACATCTATGCACCGATTGTCCCGATATTTCACTTTTTCTCCTGTGTTGAAAATTCTGGCCTTTTCAAGTATTTGAACTGCTGCTTACTCTCTTGCTTCCGATGCTTCAAAATTTAGTTCAACCCTTCTATCGGCTAATGATTCTCTGGCTGCATTATTGCAATGTGATTATAATACTGTTTGAATTTACTAGCAGTCTAGGGGGTCTAACCTATGTCAACTTAAATGAAAATTTTCTCATCCCTCTTGAAAAGACGTTCGGTGGGCTGATACCATCAATGATAGAGCAGATCCTTGGTTGGTAACCATTCTTTGGTTTTCAGTTATTGTGTTCACTGAGCTCATTCGCCCACAGATGGTATGGTATCACCCGTATGCACCCGAGTTCTAGTTGTTGCACATGTGTTCGAAATTTTTAGCTTTCAACAGGTTGTCACTGAACTACCAAGATAGCCTTTGGTACGTCGTGGCTCGCCATGAGGTGCACCATCACCACATCTCCCACTGTAAACGTCTTCTGGCCGGGAAAGTCAGCCACTTCAACCTAACGTGCAAATTGTTTCGTCATGACCAGAAGGCATTGGTAATCTTGAACAGTCAATGGAACTGGACTCGTTAGTTCCACCAACCAGAGGCAGTCGACTTCTTCTTCAGGTCATGTCTGGTTATATGGCAGCTCAATATCCATCTCCTAACCACAGTCTGAAAAACCTTAACAAAGTTTCAGTCCGACTTCTCACTGCAGCCGACCAAATGGCCAGCCAATCCTGGTTGTTACTGCTTATGATATGGCGATCGCTCACAAAAGTTCACGTTTGATGTGGCGCCATGTCACCAAGGTCACTGACACAATGCGTAGTTGTGAGGGTCATACATTTCGCAGGAGTGTGCAGTGGGTTGGAATCAGATGAATGTATATGTAGTTGTATGAAATGTGTGTATCATCTCGCCAAATGGTGGCCTGTTACGACATCGAGTTGTGTTCGAAAGCGACACCGTGGAGTAACACATATTTACAGTCGCAAATATTGTGTCACTACAACTAATTCGTACGCAGCTGTTCACCCGTTCAATGCCTACGATCTTGAAACAAATGTTGTTTGAAATGATAGGGCTATTATTCATGAATACATACACGACCCCGTTAAGGTTATCGTTTTGTTTTTGACCCGTAACTGAATCTAGACTAGGCTGTAACTGCATCCTTATGTCCACAAGTGAACCAGTATTTCGAGGCAGGTTCCAACCCCGCTTGAAGTGATCGGAGGGATGAGATGTCGCATAAGCAAAAGCATAGTCGGATATGTTATATAAGCAATGAGTAATCAACAGTTGTAATGATGCCGACAAGCTAGCCGTGAAGTGGACTGGGCTAATAATTTATTTGTCAGCTAAACGGAGTGACGGGAACTACCGTACATTACTACTGACGTGGAAGACTTTGTTTAAAGTACGTGAGTATTCAACGATTACAGTTATATTAATAGAAAAACAAACGAGCAGTAAATATTTGCTTGACGTCATAATCGCCAACATGACTAACGACAGTATCACACGACCTGTAGATAGGTTGACTTGAACAAATAGCAAGGTTGTCCATTAGTCCAGTGACAGATAAAGCGGACAAGAGCAGGGTAGTAGACAAAAGCAATATGACCTAAATTACTAGTCCACTGAGTTAGAAAAAGCAATATGTAGAGACATAACAACTTCCAGGGCAACAAGAAGGTCAAATTATCCCCCCAAAACATAACAGGAGTGACCAGTGAACATATAACAGAAAGTTTCATTCATAATCAATTCCAACAAGAACAAAATTGGAGGTGAAGTGTAGATTCGTTGTCGAACATCCTAAAACGGTGTACCACTAACAATTCTAGTCTTCGCGGTGGTATTTAATGCAAACGAGCAATTCAAAACTGATTGTGTTCATTTACATGAACAGAAAATTAGCAAGTTACAAATTTATCAAAATCGGCCGAGTAGACAGTCATTCGGAAACTCCTATTCTACAATCTATTACGAGGACACCACAATTGAGACTAAACACCATAACCTGCTTTGTGTGATTGTGGGATGAGCGTTAAGTCAGGATAACTCCGTTTCAGGCAGAAACGTTCCCCGATGGCTGGTCACAACACTGAGAAGGTGTATGAGTGAGATCTACGACGGACATCATCATCAACATTATCATCCCTGGAACTCAAAGCTTATTTTCGCCAACGGTTCTATAGTACATTGAATCACATGAAGTCACGCTGACGAAAAGCCAAGTTGGATCAATCAATTTAGAGACATTCTCACAGCTTTTATGACAAACTAAAACCGGATTCAAAATCTCGTGGGCAAAGCAAAGGATAATGTGGTCTACTGATGTTTTCAGAAGTCACTAAACCCTCTCACAAATATTTCCTTGGAAAGTGAATATTCTGATCACTTTCATCTGAAACATAGACGAGTCTTTCCGAGTGGTTATCAGTCAGCATCCCCGCTACTCATGTGAAGATGACGTGACACCTGAATCAGTCAATAAGTGCCTGTACCGTTCCATCCGTCGAACAGTTACTGGAGAGACAGCGTTGAACAGAATTTCATTCCAAAAGGAAATAATGACTGCAGATGAAATTTCTTCCTGTTATACAGCTAAATGCATAGGTTCTACGGTTATGTTTCCCTTAATGGACTAAAGACAATGACTTGCCAGTGGACTTGACAAGACAGCCTACCACATGTGCTTCAAGTGCTGAGTAACAGGTGAGAATAATTTACGTGATGGTGATAGATAATTGAAGACTATGACTGGTAAAAGGCGAAAACCAATCACATCCGATTACAACTTTCTCAGTTCGGAATGAATTTTCAGCTGGTTAGTTGCGAAGAGAAGCAATAGACTTAGGTTTTGCTTTCGCTATGACCGATCGATATTGTCCGTCTTTGTGAAATATGGTTTTTGGGTAGCACCAGATGGACACTTAACCGTACAGCCAGAATTATTTGTGAGCAACGCTCGAGCTACCAGACTATTTCAGGAAGACAGACATCAACCGTTCCATCAGCTCTGCGCATTAAATCCAAAATCAAGATATCTTAGTCAATTTGAAAACGCTGATTTCACGAAAATTCTGTCCAACACAGATTCCGATTTATACAATCATTCTCGGCTTCCTCCGATCGGCAAGTTTCACATGAAATCGTTATCAGTCACGTCATCTAACATCTGTTCCTTTGAACATGACAACCGAAGGCAAACTGAATACCACCAAAAATAACATCTACACGAGTAAAAGTATGATGGCCAACTGTAAGAGTAAGAACGCAGCCCCAACACTTATCAAGTGCGCGACCATATCGTAGTGGATTCTAAAACCGGAGGTGTGAGTATTTCAACTCTCGGCGAAATACCTCAACGCGGCGGAGAGGAACGTTCAGAAGCCTAGGGCGGTCCGACTGCCGACAACAGGAGCGACCGGATGACCCATCGCCCCACGAGAATGGACCAACGGACGAGGAATGTCAAGCGGAAAACCTCCCGACAGAAGACGACGACGACCTGACAGAGGTGTACACGACGTGTGAGCGAAACCCGGAGATGTTGTGGACCGGAATTCTGATTCATGAACGTGAGCGCGCGTGTGACATAGCAACCAGCGAATTGGACAATAGACTGCTTTACTGGACGCCTTTTCGCTACAACATGAACTAAGCTCAGTTAGTGAACTACACTCAGTTAGGTAACAAGTGTCTGGGAAGTAAAACATTCTGGAATAATTTATTAGTAACTGGTCGAAAGTATTGATTTTGGTCTGCTGTATTCATAAGATCATTAGTTTTCCCTCTTTCTCCTATGACTGGACATTTATTAACCTATCCAACTGTACTCATCTGGTAAATAACTACCAGCTACAAATTGGTTCCCTATACCTGATCTATTATTTCAAGGATAGTTTCTGAACGGACCATTAAGGTGCTGTCAGTAATCTGAGAGCCAGTTTTCACTTAGCTGAGATGAGAAGTATTTCCATTATTAGGCCCCTTCCAACCGGATGGATTCGAACCAAACAAGATCTGGAACTAAATGAAAATTTTCCACTGGGTTGTACAGCATTATGGATGTTCATGCTATTCTCCCAGTTTTAGTTCACATTCGATCATGGTAGATCACGCCAGTATTCCCACTTCATTAAATTGTCTAACCCGGATTGTAGCAACCTGTAACCATGAATTACTGTCGCACTATACTGAGATATGTTAACTGTGTATTCACGTATACAAAATAATTAAACGGACAGAGATCAATAGAAACGTCGGTCTCGAGATGACAGTTGGTGGACTTGGTATTAATGACCGGAGAAATATGTTCTGTATAGGAGACCTATCAGTTCATGCGCGTGATTACATCGACAGCCCACCAGAGTGGCCCGGAGATTGTTTGGTGTCTTATATAACAATGAAGTATAAGCCACACTGTGTTTAAGGTGAGTTGAGATTATAATAGTGACGGGTGCTAAGTGGTCTTATTCTTTAACATTCTAGATAATATTCGCTTCTTATCGTACAGCCCTCAGTTTAGTCAAATTTCTCAACTGATCCAAATTAACTGGATCTCCGTTTCACTGGTGCCCTTTGGCATCCGCATCCGAAGAGTGAGTTCATCCTCAACCGTTCGAAATGTACACTACCCCCTGACCTCACACAATGGATAGGCCAAATAAACATATTTTAATGTTCGGTCACATTCGCCCATGACTAATATTCGTTAAGCTCCATCATCTCAGTGTTGTGTAACAGCCAGTTTCGTTGTGAGCAGTGTACTACTCACAAGTAGTATACTACTCACAGGCGATATTCAGAAACAAAAGGACAAGCTCCCAACGTCAGGAAGATGATGGACCAGAACA
This sequence comes from Paragonimus heterotremus, assembly GCA_013368495.1. Taxonomy (NCBI): domain Eukaryota; kingdom Metazoa; phylum Platyhelminthes; class Trematoda; order Plagiorchiida; family Troglotrematidae; genus Paragonimus; species Paragonimus heterotremus. The sequence goes on from LUCH01000150.1 coordinate 97,508, forward strand.
GACTATCGGAATGGTGTGTGTGCACTGTGGGAGAAGTTCCACCAAGGCGAATGACAACATACTGCCTCCCAATGTATGTGTATGGACGTCTGCTGTGCAAATGAGTGTGCGCGCTTGTCGTTCCATCTTTGACATGACCTGTACATGAGTTCGCGCAATAAACAAATTTGCATACCAAGCGTCTTTTGTGGTCACAACATCAGAAAATCCCACATTAACCGTCCCGTTAGTTCCAAGTGAATAACCCCAAGATAAATATAAGTATCAGCTTGTTACATTTTCAAATTCCAAAATGGTGTAAGTGTGCACAAACACCTACTACCAACCAGTAACGTGGCCCAATGGAACAGGCAGAAATTCGCCTATCAGAACAGATAACGGTTTATTAAAAAGGAACTAGAGTAACTGCACCCAAACAGAATAGGCGAAGTAGACAATAGATGACGTCGGACGACCTGTAAACTTACACGCGTGTTCTGACCAAGGGTCATAGGCACGCCACTCACTTAGTGTCCGTATGCCTTGTCTCTGGGCCATCAATTATCCCGTTCTAAATCAAACTATGCATACCCTCACCTAAGTGTACATTATAGCACACTGACAAATACTGGAAACCCAATCAATCAATCCTAGCTTTAACGGAGAAATTAACCAGCTAACAGACACATAGAGCAGACGCCCAATTCTGACATTTGTACACTCATTATCTCCTACCCATATATGCACGCACGCGCGTATACGCATCAAATTTGAAAGGCGTTCGATTCATGAACAGCCTAATTGCACCGCACCGTTGTTGTTGTTGTTCATTCCACACATACGCTTAGAAATATCTCATCTCTCACGCGCCTACGATTTGTGAATAACACTTGGGCGCGTTGAGACCCGAGATGGGCGTTTCTGTCCCGCGTACAGCAGTTTTGTTCTTCATTATAATTGAAAATCGGTCGCACACACAAACTATAAGGATGAACAGAAGAGAATGAGAAGTGAACATCACGCGCACATGTCAAACACAAATGCAACGTTTACATGCGTCTGTGTGTGTGTGTGCATTTCGTTGGGTTCTGAGACCTGGCCACATTCGTGATGGAATGAACCACACTTTCAAATGGTTTAAACAAAAGACTGGTGCTTAGCTGCTGAAAATATTTATGCTATTTGATTTAGTATATAGGAAGAGGTTTGACTATCAAGGGTGGAACATCATTGTCTCTCAAGCTTAATCACACTGCCTAGCTTTTTTGTCAATCCGACTTCGGGTTTCCATAAGAATGATGTGTACGCTAGAATTGAGTGGTACGACTCTGATTAGCGAAGTGAGAGGCAAATCGATAATGGAGCGTTAGCGATTAGGAACTAAAGGACCGGACTACTTGCTGTATGTTTGACGATGTTCAAATTCGGTTCTAAGCCGCATCTCAGAGTACAAATCAGAAGTCAGAACAAAAAAACGAGCCAATCCTAATCCATTTGCTGATCATCAAGATGAGCATATCTGATTAGCGATTTAGTGACATGCAATCAACCAAACAGTCGGTTAAGTAGATAAAATATGTCTAATGCATTCCACTACTCGTCACTGTTCAATTTGGGTGATTCCAGTAAAACGGTAAACATCAACTAAATACCAGAGAAACAAACACCTATGCAGGACATCTAAAACCAGTACTGTATGAGATATGCTGCGATGAATAAACCAAACATCATCAAAATCTGTTACATCAAACTCATCAATCACGATATACATGTATACAAGTTGAAAAATAATCGGACCATATTCACTAGAGGTATCCGGAGCGCCAAAGCATGAGTGATTTAAAGGATAACAGCAGATGTTCTGGTCAGAAGGAGATATGTACGATTGCATCCAGTATGTTGAATGGATCGACTTGGTCTCCTCAAGCCTTCACCAGGTGAAGGTGCTTTGATTGCACTTGAAAACCGGATTAACTGAGACACTAGTGATGGCTGCACAGACTTCTGTAACTTGAGTAGCGAGCTATCAACAGACCTCTCCGTGGACGGCGAGTTACAAATTTGTGGTAAAAGTTAGTACGGTTTTTGGAGGTCTTGAATGGCGTGTCTTGAAGACCCACATCCTTGGTATAAAACCAAGCTGCTTGTCTAGCGCCCAACGGTGCTGTCTACACTAATGTACGGCAGTGAAAGTTGGACATTGTATCAACGAAATGTGCGCTATCTGAGCCTTTTCCATTTGCAATACCTAAGACGCAGCTTAAGTATTCGATGGTCGGACATGGATCCAAAAACTGAGGTACCTCGGCCAGCTGATACGAAAAGGATTGAAGTCATGTTGACACTCGACCAGCTACAGTGGTTAGGACTAGTTCGTAGGATGATTGGCAAGCGTAATGGAAAGCAGCCGTTGCACTGGCAAATGAAAGCAGATAAGCCGAATCCTGGTGGTCGGAAGTTATGATACTATGATGTTAGCCAAGAAAGTTTTTACGTTGTACTATCGCTTTTAGGTTTGTTGGAGGGTTTGGCCCTAGACCGAACCGTTTGGACGGGATTTGAGATGTTCAACGAAGGACAGTTACAAGGGCGTGAATTTGAGCTCGCGGTACACAGAGAAACCGTAGGTCGTGATGGTATGACTATACGTTGCTGCGATGATTACGGCCGTGAATACGCTGGTAGTCTAGAACTGGTAGATTATCAACAAATTATTACTACACCGTACACCAACCGGCGACCAACGTCGTTTACGTCACTCGCCCTCCTTTCCAGAAAGTAAAATTCTACTTTTTCTTTCCTTCACTTTTGTTGGTAATGAATGTCTTGTTCGTTTTTCGATGTAACTTTAAATTTATTGTTTCTTCTTCTTTCTGTCTAAAGTGTAGTGTAGTGCTATACGGAACTACTTCTTGCTTTACGATTTCGGTATCTTTTCTCCCAGATTAGACCTCATCAATGGCGTCCTCCTATTTTTGTTACTTAAGGAAGTGTTTCAGTTTTCTAATGCCCTATTGTCTGGTCAACCAGCATTGACTAACTGAAGCCCAAGGGCCTAGACTCACACGCCCGTTGGTTCTACTCCTTCAGGTTTACAGTGGCCCTGGGGCATGTGAGTGGAACTATAAGCGGTGCCGCGTAAGCCGCGTGCGGTGAGCGTTATTCGTAGACGTCCCCTCGGCTTCGGTCACTGTGGCTGGCTAATCCGAAATGGATGGTATCAACCATTGATGAACGTAAATATCGCTTAGCTGGTACAAGCTACCAACTTTATATAAACTCCAGATTCAAGAGGAAATTCCCCGTGAACTTCCGACAGTGTGCGAACATATTCACGAACATTCGGTACCAACATACCACTGTCCTGAATCAAGATAAATTTCTTTCGGATGTCTTCTGATAAGGGATCCAATGTTTCATCTAGTATGCGTGCACATGTAATGCGTTCTACAGTGACTGCTCTGTCTGATATACAGAGTATGTGTGTTCTCCTGTACAGGGAACGATATTCTGTTCACATATATGCATGTGCGAGCGTGGATTTCGTCTCAGAACAGAAGTAACAAAGTCGCTGGGCCAACTAGTTCAACTCGCAGCGTCGGGTCTTATGGATGACGAATTTAGTAGCGTTTAAACGAATGAATGATATTACATTCGACAAAATAATTGATTTTGTAGAACCGGAACTAGTCCGTGGACATGGAACTTTAAAGTAAGATCAGTAGCTGTATCATTTCGATCTGCTGATCCACGTCTGCTTGCCTGAATACATCGGGTCCTGGCCCACGAGAACTTAAACAGTTATATGTAGTGAAAAAGCAATCTTGAATTTCGTTAGTTGAAAGAGTAAATGATCGGTTCCTTAAGTCAGGTTCCATGGGGAAACTGCGTAAACATACTGCTCACAAACGTGTCAATACAGAGGAAATGTTTAGAAATACGTTATTCAACCAGCATCATACATGCTTCGTAAAGTGCACACATGCTTCATTCTAGTGGAACCATTTTCAAACCAGATGCACGAAATCCAAAACGTTTAAACACTGTAACAACAGTGCACACACTGGTTCGGTTTATATGCATCTGCTGACTGTACCCTCAATAAAGTATGGACCCAAGAGTGTGGTAGGATTCAATCCCAACCAAACCAGACCTTGAGGTTGACGGTGTGGTGCATTTTCTTTATTACACATGGATTCTTCTGCGTCCAAAATATTTCTTTTCACGCATAAACGTCACCATGAAGATAACACACAGCATCATCAGAGAAAATCATATCTGCGTTTTCGGACAAGTCTGCTACGAACCATTTACAACACTTTAAACGGTTAGCTCAATCGCTTTCTCGAAAAACAACTCTGTTTAAATTTGTATGGGTGAAAGGCAAACCGTAGTGTAGGATGTCGGCAAGTTTGCATATTGAGTATAATTAGCAAACGTAACGGTGCAGTATGACTTTTTGTAAGGCCTCGTCAGAAATACACTAATAGTATACTTTGATGACCCCCGCGGTGGTTGGGAATCGATACTTTTACTTCAATGAGGGTCAGTTAGAGATCGTGAGTGCTCGGTTGCACAATTCATTCTGTGTGTATGTGCCTAGCTGTGTTGTTCAACTCAGTTAACGCACATAGTGTGGTCGCTGGTGGCACTGACCTGACTTTATTTATGTACCCTATTTTAGGGAATGACCTAATCGATGTGTGTCATCCTGTAAGGCTACTGAACTGGTCATTTCTTACCCCTAGTTTATTCCGTGTTCATAGGGGTCATAAATTTAAATAATGTATACAGTTTTCGTTATCTCCACTTTCATCTATCCTTGCTGAACTCCATCACTTGGCTTAATTGTTTTTTAAGTTATTTGTTTGAGCAAAGTAATATGACTTGACTGGTGCTATTGTATTTTCGCCTTAACAACGTAACGGATTAAACAAGATTTCTGCGATGAATTAACGATGTGTGTTTAGCGCTGCTGAGTAATATTGAACAAGTTTCAGTAAAACCTTTCTGTAGCATCAGTGAACATAAAATGCTGTTGACAGTAATCCGCTCAATTCAAGGAGTTAATCCGACCAAGAGCTTATCCGTGACTCAGTATCAATATTTTCGGATCATCTTGTGTTCTGAAATGCTCTTCATTTGAGGGTTATGCGGGGGCAGATATATAATAGCATTCTTTTAACAAATTACCACGTGGTATGTTAATTTGTGAACGGGAATGCTGCTGAAAATGAAGACTGTAGATTCTCGACCACCCTTACAACAATTGCCTTCAGCAATCTATATGGAAACGCTTGAGACTATTCCATATCAGTTAGGAGTGGTAATTATATTCAACTAATTCTGTAACTCAAAAAAAACGGTGAAGTAGTCAGAGTGGGGCATTTGGGAAGCATCAACTTTTGAACACATCTGTTGGACAAATTTTATTTCAAAGGGATTCCGGAGACACATGATTCAGTTAGACTCATCGATATGGAGTAGAAGCGTAGATGTGCTAAGTTGCTATAGACGGGTTGTAGGATACGTGTGATTTCTGGAGTCTGAACTGTTTCGACGTGGCTGACTGGCAACCTCTTCCTTAAAATAGTGATAACTATCTCCATAGCCGTAAGTGGAAGTCAATACATAGAAAATCACGATTAACTGGTTCTTTGAAATATACAGACGGAAATGCCGCATCGTCATGCACTATGTCATACATGGCGTTTGGCATATTCACAATTAACGTTCGGTTTCGCAAACCCACGTCTGAAAGCGAAATCCTGATCAATAGTAGCAGTTGCCATGTTTGATGTATGGCTTGCTGGCTCCTTGGTAAACGCAGAATTACCAGTTTACACTGGCTACATCCATGTCGCAGAATAATGTTTATACTATCTTGTGATATTCATTCTCATCTTCTATGATAAACTTCCCCCCTATTTGACCTCATCGGTGTCAGACTGCCTGAATGTCGATGGAGACGGCAGCACATCATAAGGGTTGGTGGTTTCGCTTTTCTTATCCTCATACTGATCTCCAGGTACTTCACGATTGCTTCCAAGTCTTCAGCACTTTCGAGAAATTCCAGAATGCTACTTCTCTCTTCCTCGCTGGTTCCCTTTTTACGATTTACACCGCTGGTGCTTTATTCATCCGCTAACTGTTCTGAACGACAACCATGTATTTTATAAAGAGTCAGTATTTTTCAGTGGACTAACATCCGATGGCGGCCGGACTACATTGTTCGGCTGATATGATTATTCTACATCACTGACTTATGATGTTGCTCGTACCCCCACTAATTCCATTCATCTTGCCGCTAATGCAAATATCTTCTTTGCTTCTTTGCACTTCCGAGCGGTATTCAGAAACTCTGTTCAAACCACACCACATCAAAGAGAAGTTATTAAAGATGCTGCTAGTTTTGGTTGTCAGTGAATCACTTGGAGGAAATTTTGTAGAGGAAGTGAGAATCCGCAAAACCCATTATCACTACACCTTTAAACTGATGGGTTAACCGATTTTTTTCCGAAAAACCGTCTCTGTTGCCTGTCCTTTTTGGTCCGTCAGCTTGCAAACATGAGTCCTGTCAGAGTACGCATGTAGGATCAACCGAGTTGGCTGAGCCCAATTACAATAACGGCATTTTGTGCTGATTAGGAAATATATCACATTTTTGTCGTTCTTTATGGATAATCGCGTGGTGTCGACAAACACATGAAAGACAAAAGAATTAATGAATAAACATGTCAACTGGCGGTTTGACCAAGTCCAGACCCAGCTTTTGCCAATTCTCTCACCCAAAAAGTGAGTGCCGTTTATGATAGACAGATTGAGATGAATGAAGTAGGGCTTACTCCATGCTCCTCGGCTAGGATGGGTACTGCTCAGCCGGTATTTCAGATTTGTGCTACCTAGTTCAAATTTCTCATTTACAAACAGTTGTATGGTGTAAGTCGAAATAAACTTGATTGTCAATAACAAAGTCCTGTAAATAACTCGACGATCGCCACTAGTATACATGAAGACAATATTTCTCTTCGATCAGCAGCGTACAGAATCACTATGAGCTGGTTTTTACCTTACAGATATCACAGAGCGAATGTACATTCTATCATGATCCGTTTCTCATGTTTGTTAACGTTCCTGTGTAAAAACGGTTCATGTCCCATGTTTGTCTGGTCTACTGAGATCGAGTGTGATAAATCTCTCATGTATGACCAGTTAAAAGTCGGTATGAGTGATATTCATCCAGGAGAGTAGGATACTACAAACTGCTAGCAATAACAGATTGACACCATTTGCTGATTGAATTGCCGAAGTCAACAAAATAAAGTCCACTTCGGTCAGTGATATAGCCATATCTTGGTACAATCAGCCTCAGTTTATCATAATTGTTCCACATGAATGGTACTTGCACGAAAGTTGCAATATTCAATTTTAAACTTTGCATCTCAAGTTCCTGACGACCTCTTCTAATTCTTCTGCCAATGTATCATGATTAACTACACTGATTGTACCGCTTAATTGTGATTTTCTTTTGTAGTTTAACCAGCGATTTAAAGCATTTCTCTAGATCCACGAAGAATGTATTCAACAGTAATGGCTGTACGCTTTCCCACTTCTGTGAATCTAATGTTGTTGATCGTTTTGATGCACGAAAGTCGTTCGTCCCCAAAAGGTCATCTGGTTCCAGTCATCCGCTTTATATAGACTATTTCCTGAAACAGTGACATTATTCAGTAAAATCCCATGAATAAGGATCATTCTGTATATTCATCTTGAGCCTCTCTGACGTGTCACTTTTTGGGGCCCAACCCATAACAACCAACTACAGTCACCTTTAATTTGACAGTACTTTCGATCATCGAGACAATGACATACACTGCTTGCAAGGTGTGTACATCTCGCGCCGTCTGAAGCGCACACACAGAGTTTAATTCACTAATGCGTACCTATGCGTCATCGTAAATCGGGCGGTATCGGATTCGTGTAACTATGCCGATACATGGTCTTAGCGGGGGCCATGTGTGATAGATAGATAAATATGCTGTTAACATGAACTTGGACCTTTCTCGGAAAACTAAACAAAGTACGCAAACTAACGTAGTAGTCAACTTGTATTGGCGTGTAAGTTGTGTTCGTCAACTCAGGATGTGTTTGTAAACGTATGTTAAATTTGGGGACCTCTATACACTGTCAAGTCACTGTTATATTTGACCTGTGCCTGTTCGATGGCCAGAGAAGTTAGCCCTTCTCAACCGATAAGATGTGACCGGTGTAATCAAAATTTTAGAGACGAGATGCTTAATGTATGAAGAAACACTAATTTCTACTCATGAAAGGAAAGCTTCAGGTAGCGAATTCCAGGCACACCCGAAACTCCTTAAGCTATACGGCTGAAAGTCACGGATTCAACAAAACCCACGCTCTTAGTGCCTTGGGAGGGAAGGAAAACATTGACGATCGGTGATTAAGTGGAGTGCAAACTATCCACAAGTTAATCATCAACCGAAGTTTAAGGTTCGTCTAGACAGCGTTTAGAGATGTCAGCAAAAATTGTGTTTACAGTTTCTGCAAATAAGCAATTCTAATGGGTCTGCAGTTATCTTAGAACCAGTCAATGAAAATTTCTGCGGACTTAACATATGAATTGGTCCTAGAAATTTTCATACTAACAATGGCTTACGTTTGAAGGTTTAACTCTTCATCTTCAAAAGACGAAAAGTCTCAGCAACAAATAGTCTTCGGTTTGTTATTGACGTGCATCACAAGGGATGTGTTAAATAATATTTCTTTTGTAAAAAAAACAATTGCGTCCAAAGAAAGTAAAATAGACCTTTATGAAGGTTGTTGACTTAAACTATGCTGAGAAAATCATTAATAAAACAGAATCCTCGTGTTTGATGCCCACAAAGTCTAATCGTACTTGTAAAGAAATCTCTATCTTCCCGACTTATTGTAAACTCAACATTATGGTACTGATAAATAGTTTGGCAGGTGTGCCAGTTTAAAAGAGAATCAAGTCTGAAGAATCTGAGCTTCGGCTAAACTCATATCATACAAGGGAACGGAATGAGCGAACTCGACAAGTGCTCCACCGCCTGAGCTATAATGGCACATCGAGAAATCAAGAATTTTATACTTGAACTCAATAGTTCAACGAGTTTTTAATCAGTCAGCAGTGACGTTTCCAGATCCTAACGAAACTGCGTGAGAACTCATACTGGGGCAGTCACTTCCAAGACCACTTAGTGGAATCCATATGACATACCGCGACGATAGAAATACCATCATAAACGAGAAATTGCTGAACTATCCGCCTGGCACCGGAGCTAAACTGGTGGACATCTTGCCATGGCTGGACAGCCTGTTCTTGTCGCTGGTTCACGTCAAGCAAAAACCAAGGGAATTCCTAACTAGAACACTTATAAGCAAGTTGTCTGTGTCAATAATTCTAGCTTGGTATGCGAAGGGTGTTAGGGAGCAACTCAGTACTAACTACATCACTACTAAGAGTTTCTAAGCTGCAGTACAAGCCGGTAGAAATGCAAAAAAGGAAGCATCTGGTACTTCTTTCCGTAGGGGATCGATTGGAAAGTCCGCGGGAATGCGACAGTTGTGATCAATTGTGGGCGATGTTCAATTCGCATGAAGTTCAACCAGATTTTCAATTACTATGGCTTACCCGTTTGTGTATATTCTAACCTAATGCATTCGTAACGGAAGGCAGTAAACAAAAGGTTAACATTTTGTGATGTGCGTATCCATTTGTTATTCATACACTGATGCTTATCTGTCGACCATAGTCGTTAATGTGACCACTGTGCCGATATATAGTACCCAAGGTTACCGAATGTATCAGCAAGTTGTTTTTACTTAATCGACATTATAATCTTGTAGGCGACTAAGTGGTGGTTTGTAGTACGACAGGATCTCACCGTGTAGATAACGCCGCTATTAAATGAGGAAGATGAGCTTCGGAATGTTGTTGTTTGTAAAGCAAGGCTGATGCGCTCAACAAGAATTTGAGGTTTGTGGCACTGAATGACATAACAGGGAATTTGATCGGATCGTTATAGTGACCTGCTATCATGACGTGTTTCGCTGGTCTACTCCCTCACGGAATGTATTACTTAGGTAATGTTTTGCATTTTTGCTATCTAAGGATTTTAGACTAACTGTGTGAACGTTATGAGGCATATCACTTCGGACTGGCCTTTCTCGTGAATGTCATGTTGGTTAAGTAGCTCCTGGTCAGTATGAAATGCGTGACAAACTTGCATTCTAAATTTCATCCCTCTCAATTGACTCTCTTAAATTATATATAGATTGCGTCCAAGTTACTAACTGGCCTTATTTTATGTCGGCTCTCTAAGCCCAGAGAAAGCCAGATACTCGAACAACAGACAGGATTTCGATCCGGTCGAGGGTGCGCTGATTATACTTTTACCTTGAGACGGATCTTGAAACATCGGCACTGTTACAGACAACCGACAGTTGTGGTTTTTTTGGACCTAAAGGCTGCTTTCGATTCAATTGCTCGTAACGTTCTCTGGAGCTGTCTACTTCGCAAGGGAGTACCAGAGAAATACATGAATCTGTTGAGATCACTATATGCTCACTCTGTAAGCAGGGTGAGAGTTTATGGACAACTGTCTCGAGCGTTCACCGCTTTTAGTGGTGTTCGTCACAGGTGTCTGATTTCACCCTTCCTGTTCAATTTTGTCATGGACGACATTCTGGAGGTAGCACTTCGAGATTAAAGTGGAGTTGGAGTTGAGCTTCTTCCTGGCGCTAGACTGACCGATCTAGAGTATGCGGACGACATTGTCCTACATAGCCCTTCTGCCGAAGACATGCAGACCATGCTGGACAGGTTGAGCAACCGAGCTGGTTTGTATGGAATGCGCTTCGCACCTTCAAAGTGCAAAGTGTTGCTTCAAGACTGGGGCATTTCCACTCCTACTTTCTTTATTGCAGGTAATTCGCTTGAGACTGTGAACAGTTTCACATACTTGGGTAGCACTATCTCGTCAGCCTGTAATATTGCTGATGAGATATCAGCGAGGATAGCAAAGGCACGAGTTGCCTTTGCCAAACTGCATCATCTGTGGCGTCGAAAAGACGTCCGGTTGTCGTTTAAGGGAAGGGTATGTAATGCCTTTGTGCGTTCCATTTTGCTCTATGGTTCGGAAACGTGGCCTGTTCACAGAGAAGACATTAGCAGGCTTGCTGTGTTTGACCATCGTTGTGTCCGTCAATTGGCCCATATTAAGTGGACTGATTGCGTGAGCAACGTGGCAGTTCGTCGGCGCGTATTCCGGAACGCTCGAGAAGTGCGATCAATTGGTCAACTAATCACGGTACACAGCTTGCGATGGTTGAGTCACGTACTCCGTATGCGAGCTGCGCGTTTACCGTACCGGGTACTATATACTGAGACCACCAACAGTTGGATGAAACCATGTGGTGGTCAAACAACAACGTGGTCACGAAATAGGAAGACTGACTGCACCATTGAGCAAAGTGGGTAAGTGTCGCCTGCCTGGATGGGGTCCTCATGATCACTCAAACCACCGGTTAGAGACGTTATCCGAGATGGCGATGTGTCGCAGTCAATGGCGTACCTGTATCCATACCATTTCTAGTTCTTCCGCTCAGTCTTCTTTTAATAATTTTCAACCTTCTTAGTAACGTTTTCGTCTAGGATATTCCACGTCAGTGTTGAGGTGAGCGGTGGCCCGAGCCACAGTACCTTTTGGTCAGTCTCATGGCTGTTATGATGATGATGATGTATATAGATTGAACATCACACATACAAATGACCGCAGGCGTCGCATTTCCAACATTTTTCAAGTCACCCCTTTTTTGGAAAGAAGCATTAAACTGGCATCTCGTTCCTATCTAAATGTCAACTCACCATAACTGCTGGCGGGAGATTTCACCCAGCGGGCTTCATGTAACGCGCTACAAATTTCATCCATTGTAATTTGGTTAACTAATGTGTAAAGTGTACACTAAATCCACTAAATGCATCCGAATGAAAGCTGAATTTAATCACCGTTATCCTCAAAAGTGGTCGGTGATCAGATGATCAGATCTCGGCTTTGGGTATGCAAATTCCACACGTAATTGGTCACAATACGTTAAAGAAATGCTCAAGATGCAAACATTAATCGTGAATAAACAATTCGCATTTGGTTTCAACAGATGTGCATAAGACTAGTCGACTGACTGCTCTCAGAATTATGAAGGACAAGATTCTATGACCGAGTTCAGTTAGAGGAACAGTAATGAAAATGGGGGAACCCTGTTAATGCTCAGTGCCATTCCGGTTACCAGATAAACATTCAAGACAGACATTTTTATTGTGATATGGACATCGTGATTCAAAGAATGACTCCTCGTTGAAATATGATAGGCATTCGCTACTAATGTTGTATTTTAATTTCACAACCAATCGCTATTATGTTCGTAATAGTTTGCATTCAAATATTCACTGTCTACATGCTTTGTTTAATAATGGGTTAAGCCTCGTTGAGTCCAATAACAACGTGGCAAACGTGCTATCATGTGAGATATGGCCCGAAACGCAATGCACAAGGTGATTAGTTAGACGGGTGGCTGACTGTACGGTTAGGACGCTCCGAGCGAAAGGTAAGCGGTTGCCACGTTTCAAACAAACAGATAACGAAACTAGCTCTCGGAAGTCCTGACGCCTTCATGAAGTAGTAGATACTACATAACCCTGATAGTGACAACAGGGAGCATAGACGGAGGGTTTATGGCTTCGACTATCCTGCATCACAGTGTTTTTATGGTGTATATATTACCTTCCCTGAGATATGAAAAATTGATGTCTTCAAATCAACACTTTTTGTTATATGTACACACATGAACAGGTAGGCAGATTGTAGCGCTACATGGGCATAGCGGACGACACATGACAACTACACAGTCATAAATGAGTGATAGTAACCATATACTTCTTGATACCAGAGCAGCTGAGGCGTTAACGTCAACTGTTTATACACACACAAAGATGGACAGATGAAGTGTCTCTTAGTCACACAGAGGGGAAAGTTGGTGATATCCACCATGTAACCTGTCTCAAGTATCGTGACTGAACGAGTTAGATTTCGACCTGGTGACGTAAACGTTATAGTTGGAGCAGCTGCTCATAGTCGGTGACTCCAACAAGCAGAGGCTAATTGGTGTTCTGTGTGTGGTGCTCACGGGATCTATGTGAAAACCTGTAAATTAAGCGAACCATGACTTGATCAGTCTGTTCCATAACACAGGTAATTATAGTGTTCACCGTATTAAATGAAGTTGGACAGATTACTTAGTTCGTGAAATGGCTACCTTGAGGAGCCACTTCAGTTGTATGGTAGAAACATCTCCTTGAAGAACATCTCAAAAGATGCATTCTTCTTTGGCACTGTTATTAATCACCTGTTTAGCTAAAATAATCCGTCATGTTTTACTGAAAAGCGATAGACATTTTATAGTGGAATGGACCCACTATACGTTTTCCATTGTGCACGTGTTATCATAAGGTAGTTACCTACACATGTGTGCAGATTGTGCAAAATGTTGTTGCTGAGACCACAGCATGAATTGTCCCTTGATTATTCTACTAAAGTTATTCTAGGCAGCTGGCTGTTTGAATATGCTTGTATTCTACATTACTCATCATCATGGACACGTATGACAAATATGGCTTGAGAATATAAACACCAGGTGCTTCGATAAACACGGGATAGCCTCAAAAGAGCAGTTACACATTGATTTAATGTTCCGGGTTATGTTGATCGAACCTGTTGAGCGTGGATCGTTTCCATCAACAGCAGTTTTATTTTGTGCGCTCTCTTCTTCACGCTTCACGTCATCAGTATCACAGTAGTGTGATTCCTGGTGCCATACTCTGGACCGCGAGAACTTCAAATGGTCGATAATTTAGTGGCTCAGTCAACGTGATAAAAATGCAGAAAGCTTATCATATTACTTGTCCTCTTTACTGAAACCTAAAACGATTACCTGTGTTTGACGATCGACCCTGAAACATCAGATCAGTTTCCCATGGTAGATAACCGTTCAAATCAACTCTGAGCCCTCGCTAGTAAACGAACACAGATTTGCTCCTCCCTCATCAACAACAATGACTACAGTTATACGGTGATGGTCAGTATTAATGCTTGGCAGGTATACAACACTGAGGAGAAAACGCTCTGGTTTAAAGTTGAACAAGAGTAGAGAATAGAGAGTAATACATGGAAACCCCATGGTTATGCTCAAGTACTCATCATGCTTCTGGCTATTCGTGAAAAAGGAATTTAATTAAAATTGTGAGTAAGACAGTTTCTGCAGGGCACTTGAATTATTGACAACTTCCACTATAACACTACATTAATTATCGTCAGTTTTCAGTATTCTAGCCGTTGAACCTCATTAGCCATGGTGGCCAGTGTGCGAACGGAGGAGGGCGTATTGACCAGAATTTTCACCTATTGAGTGGCCACTGACTAAACTGGCAGCCAGAGGTAACGTATGATTTGTGATATGTCAAAACGGTGGAGAAGTTTCGGTTATGACAGTAACGTGTGGATTTTTGAATTCTTCAGTAGTTGACGCGTTAATATGAATGGGAAATTACTCGCAGTTGACCACAATATTCGCATTCCCCTGGACTTATCAGCAAGCAATTTTCAAGCAGATATTTCACAAACAAGTTTCGCTTTTGGCAAGGCTCGCCAATAGTCCGTATTTTGCCACGGTCGAGAGTTGAACACTAACCACGCTTACATGAGTCGGTCCTGTTGAACATTGCACCATTTACCTCAGATTACGCATCTAAGGAATTACGTGGGCTACCATCTACTTTGAGTGATATTTGAGTCATAGTAACCCAACGTCCCCCACTACTCTCCAGTTAGTGTCTTCCTCGTGGGACCCGACTTTGGCCTCTACAACCGAACTGCATTCGGTTGTATCATAGTTGGAGTCAATATTTGTGTTACTGAAATCTGTTTTCGTAGTGGCATAACTTCTCGTCCCATAAATCGGGCGGATAATCAGTGAGAGTCACGCCAACTAAACTCATGCTCAAAGGCCGCAAGCAATCGCTCACATAGGTGATTGTCTGGTTGTGCTGTATGCATCTGACTCATCCGCCTCAATAATGGGCTGGTAAACGAACAAAGAAGTGTTACAATAACTCTAAGACATGTTATCCGATTGAATGTTTATTTCAGAAAACGCAACTCACTCAATAAACGTGCTTCAAATAGCTTGGACATGCCTTCAAGACCAGGTGGAAGAGGAGATGACGTCGATCCGAGGCTGGAAAACGGACTGTCTAAACCATTAGCTACAGCTCTGGTGGTTGAGTAGGTCTGCGGTCTCCTTGACATTTCTCCATGGACTGTGGACCCCTCGTTGCTCGGCATATCAGGATCTCGATCCACGCTTGAACAAGCGTGATACAGTTTATTTTGAAGATCTGCGAAGAAGTTCAGAAATCTTCTGACTGATTTAGGATCAGTCTCGTTGGCCAGTTGAAATGCTGCATCAGGAGTCAGTGGTAGGGGTTTTTTTGATAGAGGAACGAACGAGAATTTTCCTGGGGAACTTGTTCTTTGGGACTTGTGTTCTTCGGACGGTGTGGAGTTAGCTGAGTTTTGTCTGGATGATTGATCAGATGACAAGGTAGTGCAGCCTATCCTGTCTACTTCGCTACGGGTTCGTGTGAGTGCTGAAACGGAGAATGGTAAATCTTGGGCCCGACCAGCTTCCGTGTATTCGGCCGTCTCTGTGTGCGGTTTCCTGTCACCCAAAGGGCTTTTACGATTTTGGGGATACCTGTTTTTTATATTCCGGTCAGAAGGACCGAACCTCGGTCGCAGTTGGTCCATTGGATCGGGAGATACCCGGAAGGAAATTGGGTGCGAAGAATAGTTAGGACTAACTGATCTTGAAAGTGGTGGGTTTTCACTACAAGGAAGTTTACTCATGACCAACGATAGGGGAGACGGTTGTCGACTAGACGAGGTGAACTTGGAAACATTTCTGGGCTCACTGTTGGCCGATGTATCCACCGTGGTGCTAACGGTGGTAGAATTACTTGTCGCCGTGAAATTGGGTGAGGTCATGTTTTGATAAAAGGTGTCCAAAACGGTAGCCTTAATCGGGGGTTCGCCAACTGAGTAACCACTGCCTGATTCGGAATGCGCCAAGTCTGAGCTTCGTTTACGATTGTTCAACATGTCTACTCTAGAAAACTCCTCGTCAGCCGACTCCACCGATCCGGAAGCATAGCTACCATGGGTAACAGCGTTTGTATTCAGGATACCAGTGCCAATCCCATGGCCTGTTGATGCATAGCCACTTTCCTGTTTACGCCATTTGGCTCGTCGATTTTGAAACCAAACCTGCACACGAGATTCACTCAAAGCCAGTCGGGATGCGATATCTTCTCTAGTGACAGCATCCGGGTAGGGACAGTTGTCGAAAGCAGATTCCAGAATGGATAATTGTTGAGCAGAAAAGGTGGTTCTAAAACGCAAATTAAAATGATGGACGATGTAAAGGTCGGATGGATTTAACCGACATAAATTCTCATTAAGGATCTCAAACACCATTGAGCGAGTAACTTACCGGTGTCGTGCCTTCTTCGATTTGTTCTCCGCACTTGTTGGTGAGCTCACTGATGGGGGGTAATCGATTGTAGCCTCATTTGTTGTGGAATTTGCAAAGATCGTGGTCGGTTGTGGACCACTCATTCCTGAGCTCTCCGTCCTAGTGACGATCTCTCGAAGTCCGCCGTCATCAGCCAGTCGCCGGGGTGCTACTCGGCCTATACCGCAGGTTAAGTTGTGTTTGGTTGCATTGATTAAGCTTGAGAACATATTCTGTTCGATGGGATCTGTATGAAGGGAAGATTGTACACGAATACATGTTTGTGTAAGGATCCGTATGCAGTTAACAACAGTCGACTCACCCTATATTGTAAATCGACTACAGTGATAATCAAACGTAGTGAGTATTTTGTGTTTAAGACACTAGTGTAGATTATGAGTAACAAGTATTGAAAAATGCCTGTCTGTTCCTACTATGTAAGTGGATGTGGCATACACTTTCCGGGTGCACTGGTTTGCCGTCACCGTCCTGGTAAACTCCCTTCAGTTTGTGGCCAAAGGACTTTTACAAAGGCATTTTAGGAACAACCTTTGAAGCGCTCCGAAGATCGTAACACACTATTTCTCGTGTTCGACTCCATTCAGTTTGATAGCGATTTCTCCATCGTTCCACGAGCTCAACGCATGATGGATTGAAACAACTTAGGGAATATTGACACGATTCATAGTTTAACAGAAGACATAAGCAGCTTTTCGTGCCAAGTATCGCTCGAGAACATTTCCCTGCAATCCACTGGATACATAATGCAATCTCTGGGCATATACACTAAAGTTCAATGGACGTTATGAAGTCAAACAACGAAACCGATAACCATATACATCAGTTTGCATCTGTTACCTCTCGGTGCACTTAAAGTATAACCCAGATGCCTACATCGTTACAGCACATTTCTACCGGCTCTATGCCGATGATATCCTGCTACACACCGACATCAAGGAGATGACTACGTCTATACTTGACTCAGCAGACCGGCTGAACTACAGCACTGGTTTCATCACTGAGCACTAGAATGCTGATACTCTGACTTTGTAGACGTTCTCATGGAAAGTCATAATAGCGGCTCTGTACTATAGCAGGTCTACCGGAAACACATATGGACGAGACAGTACCCGAACTTTCACAGTTTTATGACTACCCACCATAAGCACGGGCTAGTGGGAACTCTGTTTTATCATACAATAGGAATCTGTTCTAGAGAACTACTGATCACCGTGAGCAATTCTGAGGTGAGCAAGAAGAACCAGTTGCTGCGATAATTTAAACAGCTCTACTAGGGTGATGACATTATCACTGTCTTGAAAATCAGTCTCACGACAGGCTGGGGACACACTCTACGCACGGTGTACATCGCCACCAGTGAACCCATCATTACTGTCCATTTCCAAATCTTACATCACTTATGAATTCTTGTGAGAGCACGGGACCATTTACGTAGGCAGAATGCGGTGGCACTTACTCGGTCAGGTAAACGAACACTTTTTAGTCATAATCTGTAAAACACCTATGGACACCACAATGTCTTAATCCGGTGAGAACGTGACGCGTTACAAAAAACCGGTATCATCGATCGCGCAACACTTACTGACACGTCGACCTCATATAGCCTAGAGAAAGCTTTAAGAATGTGTTGAACAGCAAAAGTCGAAGGCTTCTCCGTTTCAAAGAAGTGGTAGTAGTTGGCGGATAAAAGAAATCTTTTCGGTTACCAAAAGACTTGCTCATCACTACCAACGTGCCTTGCCAGCTGATGCGTAGTGACGTGAATGTGAATAAAACACGCATACTGTAGTATGTACCTAATGAGATACAGCGAAATGTGTTTGAAAGGTACATTGTATATAAATTGTTTCTGGTTTCCTTGCACAAAATTCTCGCGGTAAGAGCTGTTCTACTTTTTAAATTGATAAGGTCCGGTGATTGGACAACAGTATTAGTGGACTAAAAAAATCTTAACGTGATACGGATTTATTCGGTTATTTAGTGGCCGGCTTTACTTTAAGTTGCTTGATGATGGGGGAACAAACCACGTGTTGACGTAGTGTTATCGTTTGTGAGCGCAGGATTCGAGACCCGGTGGTTCGTATCACAAAGTTCACAGATCACATTCTCATCACTATCCTTGTAACCAACCACAGAGAGATGGCAGCCGGTATGTGTGCAAACGGTACGATCGCTTCAGGTTCTAATATACTCCGATGCAACCAGTGAGACTTAGTGAGAAACGGACCAGTGTCCGATCTGTGAAAATCGAGGAGACTGACATCTTTGGTCTAAACTATTGCAACCCCCGCTTTTGATGAAACCTTTCCGGAATTTCAACTACCACAGTCGAATGGCTTTTTCGCGAAAAAGGGGGTCAGTTTCAGGAACAACTCCGTATAAAGTATTTTTCAACACTGGCTGCCTATGTAGGTAGCTTGTCAACACACGTAAGCAAACTGATCTGTATGGACAGTTCCGTAGGTGTTGGAACTATAGAGAAAGAGGTCATCAATCACATTTCAGAAACCGAAGGTGATATTTATTAACTACCATCACTCGTTATGACAAGTAGGTGTGTGTCCTTCTACGAAGGCGCATGTGTACCTTTCATCTGTGTTCTGTACTGTCACAAGATTGTAATGCCTGACCTGTTCAAGCGGAACATGCACTCCGAATGTTTGTTTTCAACAATCGCTGTCTGCACTCGATCGTTCGTGTAAAGTTGTCACAGCAAGGGGCAATCATGTCGTCTGACAACGTAGATTCATAGAAAACAATATGAACTTCTCCATACTTATAGCGGTTTTTCATCACAGAGTTCTATGGTTGAGGCATAACAGTATTGCATTTCGCATCTTGACATATAAAGCTTCATTTGCGAACCCCACAGGCGAACAGCAAACACAGCGCGGTAGTCTGAGCACGGGCGGGCATGGAAACTGAAGACGACTGATGCCGACATTTGCCTCCGTCTGTTCAATGTGTCACTCAATTCAGGGATCACATGATCTGCAACACTTTTGGTTACAGAAACCATCAGACATTGCATGAAATCGCAATTAATGTTGATTGAACTAACGTTTTTCAAGTTATTCCTTCCACGCTACGTCAAACTGTGCCCACTGTCCTACTACGTCATACTAGCCCACCAAATGATTAGCCAGCATCGGCCGGCTAGAGATAAAGACCTCCATTCATTCGCCTCCTAGTCATTTTTTCGCGTTTACACTGCATAGGTGGCGTTCGAGCGGAACCACAAGTGGTGCAGCACCATTCACTTGTGGTGGGTGTTGTGTACAGACATACTTCGGTTTTAGTCACCGTGAGTGATTAAGCCGAAACTTCTGGGTTATACGTAAAGTTGTGCCTCAAACGACTATCTAGTCAATTGAGTAGCCTTTAGAACTCACTCTTTTGTGAACCGTTTGTTGGAACATTAAACTAACCCCAACAGACGGTTATTTCCTGTTATTTACCTGTAAAGACGAACTATCATGATTTGACCGTGGTAAGGATATCCCGTAAAATAACTCTCAAATGAGTCTCAGCATTGCATACTAAGTTAGCAAAACATCAATGGTAAAATACTGTTTCACGGTGAGTTTTTTTGCGGAAGTCACAAACGTAGTATCCAAAGAGACAAAGGCCAAAAGTTAACCGACACATTTTAAATCAAATGAACGACGGTAATTTGTGGATTGTGGACATTTGAGCGGCATACGATTGAGTTGATTCTAAAGCGCTCTGAGATCGTACAATATAAAAAGGTATGTCCGAGAAACGCACACGTATCCACAACGCACTTTACTTGCAAACAGGATGAAGTCATCAACAGTGCATAAGAGTTTGAGCTCAGTCCTATATGCACAAATTCCTGCATACAGATGGTGTGCCCTAGTTTGGCGATGAAACGTTCGGAACACAAAATTAAACCTCGGCGAACAACCGAAAATCATTACCAGAAAAATCAGCCAGAACTATCAACTCCATCGCTATTTTCTCAACAATCACAGTCATCCCCAAAGTTGATGTGCGGTCAATAAGTTCCTTAGTTGTTTGGAACTACCTCCTGTTGAACGACTTTGAGAACTGAAGTGCGTTGATACTATGCGAGATACTCAAGATCTATACAGCACACTAACACGAGTGGATCGTCATTTTGATGTACTTTTGCATATGCAACGTAAAACTTGATATCCAAAAAGTGGAAGGCGTTTGTAATTGTGTTCACTTTCGAGAGAACCGTGTAGCACGCAGCACAGAAGTTTACTTATCTTGGAATTGTTACTCTTTATCGTTCACGATACTGATGTGACATCAAGACTTTAGTGAAAAGTGAGTGTGCGATGTCTCAGTGCTAACTACTTGCAAAGTACTGCTTTGAAATCTGGATTGTTTGCACGAATAACGCCCCATAATTAGCTATTTTCGATTTCCCGCGCCCCCTCCCTTAACAGTATATGCGTGCTAAAAGTATCAAAAGATCAACAATACTGTTTCCAACGAACAAGTTTAGGGCAACGACATGCCTGTCACGCTGGGTGCACAAGCCTCGGCGGCTCGGGCACATCTTGGGGAAATAAACTCACTGATTGTCGTGTAGTGCATTTTTCGTACGACATAGGTTGGATATGACGTAATAACCGAGTAACAAGCGTATCACGCAAGATACAAGAATAAGTGCTGTGAAGTTACTACCAGATTATGTAAGTAGAGTATTGCCGACTTCCACTAAGGGTCTTAAGAAGCGGTACTTAATCGTCGTTGATCAAGTTGTCAGAGATGATATTAAATAAATGGCGCCGTTGCTTTGATCTTACAGGTTTATTGCAAATTCACTGTACAACTTCGATAATTGGTGTTTTAAATTAATTATGACGTCAAAGATTCGCAAAGTATGTTACGTTTTCTCATTAACATATGTATATCAGGTTAGTTGAAAAAATATCCAAAACCCAAGATTCTTATTCATAGAAACTTTAGTTTGTCTTAAAACCAATAACATGTATTCAAGGTACTAGGTCTTGAAACAAAATGCTCCAATGAACACAAATTGAACTAACAACGTGCTGATGAATCAATGTAGAAAGGATTTCTGAGGCTTCACAACATTGGTAGTGCTATTCAAGGTATACAAACTTATTGAATTATCAATCAAATTAATATATCGAACATTAACTAAATCCTTCTGTGTAAAAAAACTGGATTGATTGTGCGAAAGATACTTTGCGGAAATTGTAAAGCAGTTCAGAACATATGAATGAATATGCTTAATGTGTGCGATCAGCATTTCGATAAATTATCTCTTTTTATGCTTTGTCGAGAAACACGCAGTCACTGGTGCAATAGATTATTATATAAGACATTAAATATTCCCGTGTGGTTTTTCACGGTACGGCCTGTATATGTGCTTTACCGAGCCACTGGCTCACGTCTGCTCGTGATTCCTCCATCTGTATCATCAGCTCTGGGGCTAAATGGTTCCGAGTTCTACGGAGTGTTCCCCAGTTGCACCCATCTGGTAAGTAACTGACAAATGAAGTTCAGTAGAATACTGTGCTACCAACGTCTTCCAGCTTGTCTTTTGTACTAAACCACGAAAACAATAGACGGAAACCATAGCCATACAAAGTATATGACTCAGAATATTGTCACTAATGTGGCTGTGAAAAGCTTTTTCCAACGGAATCATGATTATTGTGCTGCTCAACCTACGACACAAGAAAGTATTGGCAGTCTGCACAAGTTGAAAATCATTAACGTTTAATCATGTTTTATGTCGACTTTCCGAACCTGACGCTGCGATTAACTGGTGTTCCACCTCGGATAAGCAAAGGTCTTGAAAAACCACCAATAATATTCTTTTCGAGTTTACGCAAGAAAAACTGTTCGACAATCCGTCATATTTTTGCATAAAAATATATTGAGAACGTTACGTTGTAAGATATTGATAGCAGCGACTAACATTCAAGTTCATACTAATAAGTAGTTTGGCATATTTATGATTTTAGATGAAACCCAATTGTGAAAAATCATGGCTTCGGCTGGATTCGAATTAGCGACAGAAGCACCATGCTCAAACGCGACAAGCGTTCTACCAGCTGAGCTACGAAGCCACGCCAGGAGCTCGGAATTTTCACATATAGACTCTGTTACCCACCCGTCCCACTGTCTCATATGGAATCCACCAAATGACCCAGGGGTTCTAAAAGAAGTTCTGCTCACTGGAATTCCTCAGTTCTTTCTGATACCGCATGAAATTGCTATCACCGCAAACCTATAATTCGAAAACACCAACGGTGTTATGCAAAGGTTTTTACACAATAACATTTCGATCGCATCTAATGTATTAATTTTAATTCGCCTTGAGCTGATTGGCCGAATACCTAATAATCTGTAGTAAATAGAACAATTTTCTGACACTGAGTTAAAAAGTCGCATTTGGCCATCTTATTGATTGCTGATTGTTCTGAAGACCCCATAGAATAGTTTCTAGTGATTCACTTGCAATAACCTTAAAACTGTTTGAATTTGATTTGGCGTTCCCATAGGCTTTCTAGAAGCTCCTCTTGAAAAGTAGTAACGAACTCGTGGCCCGACCGGAAAGTACGAATGTAAACAATCGTATGAGCCATTAAGGCATAAAACTAACAACCTGAATTATTCGTAAAAAGCAATGCAGAAAATGGATATGGCAGACCTCTCTGTGTTAAACGCACTTTGCAAATCAGATGTTATTTCCTGTCCGCTTCTACTACTTTCTCTTAAAGGCAGCACCCTGAGACAACTCGTTCACAGTTAGAAAACCTGTAAGATGCTTATTTTGTTATATAGCTTAAAACGTCTTACTGTATTCAGCCACAGATAAGTGTACATGTAATTAGATTTAAAAAAAAAAACACGGATTAATCACAGATGGGATAGCAGAGAAGAGGTGATAGGCAGCTTTTTGGGTCAGAAGGCAAAACGATTGTCGATATTTGTGTCAAGATAATTTTTCAACCTGGCGATCCGATTATTATCTACTGAAGTTTATCTTAAGGCTCACCACATGAATAAACCTGATCACCTTCTAACAGTTTTTGACGCGAATTTTTCTCAAAATAGGCCTTTCCAAATGATCTAATAATAAGTTTCGTAAGCACATCGTAGTTGTACGCATGCACTGGGTAAACTATGTTGACCGATTCATGGCTAATGAGAGTAGCGTTAGACTGTTTATTAGTGGGCTGACAGAACGGCCGATCGATTGTTTAATTAACCATGCAGCTAACCAATTTCAATTAGTGAGGGTTGAATGAGTAGTAAGCTAGGGCAGTAATTAAAACCCTCCCACCTCACGCAACAACAACGAGATGATCCCTGCTAAACTTGAATGAGTTGTGCTCTACCCAGTTTAAACGTATCGAATTAGACTACTGGGCTGGGCTATGTTGTGGTGGGACGGGAATGGGCTGCTTAATTCGAATTAATCAGACTCTCTTCCAGGTGTGTTCGAGCATTTCGAGTTCGCGCTCACACAGGATGATAGGTGAACACAGACACACATACACACAAGGAGAAAAATCATCATCACTGCGTCCAAATAGGGGTACATTTGCACGTATGGGGTTAGAACAAACTGAGAGAAGCAGTGCGCGCGAGCAAACAGGGCCAGTGTATGTCGTGACTTGACAATCGACAATTCAGCCTCTGTTATATGTTGTCCTGTTCGAGAACTAGCAAACAAATTAGGAAACAATTATGTGGATAACCGACGTTTCGGTGGGTACTCGCATGTGCACCTGTGCGTTTGTGTGTGTGTGTGTGTGTGTGCGTGTGTGTGAGTGAACAGGAGATCGTAAGCCCACCTGGGGTGTGAATAGTGTAGTTGCAATAGTATTAACGCGAGTAACAATCGTAGCAGAAGACAGAGGAGAAATGAATCGATAATATGAATTAAGTGCTCTGACAAAACGCAGGCAGCAATAGCAACAGCAACAATTTTTTTCCCCATTAGTCGTATGTGTGTTTGTGCTTGTGTGTACATGTGTGCGCTCTGTCGTTCGTGCAAGCTAAGTGCAAAGAGGGAGAACGGGTAAATTAACGGGACGATGGTAGTGGTGGTAGGGCTGCCTAATTATCTCTGGATGAAACAATTGGAGTAGACAGGACGACAGACAGTGAAAGAAAGGATAGATGCAAGAGGGAGTGTGAGCGGATGAGTAATTAGCGACCGGGTGTTTTAGTCGTAAATTTTATTAAGCCGACTGGTTAGTGGTGGCACTGGAAGCCCTCGAGTGGAACGTGCGAGCACGCGTATGTGCGTGTGCGTCGAAATCAAGTGGACTAGAATGAATGAGGCCAGAAACATGTATGCATAGCCTGACAGTTGGACGTATGTAGGTTCGAATCAAGCGCGATTAGAGCGGCGTGTGGCCTAGCATACAGTAAGTTGATGGGACCCCTTGTCGACTTGCCGATTTAAGTGTACAAGCGTGAACGAGCTTGCATACACACAAGCAGCACAAAAAACGTGAGTGGCTCACAGCTGTCAGAACAGTGGATGCTTGTGGGTCCCATGGTGTTCTCTCACACGTTTATTCGCATTCAGCGAGAAACCCCATTATATTTACCAGGAGGACGTATCTCTCTGCGTTTGTGTACTTAAATGTGTGCAAAAATGTCAACATGATGGGGCGTTGTTGGATATTTCGCTTGTAAACTGAATGTCGCAGGTGAATGGACAAGGATGTCGATAGTAATAACAACAATGCTGATAGTTATGAGACAACAATCACTGTGCTGGGACTTGATGAGGGTGTGCTATTAACGAGGAAGTTAGAATGTATACACCAGCTCAATGTTTGAATAAGCAGAAGTGGCTGATCGCCCCTTGGCTGTGACAAAGTGATCATTAGACGACTGGAGTATGATTGTACCAAGTTCGAGCTTGTACCCAAAATATATCAGAAAACGATTGATAATTTGTTTGCTTTAGGATCAGCTTAATGACTTTAAAACTTCCTTCAGAGTTATTGTAAATGTACTGTACAGACGGAACACGGTATATGGTGTAGGACTGACGTGAACAGGGCGGATGTCTACCAGTACAGATCATAGGGTTATTTATTCATTTACAGTTCATGTGCTTCGTATCAACACAAGCCTACATGTCTAAACTATGCTAAGCAGTCGGTTGTTCAACTGGTTTCAGTGCTCTAAATCGATGTAACTCAATTCTTTTAAACTCATCCTTTTCCTTTACGAATTTTAATTTGGTCAAACACTCTTATATTGTAGTGAAGTTCCTTGTTGACCAAAAACCACCCTACTTTAAGTGGGCACTCAAGTGATCCATATGTGGAGAGAATAACCTACCAATAGCGCGATGTAGTTCTTATTGGGAAAGGCTGATCGGTATGATAGGTTGTTTGTCTTATACTGACAAATAAAACCCAATCAGTTTTATTCCTTTCATAAATAATTCTGCTTGTCGATCTCTCACTCTGTTTGATTGACTTCACCGGTGTGGAAATTTTCGTCTATTGCCCATCTTTCCAACTACTAAGGCACCGTTGTCTGAACTTCTCAACTCTAACAAGTTAATTACCTATTTAGAGAACTTCCTCAACTCGAAGTAATCAACATGCTGACTAGCATTTCCAAACAACACATTTTCCTTATTAAACCTAGTAAATATGTGTGTAACTTCTTAAACTGCACTAAAGTGTACTCCTATACGAGAATATTTCTCGCAATATATTTCCAACATTTGTCCTCCCCGTTTCGATCTTACAATTGGAGTTTCTCTTTGTTTACTTCCGAAGAGTTGTGTTTCAATTTCGAGCTAGCCTATCAAGTGGCCAGCAAACTTTGGCCAGCTGGACACGAAGACCTTACTCATACACCTCCTGGCCTTATTCCTTCGGGTCTACCTCGGATACGTTGTGTGTGATTGGAATCACAAGTCGTTTAGCGCAAGCCAATTGTGGTAGTGGTTAGGCGAAGCCGTCGGTTGGCTTCGGTCACTGCGACAGACTAATCTGAACCGGATACCGCTAACCGTAACTTTCTAACAAATGTCAATCTCCACTTTAACATAACGAACGTCTAGCTCCATTCCTTTCCGACAAGAAGTTGGTAGTATATAAGCAAACTGTTTTCATCCTTTCATGTACATGACGTTTCAGCAAAATCATAAATAAATCACAATGTGTTCTGTGTTTAAGTCCATCTATCTTGCACTAACTGGTTCTATTAACTCGTGTTTACTAGTCCATTTGTTACAGTGTTGAAGTGTTGCTCCCTGGATTTGTTGCCCGAAGGCTTCGTGAATTTTGTCAGATCTTCACAATGCCCACCACGTGGTGGAACTTCTCACTACTCAACTCTCCGTTAAATCGGTTCCTTCTAAATGCACTTCCATACCTTCACCTAACTCCATACATACGCATTCATTTGTATGCGCTCGGTCTTACCTTTTCTCTTATTGTCTACTTAGCTCGATTTTTTCACAAGCCCGGTCATCATATGCTGGAATTTGTTAGAATCAGCCGGTACGCAAAGTAATCTGCTCACACATATTTACGTGCGTCTCATCGCGTATCGAACAAAAGTCACACCGGTACATTCACGTGCATTTACTCACCGGTTTTGATGATTGCTCACTTCGTTTGCTAACTTATTGATCTCATCCGCCTGCATTCATCTGCTATTGGTTGACACGTGATCACCTACGCCGACTGTTTGCTTATTGCCCTTTCTAGCATAATTTTGGTGAATCACTACCCGATACACGTCACGCATGCGCTTCAACGTTTTGCCCACATGCACAGCCGAATTATCGACAAAACAGTATTACTAGTATGGCTTCGTGATATAGATTTTATTCGCCCAATACATCATCTCAGATTTGATTCATTTTCGTGTGACCGGGGCTCACTGAGTTCGGTATCATTCATTCATTGACGATGTGAGTATATTTAAGACCAGCTATTCACAGTACGTTGCTGACTTACCTAGGAAGTTGAGTGAAAACTTTTCGATCGTTCAACGCCTGATTACTTATAGGAAGAGACAGAACAGCATGGTAATGCATGTCTGTTAGAGTAGAGGCGAGAATCACTAGTGTGTGTAGACTTAATATTTCCCTAAGAACATAATAAATAAGCACCTCTCTTACTAATGTAATCACTTTTTGACAGTTGATTAGTCGTGTTGAATGCCGGCAAATTATGCGCATGATACACTTCACTGTCATATGACCTCGAAATAAGAGAACATGCGAGGCAACTAGAAACATGCTGACAATAGTAAGCGTTAAAAACAGCCTCTACGTCGTGGTAGACGATGAGTGCAAGTCAGGGTAAAGATCGTTTGTAGAACCCATTCACAGAAGTTCACAGTCGCCATACCTTTCAAGGAGTGCTCAGGGCATATGTAAAGTTTCAACGAACAACTGCCAGGACCCAAATAGTGCACGCGAATGACAGCGTATGGTACGCTTAAAAAACGATACCCAATCCAACAGTGTTCGTATAGCGAAACGCTTACTGTTCTAGGCTTGACGCGTGCATCTATCGTAAAGGAACACAGATTATCCACACAACTTTTGCTGTCCAACTAAAAGCAACTTTCCTGTTGCAGGTGGTCTGTCCGTTTAAAGAGGATGAAATCAAACTTTTTGATCGTTAGACGGAAAACGTGTAGGTGAGGTTTGTAACAAGTTCGTTCGTGTCGAACTCATTAAAAAATGTCCAAGACTACTGATGTGTGATTTGGCACTGAGCTACCATAAAGTGGACATAACTAACGCCTGCCAACAGCATTCACAAATACTTTGACCCTCCCGCTATCCGCTTTCTGAAAAAGCACCGGACTCGAGTTTCTCTCTTGGTAGAACTTAACAGTAGTGCATATGTTTGCTAGAATAGAGGTGTGAACTCCTATCACTTTTTCATGAGACAACCGCGTTGACCGTTGCGCAACTGACTTTACATCACACCTGACGGTTCAACTACATTTGCTCGTGGGTAACCATCAGAATGCTTGGTCAACTTGAGAGGACACACAATAACTGTCTGGTTAACTTTAAGCCATAACCCTGTGATTAAGGCTGCGTAGCCAGACAGCAATCTCCCAAGCTGTTGAATAGTATTTTAAATTACTTACGACCGTTCGCATTAAGATAGGCTTTCCAACAGGTCTATTCGTAGCAACTTAAGTCTGATTAACTCCTAACCTGAACAGTTCCGCATCTTGTGTCTGTTTAAAGTGGATCGCAATTATGTGCTCGAAACACGTTTGCTCACAAGTAGGATAGTAATAGAAACAAACGTTTACAGTAGCTTGCTCTAAGCACTTTGGATGAATAGATATTCGACTAGCCAGACTGGCTGTTGAATACAGTGCATGGATTATGTCTGTGTCAATACCACCACAGCTATTAAAGTATACGATTGAACTATAAAAGCAATCACATGATCTGCAACGATTATACAACCTTTTAACTTGATCGGACTATTGTGACACAAAGGCTAATCGGTGTCACGAAATATGTGCTGAAACAGTACTGATCGCGAAACACATGCCATATATGAGTATTAAAAATAATCCGTTGTGACTGTTTCCATATTTCAACGCCTGAGGTGAACTGAACACTAACTGACGGGGAATATTTTGATTCCAGCCCCTCGTCTAGGAATGGATGTGATGGTACAAACAGACCTATAATGATCGAGTAATTTCTGTTGTGGTATAAACCCTCTCAACTAGCATGTAAACAAACTACACCGTCAACTGTTTTGCGTACAACCAGTAGTCGATACGGATGTTACTCACTCCTTTTCTGCCAAAGTTGGCCAGTTTGGTTAAATTGTTTGCCTTTAAATGTGCAAACTCCAGCGCGCATCATTAGGTCACTGTGGTAGAAACTCATTCGATTCACCGCTTATCCAAACTCCGACAAAATAAACAATCTAGAAGTGGGCCAATCCAACGTTGCTTTGAGGTGTAACGTTAAAATCGGACAAACCGTATAATGTTACTTGCTACGCTCTCTGCTGTGTATCGCCCCAATCAGATTACAGCATGTAGGGTCCCATGTGCTATTGAGATCAATCACTGACACACCTCGATTCCCTTAAAATTGAAATATATCAACAAATCCCTACTCTCTTACCGTGAATAAGAAGTGCTTACTGGAACCGATCGGAGATACTCATACAATTTACATGAAAGGTTTGCATCCCTAAGTCCGAGTACTACAGTCACGCCTCATTTAAGTCTAAGCAAAAACAAAGGACGCAATGATATTGAATGCATAGCGCCTACGCTACTTTGGCCACCAGACCTGTGAAACTTAGTAATACGCAAGTTAAACTAATGTAGATGCTCACGTTGGCGCATATATTCAGTCATAAACCCTAGATCTCGTATCCAGAAAGAAAGGAAAAGCAGGTATAAGTATCGCAAACAGCGTACGACTGAGACAATATTAAACAGAGAGCTGTCTACATGAAGGTGATACATCCTGATGGGGCAGGATGTTGCAGTTATTTCCGTGGATTGACGAATCATCTTTCACAGTGGACAGTGTGAACTTGAAACAAACACTTACGGTCCCTGCAACAGGCTCACAGGGAGAGCGCATCGGAGGATAGCAACATAAAAGCCTGATCACCAAATGTTAGCCAAGTGGACAAGACGGTTGTATTCAAAGCCCCGCACCAAATAAACTACACTCTGTCACCTAAGCTTACCATACAATGCTATTGTTATCAACGTTTGACAGTGATGTGCATCGATAAAATGAATATTCGCAGAAAGAGCTCAATAACTTTCACGGACTATCAAGAAGTGTCTGTAGGGAAAGCAGAAAGAAGAATCGTTCTTTTACACCCTTGTGTCTCTAGGTTGCTTTGAGAATAAATATAACACCGCAAAGGATGATACATGAATGAAACCTCAGATAAAGTCATTGGAGTCGACTAGCGCTAGTAACCAATACTGAAGCACAGTGAACCAACATTCTGACACCGAATGACTGATGAGAATTTATGGGCAAGAAAGTCGAAAACTTGTATTGTGGGATGTCACCCAAGTACTTGCTGGTCGAGTGGATCTAAGAAGCTCAAGAGATTCAGCTGAGTTGGATATTGCACTCGTGGATGGGTCCCAAATGCGAAGACCCGTCTATACAATAGACTGTTACTTTAGTGGGCCAGTTACGGAGACTGATTCCCTGAGTGCCCATCCTGATTAGTGGATTTATGTCTGTTTGTAAACAAACCAGATTTTAAAGTTGAACATCACTCACAATTGATCGCAGCTGTCGCATCCCCATAGACTTTCCAGTCGGCCCCTTTCGAAAAGAAGCACTAGACTCGAGTTTCGCTTCTTTTCGAAAGGGGCCGACTGGAAAGTCTATGGGGATGCGACAGCTGCGATCAATTGTGAGTGATGTTCAACTTTAAAATTAACCAAATCCCCGACTACTCATCAGTAAACCAGATTTTATAGAATTCTGTGAATGAGCAGTATGTTTTCTATCTGGTATCGATTGCAAACCGACAAATGACTTAATAGCAATAACTTTTACACGTGGGTGATTTTCTGAAGATATCACAATTCCGGTAGTCCCGGTTGAAGATTTTCGTTAAACGTCATATCTCTTTAAAGATAAGAACGACAATTTTGTATGTGGATAGTGGAAGTGAACATGACGAAAGAAGCTTCAATGTAGATTGTTACGCAGAATCGTTTTAAGGAATTTGTTATTATTTAGCCACTGAATTCCCAGGTCATGTACACACACGAAGACGATTAACGTTTATGCAGTTGGTGTAGCTGATAACACAAGTTTGAAGGTGAACGCATATGACTAAGATTTCTTGGGCTGAATGTCAAGTGTTTATCCATACGATCAATTGCTAGGGTAATTCAAACCGTTCTGTAAGAGTTCCATGTCGGTTACACACTACAGGTAGCTACGATTTGATATCGTTGATGTAGAATAACAGTAGTGATCTGGGAAGTGTTCCGTGTTCCGAGAAGAAACAGAATAAACAGCAGGATATACATAAGGGTATATACTATATATATATACATATATATATATACTATAGCGGAATGCTGCAGCTGACAGACAACCAAGCTGATAGTTGTTCAATGACGCTAACGATGAACCTACAGCAAATTAGGTTAACACATATTCACTTCAGTAGGGATTTCTAGTGCGTGCTCATAAAAATGCAATAAGCCACGCAAGAAGGCCATCGGTGAAATCTGCGTAGATAACATTAGTAAGAGGAGTGCGTAGTCCAAGACTCCAAAACCGCAGACTTCATGATTTGCTTTTTCTATCGCCGTGCTCCCCATCTACCGAGTTAAATGTTTTACGCACCGGATTAGTGAGGTTAAACTAAATGCCTACTTCTGTCGATGTATGCCGTCACTCCGTTTTAATGGCATGCATTCAGCTATAGAAATTGCGAGTAATGGAGTAGTATTGCCAACTAATCTGTGAATGAGAGAGGAGTACTTAAAACGAACAATTTCTGGTCAGGGTTAACTGACCACCGATTGACTGCGTGTTCTCATTCATGGTCTTAAATTCGCTGGATTTGAATTCCGACGGTAAACAGCTCGACTGTCATCTAGCCTGATTTCAGTCCTCGAAACGTCAACGAATTTCGCACTACCAAGCACTACCAAGTTCGTTTGGACCAGACTAGCGACTGATTAACTATTGACTCTGCCTTTAGTACGCCAGTTAACGAACTGATAACTGAGGTGAACTGTCAGTTTAATGATATATGGATTGAGAACAACACAACGTTACGAGCAAGTTGTAATACTCTACGTTTCAACCACCTCGGGTGGCCTTCCTCAGGAGTGTTGTGATCGATTACAACACTCCTGAGGAAGGCCACCCGAGGTGGTTGAAACGTACAGTATTACAACTTGCTCGTAACGTTGTGTTATTCTCAATCCATTTATCGAAAACATGTTAAACACGACGCCCAAACTGTTTGACTACATTCGTACTAAATTTGGTGCGGATATCCTAGAACTGTCAGTTTGTTGACAGTAGTCATTGGTCGCCTTTCGCACCGTTTCAATTACTTCACACTGTGAATGTAGGAGTAACAGACGAACTGTTAATATGTCTAAACGGAAGTAGAATCCGGAGCTCAAAAAGAAGACCACGATCTGGGACAAAGAGAAACAAAATAGTCAATGGACAATAGATTACCCAAATATTTCGGGATAATAGTGGACTGAATAGTCTAAACGATAGTCCAGCGTGGCTGGATTAACTGGTGAAAGTCATGACACGGTTGTCTGTGGGAACCAAACGTCTGACGCAGTGATTACAGTTAAGCTATACACGTGTGTATGTTGAACATAACTTTCAGACGTGGATACATAGTATAACAAGCTTGAAAACCAAACGGAAACGTGGGTTATTTAAAGATATAAAAAGTTTACCAGCAGAAACCCAGCTGGCTGGATTTGTATACCATTTTATCAGCATAGTCCGATCCTTGGGGTTCCCAACAAGGAAACATGTTCAACCCACGGAAGCAACCTTTATGTCTTAGTATCATTGCTTGGAGCAGTCCACTTTCTTTGCCCGATAATCCAGGGCGTCTCATATGGAACTCTGATTGACAGACGATAGTTGCTCAAACCAGCTAACGTACTTCAAGGTACAATCGCTTAACAGTCACTCTGGCTAACTAGTGATTCTCTCATATCTGAGGGATCATAGTTAACCGTTCAACGGCAGAAATTTGAACATTGTTTTCCGCCAAACAGAGTAATTTTCACAACCACATAGAGAGTCAGGATGCAGTGAGGTAAGGTACGCTATCTCATTCACAGAAGGCCTTTTTTAGCGCATACGTCCCAACTGGTTTTGAAGTGTGACAGTCGTTTGTCTCTGTTCCCCCATCAACAACTGTTAAGCAACTACTTAACTAGTCAGAAACATCTACTAGTACTGCTAAGCCATCATCCATGATGATAGCAAGCACAGGCCCCTGTCGATCTTAAGTTAGGACCTCGTGTTGCTGAAAAGCAAGATATAGTTTGTTCCAACAACTCAACAGTACTAACCTTATTGAACAGGTTTGCATTACCTGCAACTTGCCTATGTTTAAGAACACAGGAGTTGCCTGACTCAGAGCACAAGGTTTATCCTCTGAGAGAAAGTTGACGTCGTTAACAATGCTCGCAATTTGGGAGCGTCTGTATACTCTCATTCATGACAAAGTTGACGAGCACGGGTGATGACAGATAACCATATGGAGTAAAATTAGTGCCCGAAGCCACATTTGGAAAGATCTTGTAAGCGTCTCTTTTACCCTATGCTTAAAGCTTGAATGAATTCAATGGAATTAAATAGCTTTTTTAAGCAGTATGCGATTAAACTGGCTTACATCGGGTTTTTCAAAATTACGACTACTTTTTCATACACCACTACCAAATCCATACCGACGAATGGTCTGTTGGGTTACATAGGAAAAGGGGTTTGTTACAACGAGACAGAACACCATGACATCACGAGTGATAACGATAGTCTACTACGAGGTTGATCTTTTGGCATCCATTGTGCAAGCTGACCTATTACACCACCGAAGGTCACAGGGCTCTAATCTGAACAGATGCGTATCTTGTGTCTGCTTAAAACCGACTGCAACTACATGCTCAAAACAGGTCAGGTATCTGGTTGCTCGGCCGCGTTTGCTCACAAGTAAGATAGTAATAGAAATAAACGATGAGGGTAGCTTCTTTTAGGCACTATGGATGAGTAGATATTCCGCTGGTCAGATTGGCTATTGTGTACAGTACATGAACCTGACTGTGGTTCAGTCGGATCTTGTCTATAAACATGTTCTTTATCTTACCACTCACCGCAAGTAGCTTTCTGTTTGACAATATCAGTTGTGGAAAGCCAAGTTTTGTAAGTTATCTTCGTAGTCATCAGATGATTGACCTTTTGGGTCTGGGATTCGCCTTATTTGCGCGTCTTCACTTGTTGAAAGGTTCAACATGGTTGTCACAATTTTCGGAATATTCTCTCCCGTTATCGTTTGCTTAATATTCTTGGTCTTCCTCGTCATTTACTTTCATTCTGGACCCCAAATGTAAACGTACTTGGGACGATGGGTGTCGTCTTCCCAGTAGTTTCCTGTCGTCTTGGTTTAGTCCCAGGCAGATCAGAGCGTTCACTATCGAAACTACATCTCCAAAACATGGAGCCTAATCCACTCAAATCAACTGAATTGGTTGAGCTACAGACAGCTGTGGTTTTATCACTCGGTTGGCATCAATGTCGTGGTAGTTTTACACAAAAGTTTGTTTGTTAGTCTATTACATTCAAAACCACAAAGTTCTGAAGAAGTACGAACAGTATTTGATTGCTAACATATTAACTTACGAGTACATATCACTGCTATTCTGATCTCATTTTACTTGACCAAAGCGGTCTGTAATCATTTTCCGACAAACCTTCTGTAATCTTAGAACAAGGAACATGGAGACTTCAAGAACGAATCCATAAATCACCCGGCTCCCATATGAGGGGCAACTCAGTAAGCAAAGAGGCTACGTGTTTTTGCCACCAACAACACTACTGTCCTCTTAGAAACGTGATGTAAAACGTGGTGCCAGTCACGTAATCTCAAACAGGGAGGCGGGGTTTACAAACCGAAATAAGTAATTTTCGAAAACAATGAAATGTTTCGTCTACTAGTGTCTTGAGTACTGTCGGTGTACGGTCTGTGTTGTCTTGGCTTTAGTGGACACGAGTTTCGATCAGTTCTGCCAGTGGTCTCTCTGGGTAGGATTATTGTGAAATAATGCCACTGGTGACCGTTCGCGTTACCTTGAATTGCTAGCAAAATGTGGTACTCGGACAAAATTTATTTTCCGAGATAAAAGCAACTGCTAACACATATATATAACGCATCCTAGTGTGGATTTGAAACGTCACAATAAATCGTTCATTACTCAGTGTTTGCCCCTTCTTAATACTTCATATATATATATATATATATATATATTGCATAAGCGTTGTAGCGAAGGTAAAGATTGGTAACATATGAAATGGAGAGACCATCAGCCTGGAACTAAGGAGGAAGATTAAGCAGTAGGAACAGAAGTTCATAATGTAAACGCCACTATTTTTTTGTACTTCAGCATTTTAGAAAGCATGCTTAGCCAGTGCATTTGGGAGCTCATAGCCCACTGAAACCAGTTCATACATGAGAACTTTCATGCTTTGAATTCATTTTGTATGCTGATTACCAGGTGACCGCTTCCACCATAACCAACAAGGCGCGGTATGAAGTCGGTTGAAATTCGTACGGCATATTCACGTCAAGAAAACCTGTGAAACCGGACTGTTAAACGGAGTAGCTCTCGGTCACGGGCTACGTTGATAAACTTCGTCACTACTGTCACAACGTTCCCAACAAACGCAGAAGTTCCGAAGATATCCGTGGTCGAAAACATGCACCTTGTGAACACCTTCCGTCTAAATGAGTCAGCTTTCACAGCTACAGGATGGAAATGTTTAAGCCATTGAATTGTACATTCAGCCCCTCAGAAAACAGTGGTAAAGAGAGGCTATACTCTTCAATTAGTTACGCCTGTTGTGTTATGAAAATTGGCACGTGCAATACCTGTTTCGTAGTACCTGGAGGTCAGACACCATTCTCGGCAGGTCCTGCACCTCAGCTGTGACGGCCAATGGGAACCGTCGATGTGAACTACAAGGCTGTTTCATGTCGTAAGTGAGCAGTGGAGTCAACTTCCAGGCCATATTTCTCCTGATGTGGGCATACTGGCTACTACTCGTTTTGTCCCACGTTAGACATGAAAAATTCCTCTCAGTTACTGAACAGTCCTCTAAGTCTGTCTGTGAATAGTGCCCAGGACACTCAACCCAGAGCAAATTCCCTGTTGATTATAATCCGTGATCTACTTATGAAAATGCATCGGTCAGAACTCTACCTATTGGTATGTTTTCTAACTCCGGAAACGAGATATTAAAAAGCCAGAGAAAACGCTGGGTCATTGCTCGTGTATTAAATGGTGCCTGGCCGAGATATCCAAAAACTACTCACTCAGATCTGACATGCCACCTCATTTACACTTAACACAATGTGGGTTTCGCAGAGTAAAAACTAAACTATTACGGAACGTATGTGCTTTCACTGCGCAGGAAAACGTTATCGCTATTCAGTCCCTCCTTAAATGATAAGTCACTTACGCCTGCACACAATGAAGTCCGTTCCAGCTGGAAGGCTTTTCTGTGGTCACAGATCGCGAGATGTGAAGACATTATCTGTTTTCGCATAATAATCCTTTTGTTATATGACAGTGTCACAACGAGACTTGACCTTGACGTGGTGTAACGGCTTGTGCATCTCGATGACCTGTTGGGCTAGACTAGAAGATGTGGCCACCACACCGACAGAATCACTCATGCCAGGCAGGCCAATGGGTAGAGGTCTGACGAACCAATCTCCTGGTCCTCCAGGTTGGGTGTTGGAAGAAGGCTGGTATCAGTTCTGGTACACTGTCAACCACCAGTCGCTTTGCGGTATAGGCTTTTTAGCCAAAGGTTTTGCTTGAGAACCCGAATCTTTTCTCCTGTCTAGGTCTGGGTGCCTGGCAGTATCTCAGCCCACACACAACCATTGTGGCAGTTAAACAACAGTGTGAACCACTGGTATATTGTTGTATCTGATGATGATGATGACTTGTGGAATCTACGCACTATCGAAATCCAAGCACATGGGCCAGAAATGAGAAACGGAATTCGAACCTAGAATTGTATGATCGATTTCGACATTACAAACCAAGTAGCTGATAAGAACTGTTAACAAAGTTTAGATACACCCAATTAAAAATAAAATTGTCAAAGTCATCTAACTAATTAACCCTTTTCTATAGTGACATGTACTCCCCACTGGCGAACAATTTTAGCAATAAAATTCCGGACCAGACTGTTATCTACATGAACGAAAGCTGTGATCCATCACTGCAATGAATAATTTCCCACGGAAAGAAAGAAACGTTCAGCACGGCGATAAGCTCTCGATAGTCCAATATTAATGATAGTGACTTAACGATAAACATATATATGACATCCAAATGGATTCCACGACTGAAAATCCTTCAGTTTGATCACAAACCCAATTTTAGCCATACTGATGCTGGTGGCTTCAAGCATAAGGAACTACTGACGCCCCCGCTTTCAAACGTTAATCACATTCAAACGTTAGCTTTCGCTTTGCTACGTATCTTCGACCTGATCTTTATTTGATTTAAATTTTGCCGGATCCGCTATTGAAAGTATGTAAGTAATCTTTGCGGATTTTTATTACTGATACCTTGAGAGTGAGATTGTTGCCGTTAGGACACTGACCGCTCCAGAAAAATACTCATTTGAATCCACCACCACACACTCAACATAGTGTGCCGTTACCAACAAGATCACGAACACTATATTTATCTAATCCAAAAGCACGGTCAGTTAATGTCGGTGCAAACGGCACTCTTGTAGCACATTTGAATCTTTAACGACTTTGTGGTCTTCCATGTCAAGCATCAACACAGTTGGTGGTCGACAACAATAAAGCAGATTTAATTGACAATATAATACCACCCGGGGTAGTCAGATCAGTAAATGTGAGCAGACGTAACTTCTCAACGGATGATTAGCACCGGTTAATATCTAGTTTAGGTCTAAGTGTCACGCATTATGTCAACCACAGACTAACTGTGTACCCTATCGAAATATGCCGAATGCATCCATAGTGCAACGAACACGCAGAATCGGCACACACGGCACCAAGTCGATCTTTGTTAAGGCGTCACATGTGTAGGGGTCTGGCTCCGTAGGTAAAGAAAAATTTTCTCATGGCAGCCAAATAATTTGTTCATTGCTATTCTCTCACGACAGATAAATTAGGTCATCACAAATGACTTTCCGATAATCCAGTTAGCGTGCTTACGTTGTAAACCTCCACGAAATTGGAACAATTTTATCACGTAGAAATCACATACAGTTTCAAACCTAGCAAACCTATGGATAAGATGGCATAAGTTTTCATTTATTCCTGTTACCAGTCGGTCTAGAAACTTCCATTTTAAGCTAAATGCTGAACCAGAATGCAAGGTATTGTGATGTTCACCAAGATATTCTCATGGTGTACTCAGAGTCCGATGAACTGTAAAGTCACCAGTGATCGATTTAATGGAGAAAAAAGTATGTTTCGCCTAAACGGAAATCACACGCACATACACAGGCGCGTATTTCGTAAAGCAACATTTTGTCGAGCACCACGTAGCACCCCAATCAGTAACTGTGGTGAAATATCGATCAACGTGTGTATATAGGCTTATCGACTAGTGTTGATTGAGAAAAGAGATGGTTATTAACAAATGTCTGGTCGAATATGTTTGATTATTGACAAAGCTGTCAGGCGTGTATTCCAGGTAACTTGAACATACATCAAAATCGTTGCCGACTTATTCCTAAAATGTACCCATTATGGTAAATGACGAGTGTTCGGTGTTGGCCGTCGCCGGCTACCAGCAACAACAGGAAAAGGAAGATAAAAATGACAATGAGCCTAATCAAATTCATTTAAAATAAACTGAGAAGTAATTCTAACCTGTGAATTGGTGGATGCGTTCGGTCGCAGTGGAGTGGACTGGAAACCAGGATGAACTCGACGAACAGTTGTCCTGAGTGGACGTGGCAGCAATCAGATGGTGTAAATTCAAGTGTTGGGGCGTTTGTGAGAAGTTTATGGATCCGGGAGATAGACTAGAACCTATGCCAGATGTATTAGTTACTATCGCACCCATTGGGCTCAAGGATGTCCGATTAGGAGGTTCGTTGGCAAAATCCGCTGGAGTGTTGCACTTTTTCTTCAGTGTCGGATACGGCGACGGATCTGGGTGGGAGAAAGCTCGCATAAGCATCATACTAGTACGCCTTCCGATGTCAGGTGAATGATGATGCTCCGTGGGTGCCGATGATAGATAAACTCCATTCATCGTTGTCAACGATGAGGAAATCAAATGAAACCGGACGAAATGCCGAAACTGAAGAGCAGACCGAATACAAGTAGCCAAAGCGCAAAGAGAGGAGGACAAACACTTGTGGCAGCAACATGCACTGTGCGAACGAGTGAGTTAGTGCGACTGTTTTGTTCACTCGTGCCCGTGCATTCGCTCGCGCTCTCTCTCTCTAACTAGCACACACACACGTTCGCAAATTAACGATAATGATGATATGGATGAAGGCTTTAATTTAACCAATTAAAGCCAGATGCGGGCAGACTGATGGTTTTTTGTCGCAGGTGCGCACGTGTGTACTCTCGTATGTCGTCTTGACCATTCATGCGATATTGATGCGTACACAAGTTGTGTGTGCACTTGTAGGTGTGCGCTTTGTGTCAACAAGCGCGCCATGACCTTGTGCCTTGCTCGTGTGTGTTTGTCTATCACTCATTCATCCATCTGAAATCTGGCATGTTTGCCGCGCCCAGGTCACAGTGAGGCGTCGCCCCCAGATGGTATTCACACGTGACCTCTGCTACGACGTCTGATCGCGAGAGCTGATGCTTCGTTGGGGT
This sequence comes from Paragonimus heterotremus, assembly GCA_013368495.1. Lineage (NCBI taxonomy): Eukaryota > Metazoa > Platyhelminthes > Trematoda > Plagiorchiida > Troglotrematidae > Paragonimus > Paragonimus heterotremus. The sequence goes on from LUCH01000150.1 coordinate 137,803, forward strand.
TTTTTCCATCGGTGAGTGATATTAAGTCTTAGTACGCCGCACAAGAAGCAATTGACTGGTGTTCCGTTTGCTACCTCAAATCATACTGGGGGCATTATTAACCTTGAATCTGAATCCAATGTGCACTTGCTACTAGGCCGACTGAACAGTTCCTGGTTGAAATTTAAACTGCCACAAAGCGATATTGGTTGTGTTGTTCTACATATTAACTCCATTTAACTCTATTGAGGTAGTTTAACTATATAATCAAATTCGAGTCTTTGAAATAATTACTGAGCAGGTGCATTAACAATTCGTTAACCAAGTTAAATGACTTGTACAGCCTGTGCGTAGTATGAAGGTAGTGTAGGGAGGTGAGTGGAAAGTCAACAGCAGTGCGACAAACATGTGTCATGTACGGTTCAGAACGATCAAAATCCCCCACCATTTCTCAGATAATGAGTTCGGTGCTGGCATCATGAAAGTGTAGTTTGAAAGAGACCCAAATTTGAAAAACCAAGGTTTCGGTTGGATTCGAACCAGTGACAGAAACACCGGGCCTCGACGCGGTAGGCGCTCTACCATCTGAGCTACGAAGCCAGGCCTAGGGTTCGAAGATTTCACATAAGAACCCAGTCATATGCCCAATAAAACATAATTGTTACTTTGGTCTGATGTCTGCTGATCATGATCAACAGTTCCATAGTGCGGTTTTTAACATTAACCCTGTTAGAACCCTTTTTTAACTCTCCATCTAGCTATCATAGTGTGCAATAACTCGACTGAGTAAGAAGTCGGTACAGCCATCATAGTTATACGCATATAGTCGTGTGAACTGTCATCGACCATCCGTTGCGCAGACACTTTGAGGTCCGAGCAACCGCTCACCTAAAGTGAACAACGCAAGTTGTTTTTGTATTCTCATACCCATACTTATATTTGGTGTCAATACATTTATTTGTTACAGTTGTAAGGCAGCCAAACAATGATGTAATCACAGACTTGGAAAACACTGACCGTCCCGCCGAATAAATTTGGTGATTACAGTCTACTTGATTACAGACTTAGTGACTATCCACGCCACTAGTTGGAAACACTCTCATATATGGCACTATTTCGCTGTCTGTGACTAGGCTGTATTGGCAAGGTTGTTGATTCCTCTTTTTTCGTCAATGTCAGTTATTTTTTTGAGTTTCGTAACTTCAATTTTTTCTATATATATTTTTGTACTCACTTACTGCTCTGGTACTCATTCGAACTACTGCCCGAGCCATAGTAACTAGGACGTAGAGTTCAAATATGAAAATTATGGCATTGGAGAGATTATCCAGAAAGAAGCAGTATTATAGACTTGTCGGACCAAATGCAGCTTGATTATGAATTGAACTCAGGGCAGATCGCAAAAGTAGTTCGTGAGTGATCTGGGCACATAGATATAGCAAACTGAATCCCAAACCTCGACCAAGAATTTAACTTAGGGTATGTCAACAATAGTTTTACACTCACGATCATACTAGATTCAAACCCCTCAGACAACTATTGAAACGTGTGAATGACATCTTTCGGGAATGGTCCCGGACAATTTTGGGAGTCGAAGGTTTTGTTTTGGAACCCGAACAACTAAAATTAAACATTTGAATGACGTGGTTAGATTGTGAATAACAAGACTTTTCATTACGCCCGAGAAGGCAGCCATTTACTTTGACCAACTTTTCGAGATCCTCAGATCAATCAGCTGAGAGAAAGACATATCCGATTATAGGAGCTTCTTTTCCAAGTTAACTCTCTTAACATGGCCCTAAGTTCAGCCAAAATAATGTTTAGAGCATCAGTCGCTAAGACTTTTCGGGTTCAACTTGATTTTAGTGACTCGTGTTTAAAATTGCGTAACCTGAAATTATTCCAACCTGTGTGCAATAAAGCAGTTATAGGACAAACATGTGCTTTATAAAGTGATTTCAGCTAGTATGCTGCTTCTTGTTTCCTAGTTCGAGTCGCTTATGAGCACTATGGGATTGTTTACGTAGACGTGTAATCCTTCATCAGTAGTGTAGTTTTTAAGGTAAGGTTCGAGCTGGGGGTCATTCGGTAATATACCTCGTTCTAAAGAGGTTAGATTACTTCATAATGCTAAACCAAATCGTGATGACACTCTAGTATTAGTCATGAGTGCACTTCCATTTTAATAATTACGACAAAGTAAACGACTCAAAGTGATCGGATTATGTGAGATTAGAGTACATTCCATCCAGAAGACATTTACGCGCTGGAATCCCATTTGCCCGTCCCACAATGTTCCTCCTTCTGAATTCGCGCTCTGTAGCCAACAGTTTGCGGAAGGGGTGAGCAGTATTATGCGACATGGAAATACCGATAGTCAGTTACACCGACATGGTAAATGGTGAACTATTGTGGCCCGGAATGAATGGACCTCTCGAGGGAAGCTATCTACTAGGAACTTGCCTTTGCATAATTGGTGAACAACGTCCGTTTGAAATTAACAATGAATATGCACATTAACCATGAGAACTTTGTAATGACATTTTATGACCCTTGCACTTGTCATAGTTTAGCATGGATACAATGCCACACTATTTATTTTCTGAGTTCCCATATGTACCAGACGAGTTGATTAATTATTAAAAACAAGCAGCGATGAACGAGCAACTTAGATTCATAGTTGCCACAAATATTGTTGTGAATTATTTAATCTAAATTGTTGAGATTCTTTCCATTGAAGCAAAACAACACGAGGAGAGTTAATTAGCACATACTGAAGCTCACAATAAACATTCTTACATGGAAGTGTCTCTCAGATTGACGTTTTACTGCCGGTCTTGTCCCTGTCTTCTTGATTACAATGTCCTCCCCACAAGGAGTTCGCTTAATAATCATAGCTTAGTCGTGAGGGACGTAAATAAGCGGAGATATATTTTGTAAGCTCCTCTTGAATGACACCGATGAGATTTGAAACAGTGGCTATGATCAGCGGGAGAGAAATATAGACCTGTTCTACAGCCATGTATGAAACTAATAAACGGGACGTAACCTTCGTGGGAAATCTCGGTGCCTTACTCAAAGTAAGCCGATGGAATTGTCTTATCTTATCCACCTCTTCAGAAGAATTATCATCAGTGTCATATGTACATGAGATTTTCTCTTCTCGGTAGTGGTTTACGCCAATGACTTCATCATACAGTGCAATTCGTCTATTCATTCCGTTAGCACATATGATATGCAAACACTCTATTGCTGAGTCAGTGAAAAATCTTGTTAAGATCATGCATTTTGCGAGCTACATCTGTCTGTCGCAATCTCGTCAGTCGTGTAACGTGTGATATAACCTGAAAGTGGTCGTGTAACACAACAAAAACGTCTAACGCCTAAGTGTCTACTAAAATCATGGCAATATAAACCTTGCTGTTGATAAGTTTCGAGCACAAAGTTGTATGGCAACCAACAGAACTCCTATCGTGAAGTTCTTTTACGTTTGATTATGATATATGTTGATTCGGGAATCGCGCGATGGGTGGCCCGTAACATGTATTTAATAATCGTTGAAAAACTTCGTGAGAAGGCTGATCATTTCGTACGGTCAGTTGAGAAATACTGTCTGCTGGATTTCGGAATGTCTGTTCGTGGATCAGCCGTGACACAAGAGAACCACCAGGTTACTATTACAGTTTAAAAAACGAATGATTGAAAAGTTTATGCCACTGCAAAAACTGCTATCAAATTTATGTGATTTGTAATTGATACAGACCAAATGTGAATAGTTAATCATTTGTTATTAGCTGAAACATGTTATCAACTCAACCTACGCATGTTTGTCCACGACCGTAAATTGAGTCGTAGATTACGTGAGAGATAGAAGCGATTGGAATGATATTTTTCTGATAGCAATGGAACTTTTATTGTTCCAGACAATGCAATGAATTCAGGTCTGTTTGAACTACGTACTTGTACACAACGGTTACCTTTTTTTACCCTGCGTACTTCACATGCCATTTACCGAAAGCAGGGTTTGATCACATTGTATGATTAGGATTGCATACTTTTTCAGGGGTCCAACAGATGGGGCTGGGAATTCGATATCGCCGGAAGAGTATTCATAATTATTTAATGTAAAGCTCTTGAAAAATTAAGTACTACTTTATATCAGACAGAATGTCGAGTATGCTCTGTGGATATACTTGTATAAGAAGTAATTACACACAGCAAACGAGTCGAAATATCTACATTCGAACTGACTCTTCATAACCGATTACCTTATGCTTTGATTTCACCATAATCGAATTGACAACCCTTTTGGTATTGGTATGTTCGCCGAACTTGACATTTAGGTTGCAAACGTTTCATCACCAAACGAGGTGACATCATCAGTGCGTAATCGTTTTAGCGTATAGTTTTTGAGCGTGGAGATTGGTGAAGTTCGATGGATGCCTGCTCTTGTATAGCAGAGTGAGTTGACCTTCTGACCTGAATTCTGATTGGTCACTCTCTGTCATTTTTGACCTCTGACCTGATCTACCATTGGCGGATTCTTGTTGCATTTGAACTTTGACATGCTGTCTGATTGGCTATTTTCTGCAGTTCTTGATTCTTTGGTCTGCAGTTTGACTGAGTATTCCCTGTTGCTGTCTAACCCTGACCTCGAATCTGATTGGCTGGTCCCTGTCAATTGATGGAGTGGGTCCTTTCTTCGTTTTGATGATTCCGTCCGATTGGTTATTCATTGTCCCGTTTCCACTTCGGTCTGATCTGTTCAAGTTGTTCCGTTTGGGTTTACCGTCATTTGGACTTGTTGGTGTCTGCATCTCTTCAAATCCTTGGTTCGTTTTGGCTCGTAGACTTTGTCCAGCTCGATCTGCTTGTCTATTGATCCGGCTGATGAATACCAGGCTTTGAGAAATTCTATTGCATGTCTGGTGTTTGCCTGCGTAATGACTTCTGCGGTATTCAAGTTGGAGGTGTGTCCAGTTTCATCCTAGTGGGTGGAGATCGAAGAAAATTGATAGTGCCTCTTGATGGCTAATTCGTGTTCATGATCTCCGTCCACGAAGATGAAACTTTGCATTACGACCGAAACTGTTCTTCGCTTGTCTGACAATCCTATCAGTATCGTTTTCGACTAGATAATTTTTACATAAGTGGGATGTTATTTATGTTAAACCCTATAGTATGGATGAACATGACCCGCCTCGATTTGTTAATTGGTAAGTATTACAGTCATTATGGCCTGAAATGGCGAGCAAAATACTTCGACGTGCTTATCTTAAACATGACATCAGGTAGTAACGTTAATGGTTGTCGGCTCAATCCATAATCAGACTAGGTCTGCCTGTTGAATCGCAGCAAGGGAGAAACCGATTGCGGGGTGTTGTTTTAAGGTTGAATGTCCTGAAATATCGTAACCACAAACATGAGTCTTCGTGGACGTGGCCAGCGCAAACTAACTATCCCAGATGAACCGCATTTAGTCCCATTAGGGCTGTATGAAAAATTACACAGGAAGAGCAGACGGCTGTCTTCTTGTGACGTAATTACAACTAACAAGTTGGGTCACAGCGACCTGGATACGTGTTCAGAACATCTTGAATATGCTCCTTAATGCCAACAATAAGTAGGAAGTGGTCCCTGTTGTGACCGCAAAAGACGCTTGGTCTGAGCATTCGTTTATTGAGCAAACTCCTGCATAGTTCATGTCAAAAAGCAAACCACAAACGCGTACACTCATCTGCACGTCGGACATGCACTCACATACATCGGTTGGTTGTACGTTGTCATTCCCCTCGGTGAAACCTCTACCATAGTGCGTATACACTATTCCGATAGTCTATTCTTGTCCACCGTCTTTCTGGCGTTCGGAGCGTGCTCTTTTGTTCCTGAATGCTGCCTGTGGGTAATATACTACTCGTGAGTAGTATACTACTCGCAACGAAACTGCCTGTCGTACAACAGTCCCCACATTGTTTGAAATTCTTACTTTAGCTAAAGTACCTGCAGCCTCTCGGACAACTGTTGGCAAAAAAAACATTAACAACAGTTGGTGCACTAGGAAGCCCCATCAAAACATGCTTAATGTCCTACCTATGTTAAGCCAAGTCAAGAAATTTCCCCAGGTACCTTGGAAAGTATCGTATACACACGCCCGGACATACACAGATGTGAAACGGGACCTAGCTGAAGATGTTGATAGACATTTAGAATGGTAGGTGTGAGGGAGACGATCGGAATTTCATCAGCCTTGGGAAAAAAGCAATTTGTATACAGTCAGGATAATGAAATACCATAATACCTGCTAGACTGTACCAAGGAATACCGCTAAAGTTTGATGAGTACCATACAGATGTGGAAAAATTGGTAAAATCCTCGATTAGAAATTAAGAGGAAGTTACTGAGGAAAAATGCGACAACTGAAGTACAGGCGCACATTCACCGAACAGAATATAAGATGATATGTGTTTGAAAACTTATATACAACTCATGTACAACACAAGGTAAGACTAATTTTACGTTAGTGAAAACATTGTTAGCCATAAGAAAGTAAGCCAGATTTGGGCTCAGTCTAACATCTAAACAAGTGTCAGTATGAGACCTACAAAGATAATCGTTTTAAACTTGTATTTGAAAATACAAGGATCATAAAACTGCTGGTAAGTTTCTTGTTTGAGAAAGAAAAACAAAACCACAATAAATTCGGACGTCATCATAAGGAGATTGTTGTAGACAAACTGCTCAATTAAGTAAGGCTATGCTTCAGGTGGAGGAGGGAGGATATCTTCGAATACGGAACAGTTCCTACGACATCTGCATATGTAAGCAGAACCAAGTCCTTAGGAATAGACATGGATCCCACACAGAAAAGCAACGATAGCAGAAAGAGGTCTATCCGAATCCGTGATGAGTGTTAAACATGTTCGACTGCCTAATTGTGTAGATTGCGAACAATTCTAAAAATGACTGTCTAATATAATTATGAGGAGTGACTGAACGGTATAAAATTTGAGATGAACAAACAGTATCTCCATAATGATGTAGTTGAAAACATTTATCTAATCATGAAAAGAGACATAGATTGACTTGAATTTTCCACCCAGGAAAAACAAAGCTACGTGGACAAGAAAGGATAGGAGACTGAAAACATGCAAACGATTGTGGATTAATGCTGTAATTTTGTAGTGTTAGACCTTAACGAAAAATTTTTTAACAACTGTGTACACATAACTGATTGAAACTTAGTTGTGCACATTTTTGTTATCTGTGTGATGCTGGGAGTTCACCAACAGACGGCATTATTTTTATGCTTGATGCGCTGTCAGGATATACTCTCAGAAGGTTCAATCAACAGTTAGCACATTCTCTAAGATCACCTGGCGACATTCCAGCTAGCCCACCTGCTTCGGCAACTCTGGTCTATGAGTTCGTCGGTCCAGTTGTTTTGTTTTCCTGTTTCTATGTTAGTCGAGGAAAACTTGTGTTAATCGGTATATGGTTGTAAAGAAAAGGTGGGTGGGAGTAGATGGAAAGAAACTTTAATGAAGATGGTTTCTGTAATCATACCAACAGCGTATCTTGAAACGCTGAAACAGCACCTCGTCAAATATTTCCACTTAATAACCTTTGGGAATGAGCCAGAATGGCGATTAGGGAATTTGTGGTACAGATTGTCTCTCCCTTGTGTTCCAACAGGGTAAAATTTTGAAACTCCCAACCTACTCATCTGTGAGCACAGAGTTGGCAATGCGTTCCAACGTGAACAGATCTTAACTGTGAGTAAATTTTGCAGTGACATGCCTATTCCGTAATCCAATTTCAGTAAATGACCACTTAGACGTTTATCCTTATTTAGTGAGAAGGGATGTATCGGCGAATTATTCAAGGTGTGAAGTGTTTCGTAGATAGGAACTGAGGCGCCTGTAGTCCGTTGAGAATGGATTTGGTTCTGTCAATTCTTCTGCCTGAGGCTTTTCCTGATCCCCATAATTTTCTAGTGGCTCGTCTCTTAACACTTTCAATACATGTCCTTAGGATTAGGACGAAAAGCCGGTAAGTTCGTTTCCAGGTGTAGGCAGATCATGGAAGACAATGTACTGGGGAACACTTGGGGGTGGGATATTCAACAAATTCTTCCTGAGAGATTCAGAGTTATTCGAGTTTTTTGGCCAAAGCTGCACAACTTTTAGAAGAACTGCCAATTTGGTCTCATTCGTCTACTGATACGAGTAGCTTTGTGTCATCCAGGTAATAGATAGCACACTTTTGTGCACTAGTTTACAATTTTCGATATTGGACTGCAGCTTGTTTTCTATCCGTTATTAGTTTAATCAGTTCAAATCGTTGTGTAGAATTAATTCATCCTCCGATCACTCTAGAACTTGCCAGGGTTTTGTGTCATCGGTTAGCTTGTTTTTTATGTACAGTCGAGCGTAGGCGGTAAGCAAATTATGAGAATACTTTATGACGAGATAATCAGCCTAAAACTTTAATGATAACGGAAGAAGGTGTTAAGTCGAAGAATGTTTTTCCTTGGCTTGACCAGTTATTTCAGCCAGACTGGAATGTCTGTACTCTATCTGGATTGGATGAAAGTTGTCTCAATTTACTAAGCTCACAATGAGTATTGCATGTTTCCTGTAGAAAAGATGCATCTTTGGAAGGCTTTCTTTGGTGATGGTTCATGGTATAGAAGGAAAAATATAATAGGTGGAGATTGTATCAACAATGATTAAATCAGAACCTTTGGTGTACTGGATTAATCATATAGTCAAAATCGTTGCACGTCGGACGGTCAATCTCATGGATATCAGCCGAAATCATAACATCAATGGGTGAAAGATGTTCACTTGGGTCAACTTTGGTTGACAGTTGTGATCCCAACTAGTTAGTTTGATTAATATGACATAAAATAATGGAGCCGACTAAGCGTGGTAAAAATGCAGATATCAGTTGGTGTTGTATCCGGCTCATCTGACAATCCACACGGCTACTCTACATGTATACATCCGTGGTGAATGTTACAAGTGATCAAGACAACCTGGTATTTGGTGCTCTCGACCAGTCATAATCCAGTAACAGTTGTCGGTGTAGGAATGCTTGGCTACTCATGGTGATTTACACTCTTGTAGACCGTTGTTGAAATCTTATTGTGTATTGACAATGAACGGATAGGATCAAGCTACGTCTATGCTGAGTGATGCTGAAGTTTAAAAACTCACATCCGATTTCACTTTGGCTTCCATTTGCGCAGCGTATTTACAGATAAAGATAAATTTGATCGTACAAATACCCATAGAAAAGAAGACGCGTTAGGGTAGTGGGCAACTGTTAGCCTTTTCGAAACTGACATTCCACGTGCAGGACACTCAACTTTTATTAGCTATTCTCTTTACTCGAAAAGAAGCACTACAGTCGAACTTCATTTTTATTACGGCTCATTAGTAGTATATATATTTGTCAGGACCTGGGACAGAACCCTGCCAACGCTTTTCTGAAGCAATTATATTGACCACTCTCTCAGTGACCTCGAAAAGAGGTAACTGGAACGTCTATGGGAATGCGATAGCCATGTTCAGTTATGAATGAAGTTCAGATGAGGTCAACCAGATCTCCATTACTTGCCGGTGATCAAAATATCACACAACAAGCTAATGATTTCCGTGATTTTGAGTTAGGAAGAAGTCCTAGTCGAGGGGTCATCAATTTCTGTTAACAAGACAGTTGCTGTGTCACCTGTCTAGTCGATCGGGCTATATGAGGATTAGTCACAAGCGAATGTGGCTGAGCTTTTAAACACGATGTTTTAGTCGTGCCTAATATAAGGTCAGTGACACAGTGGTCTAGGCGGTTGCTTCAAGAAATGAGTCTATTGCTCAAAATCCAGACTAATTAATTCATTCACACTCATCGTTGAGAATGCGTCTCAAACTATCCACTGGCGTCTCTCAATTGTTCTTTTTCAACAAATCGCATCACGACTGTTTGAATGGCATGCCGGTACCACTTAAAATCATTAGAGCCACCTAAAGTTGAATTCATTTTGTCTATGAGTATGACAAATTGTCACTGAACTATGCATGTAAATTCAGTTCAAATCCACCTTAACCGCTGATGAAAGTATCTATGATTGAGAGAAGACAGTGGTTTACGTCTGTTCAAATTCACCTGGGTCATTCTGTTGATTTCTTGATACGACGTTGTCATATGATTTCGGTGGTAAGTTCTGAAAAGCTGCAGTGAATTCCAGTCAAAGGGCTTTAGGCTTTATTTTAGACACTACTGAAGGTCTTCTATTTCCGCAGTTTTCGATCATTCTCTTGTCTTGATTATTATTTGCACGTCCTTGTGTATCTGCTTACTGAATCACTGATTCTGGCGAGCGTGTATTTATCAGTCGATCAAGAGACCGACTATCCGAACGATGTTTACATCTTTTCAGGCGTACGTCTTTAGACCGGTTCGGCTGACCACGTCTATTGTTGTGCATCAACCAAATCCTTTCTTTCAATGACATTGTGTTCTTATCACGTTCGCTTTCCTGATTGTTTACTTGTGGAGACAAACTCCCCTGGAAACGATTGACAACACACCTTTGCTTGCATCTTTCGAAGTTTTGTCCGAAAACTAACGCATTTCAGTTTGCGTTACGTGATACACAACGGAATCATAAGTAATCTGCTTCCAGTGATTACTTCTTGTTGAATTTTAAAACAGTACAACTCCCTTCAACTGTTGGCCATTTCTATGCACAGTATCCACATTCCAGTGTCCCTACATATCACACCATATGTTTTCAACACGTATGTGACTCAGGAGTCCTGTGCACAAGAACGTGGATGATAGAAGTAATCAACAATGCACGCAGTGATCCGACCGTTTTGTAGGCATACATTTTGATAATAGTTCCATGAATGCACATGAAATAGACAGGTGTCTGACAAGGTTTTATATTAGTTTGGCGGAAAATGACCTCAGCTTGTTGAATCCAGTAAAACAGTCCTTCAAGTAGCGTGAAAAAAAACCTGTAAATTTGAGGATCACTCTATAACCCTATGACAGATTGGTTACCAACAGTCTGCATCTGAACACATCAAGAGTAATAGGAATAGTTTAATCGGAAGACAAGAAATACTAAATGCAGTAGTGTTTTTTTTACATTCCTAGTCGTATAAACGTGACAAGCATGAAACAGATAACTAGACCCCTAAGTTGAAACAGACGACTGGGATCTTGTGCGATATTCACAACTGAACCCACGGAAAGTAAATATTCAGTGTTTCGGAGAGCATAAATCACGTTACCAACGGCTGACCCGCAAGACATTATAAAAAGAGTACGCAATCCGAAGGACGGTATTTTACGATTGACTTGATATCCTGTGATCGTCAATAGTTTGATGAGATGGCGAATTTGTCCGGCCCGCGGACCCGACAAGAAAGAGCGTGGATGTTCACAATACTTTTAGATGCGACCAGTTCGTCGTGAGAAATGATACACTTACTAAACAAGTTACGGACCCGTTTGTCCATTACTACCTTGAAAACGTGCTACATTTCTCCTCACCTAGCTCTCTTCCAGTAGTCAGAAACATTCGCCTGACAACCAGTATTAAACAATGCGTTATTTTGTTCTCATAAATAATTCACTACTGAAATGCTTCAATTACTTACCATAGTTTAATGTTTCTCAGAGTGAAAGACAACTCCACCGACAGTGAACGTGAGGATACAGGGACTTAAAAATGTGAACCGGACATAAAGGGAGCACACAGAAATTCTAAAGCTGAAAAACCACAAATTCTACCGGGTGATTATCAGTGTGAGGTTGATGTGGTTGCACCATAATCAGCCAATCTGTTGGTCGTTGTTTTCATACTCAACTCTTTATTGGATAGTTTTGAATAATAGATTTTGCCATCACAACCGTGATTTCGATGTTGGCGAAATCCACGTGGACTGGGAGCAATATTCACAATGTCTTCAGGAAACGGAGGTTAACACTATGTCACGCCTGAGAATCTGTGAGGTGGTGAGTTTGGGAGTCTATACACTTGTCTAACAAGGTCTACACTCCACTCATTGACACGGTTTCTGGTCCTAATCCACGGAAAGCTTATTGACCCGTGTTTTTCGAATAAACTACGGTAGTAATAAGGGATTATCCGTAAAAGTACTTCTCCAAAAGATTTGTTATTAAGTTCGTTGTGACTACGTTGCAAATTAGAGCATCACTCACAGTTTTTAAGGAACTAGTAATTTTACAAAAGTCGTTCAAAAAGAAGATTAGCATCACAGTGTGTAGAATTAGTGCTGTGATCAAACGTACGAAATGTTACCTAGGAGAACAACATAATGATGACCATTTAACTGAAGAAGTTTTCGACACCTGTTGTTTGTACATCCCATTCTGCGAAACCTGTAGCGACTATAATAAATGATATTTTTGATAGTTGCACTCACTCGTACATTTTTGATGAGTTTGGCTTTTTACCTACTTTTGTTTTAGTGAAGCTATTCCACTTGTAATATCCGTCCCGGGGCTACAATCACAACTCGCTCCGTGTCCCGCTAGCTTGACGTGTTTTCTCTGTGCACTTTACTTTCCAGGGTCGATACAAATACACAAGGGTCAACTCGCTGAGTCCTTACTTTTCACTGTCGATTGGTTTTCGGTAGTGACCATAGACTGGGTAATAATCTGTTGGACCAGTTCCAACGAAACAGCGGTCACATAACAAACACATTTTACCGAGGAAGCTATATCCCCTGAGAGCTGGTGCCGTTGCTAGACATTTCGTTCTCGGCTTAACTGAGCTCCAGCTTGAATCTATGTCTGCTTCAGAAGGGATTCACAACACGACTACGTAATAATCAAGCAGGACGACGACTATCAATTGGAATGAGTCAACGCTGTCAATCGTGAGGTCCGATTTGATGGCACAGCCTGCGATTGACAAAATGAACATTTGCAAGGTCTCGTTTATATCACGGAATAAGCGTTTGTTAAAGAGAACAGAGCTGCTCACAGGTGACTCCAGTGCCCAGTCTTATGCACATAAAAGGGTCTTTTACGATGTAAGCGATGTCTTGGTAACATCTGAAATATGATTTCGCACTTTTTATTGCCATACTATTTGTAATTCTGCATTTATGACCATCAATGTTCAACTCATATATATCGATCCAGATTTGGATAGCGGGACGCTTCGGTGGGTTGCCTGTTGTGAACAGAAAAGCATATTGAAGAGGGCTGTTGAGTCATTTTAATAATCACAAGTCCAACAGTATGAGTCATTAAAGATCATCGTTGACTCTAGTGAATATAGCCCTCTCTTGAATAAAAAAATTTCATGTTGTCGGTCCTCCACACTCTCAACTGCGAATGCGATAATCTAAAGTACTTTTCAGCTAGCACTGGCAATACCTGAACACACATTCCGTAAGTACTTAAGAAACCTTCAACTCCAAATAAAATGACACACACGGGACATTATTGAATGCTGATTTGACTTTGATCAGGAATCAACTTAAAACAAACCATTCTATATATCTAAACTGATACTAACTACTTGTGAGACTATTTAGTATTTCCTACGGTTAACATTTACTCGAGTGAGGTTAACAAAATAGTTACCGTCCTCATTTTAAAAAAATCGGGCGGTTTGCACAATATTAACAGTAGAACTTTGCTGAACGATAATACACAACCACTTCGTCACACGGTAACTGAAACAAGAATCACTGTGGTTATCTCGTCAGAACACAGATCAACGTTGAACTGATTGATGTGATGAGGATGTGACCATCCCTGTCTAGACAGAACTTTGAGTCACGTGTTTCTTTTTAACCTATATGAAAGTTAACCTGAATTCGAAAAATAAGATGAGACTTTAGTGTTATTAAGCTTATCACTACTAAGTCTTCTACTGACATCAATGTACAATTAACTTTTACAAAAGGAAAAAAGCTTCAGGGGCTAAGTTTAACTTATTATCGTGCACAAGATTTTGCACTACATTGTCTGGCACAGTAATTCTGGGTGAAGAGACAAAACATGATCAGTTGTCATTTTCTACGAGGTACCCTTATCAATCGGGCTATCTAGCCTTATGATAAGTTAGAGTAAACCAAGCAATGGAGTTGACTTTTATGTTGAGCCCCAGTGCAACATCGATGTGAACATGTGATTGGAAAACTTTTAAAAAATAGTTTGTGAGAATTCATTGAAAGATATTACTTTGTAGGAAAAAAACTTGTTTTCAATATTAACACTATTATCATTAACAGCAAAAGCATCCTTGTCATTTTCTGAAACTGTTGTCAAAATTGTCGTGTTGTGGATAGGTGGTTAAATTGTGATCGGAAATTCGGAAAGTAGACTGAAATATTTGAAACCCATTAGTTCGAAGAAACATCTGCGGTAGGCGCTTATAGTGATACAACAACAGTTTTCCCAAACATACACCGTAAAGTGTCAACCTCTTATTGATAAATGGATTGACAATAACACAACGTTATGAGCAAGTTGTAATACCCTACGTCAGCCTCTCATCCTTCTTGTTCCAATGTATAAGTCGAACTGCTTACTTTTATTCGCAGTAACTCTTGTGATGCGTCGCATCCGTTCAGTTTTTCGTCTGTTTGTTTGTTGTTTGTACGGTTGTATGATTCGATGTATTGGAATATTACAAACCAGTATTCCTCCCCATATTCTACTCTCTTTCCATATAGCTGTTGTCTCTACATTTCATGGACTGTTCAACAAACAATCTTCCTCGAATGACTGGAACTCAGACGCTGTTGATCGTTTTCTTCTTTTGCAATTCTATGAACATACTGAACCACATGAAAAATGGTTAGACCAGATCTCCCTCAACCTTCATTCAGTCTTGTGATAAGGTCCATATATGTACTTCACTGTATACTCACACTAAGGTGTCAAATTGTCCACTGATCTGTCTAGCCCGAATTGAAAAAAAGTGAACTGTAGCTGAAGGACTAACAGGATGAAATGTTTAGATAACTTCTTTAATTTAGATGAGGCCCAATTGTGAAAAATCAGGGCTTCGGCTGAATTCGAACTAGCGACAGAAATACCATACCTCAATGTGGCAAGCGTTCTACCAGCTGAGCTACGAAGCCCCGCCAGGAGTTCGGAAATTTCACTTTTGGACTCGGTTACCCAAGGAATCAGTTAGTGGATTCCATATGAGACAGTGGGATGGGTGGGTAACAGAGCATAAATGTTAAATTTCCAAGCTCTTGGCCTGGCTTCGTAGCTCAGCTGGTAGAGCGCTTGCCGTGTTGAGGCATGGTGTTTCTGTAACTGGTTCGAATCCAGCCGAAGCCCTGATTTTTCGCAATTGGTCTTCATCCAAAATTATAGAGCTGCCATACTACTTATTAGTAATACAACTCCTTTAACAATGGAATATTGTATTCCCATTTTTATATCAACTATTATATCGCATACTTTTTGTTATTGTTGAATGTTGGTTGGTAATGACGATAGAAATTACGCCTATTGAGACAAATAAAACATCATCTTTACCGGGCTTGGCTTGACTATACATACGTAGTTCCGTTTTCCACTAGGCGGAAGGTGATGGGTCTCACTTACACAGAATTGGCAAAGCTTCTAGATAAGTTGAAGTGTAATTGAGTGATTGCCCAATCTTTGCCCATTGTGTATATCAAGTTGGGGTTCTCGACTCATTCGTCTACGTTGTTGAAATATCTATCCGGAGGACGCTTTCTGTTAAATCGCTTCTGACGATTGAGAATAATCCAATCAGTAAGGCGTGATCGACAATTCAAATAACGCTGATTCAGGTGGTCGGATTATTGCAGCTGTATTCCAAGTTCAGAAAACGATCGAAAAAACGATCGAAGTGATTGGAACTTGCTGGATATTATTGATTAAATCACAATAAAAGTGCTGTATCACCCTATAGAAAAGCATTCAGAATGGAGTAATCAAACACGAGCCTGCAGTCACCAGTCACCCGGAAGTGTGCTCACTAAAACAATGGGGGTATAGATAGAGATGAAGGCATGCCAAATAAAACCAAGCCAGAAAGTTTGAACGAGTACTGAATGATAGTTATAAAAAAGAAGAAAACAAACATTTCACGCGTGCAATCATGTACCCAGCAAAGGACAAAATAAACGCAATTTTGGTATCGATTGTCTACAAACAAAACAAACATGATTCGGTGAATTCAACGTTCCATGTCCTACCTAACAGAAGGACAAAACTACCAAACGAACTTTTACGAATACAACACTTGTAGATCTTGTACAACTGACAAGGTAACTTGCTCTTCAAAATCAACTGCAATGTCTGTGTGCAGAAAGACCTTCATATTTTAGGTCTACCCAATTAGGTAAGATATTGAAAAATTCACTCGACTATTACATACACGACGATCAGCCTCAACCATAGAAACCCAAGGCTACTTCGTAAAAGTTTTCCCACTTGCTACCATGTTCATTTTCCGTTCATTTTCTATATCCGTCTGTTCATTGGTATGTCGGCTATATCAATGTGTGGGCATGCTGTGCTTTTGTTTAATTGAAACTAATTGTTTTTACATCAATGAACTCCTGGTGAGAACCTGTTCTATTCACTGTTTACCCCAACCTCCGGCACAACAGATAATTTGGGAGAACACCAATCCAGCGAGCCTATAGAGCACAGCATCGAGGTTGGACAACCAGTTTTAGTGTTAGATGTTTCATTATTTTCCGAAGCCTTTGTTCTATCTTCAATCGATCAGAGTACAGCTTTTGACGTCGCATTTGCCACTGAAATCAACCAATGACAAACTGTGATTTCTTTACTACTAGTGTACATGTATTAATCAGTGTTCTTGCCCCACGAATAATTACTGCTCATTGCAAAAGTCTGAGGTTTTGTTCTTATTAATTATACGGGAGACTTAGGTTAAAATACAGTACACAAGGCTATTCGAAATTCCTAATTCCCAGTATTACACAATCATCCAACTTAGCCTTTGACAGACAAAAACGCAGTCTTTTGCAGTCCGTAATTTACAAATTTATCAACATGTGAATTGATAATGTGATCTGATTGATAATATACAGTTGATTTCTTATAGTTAGTCCCCTGACTCCTGCTCTGTCTGGACACTATTTATAGCTAATGATACAATCGAATTAGATAACCAGACAGCTCCAAAATGTGTGCATAATTCAACTGTTCTATCGAACCTCGCATACAGAGCTATCCATCGGTTCCAGCCAGAAGACACTTACATAGACAAACAAAATCCGGCGTATAGTTTTTGTCCAGATTGTGACCTAAACTTTTACAAAGGCTGAAGATGCGTATTCACTTGTAAACTAGTAAGTAGTGAGTACATGTTTGTAAACAATACACTCTTGGACTATTAGCTGTAGATCAAGTGGAGAATAAATCAAAGGTTGTTTGCTTCGGTGCTTTATTCTCATCGGAATCCTCCTTATTATACACTTTGAAAAATACGTTCCCTCAGTTACGCACTGCAGCACATATGTGTAGGCGATGTTGAACTAAAGATCTCTCAAAGAGGACCCACAGGCACTAGAAGTCAATTTCGTCGTAAGTACAGTGCAGCAATTCAATACATTTACAGATCTGTTTCCTATCACAAACATTATGTTCACCTTTTAAATCGCTGCACTCACCAGTTTGGTGTCTGAGGATCTTTCAGCTTCAACTCAGCCAGGATTTTGGTTGAGAGTTACCAAATTAAATCTCATTCGAACAATCGTCAAAAGACGTTATCAACGGTAGAGCTCACGGTAACAGAGCACACGTGTTTCTGATAGGTGATGACATTCTTTCTGTCAGTATCGAGGACAGCCTGGATGTTGCGAATCAAATTATTTATCTGCTTTCTGCCAACACTATATTTACTGCTAGATTCCCCTAACACTAGTCTCGTTTCCAATGCCCGTTCAGTAGAGCAACGTTAATTCCATACGTCTTACTGTACAACGCACTTATGGTTAATTGAGTGAACGCAGCTAAGTTACCACGCGCTGTCTCAGTTAGTTCGACTTACTGGTCATATTGTAGCCAAGCCGATGTACAGTGTGAAGTCACCATGTGGTTGATCGCACACACTGCAGCATTGCGCGTAGCTTGCTGCAGTTTGTACGACTACCCAATCCGCCTATTCGTAATGTATGTTGGCGGCATTTTTTAAACCAAAAACCATTTGTCCAATAAGTACAGACTTCCAATTTCTGGTAGGTTGCCCTGTGTAATGTTTTCAATTTGGCTGCCTGTGTTTCGCTGAAAAATCTACTCAGTGACGTTACTAATGAGGTTGGTTTGCACAGTCATATGATGAGGGCTGAGGCTTAGAGCAAGGTGGCGCTACTGACGAGGTTTGAGTGTGTATAGTTAAAATGCAACAGTATCAGTTTTAGAGCACGTTTTCTAGCTGTACGATTTTTGCACAGGTCAAAGGCTTACGGAAAGTCCTCCCAAGCCATCTGGCACATTGATGGTGACCTACAATCTTGCCACTAATCAGGCAATGATGTCAGCCGTTTGTAATATAAAACTGGACACCAAAAACCCTGCTTCACTGCTTTAAAACAACACATCAACCGGAACTTATCGGTCACATCAACAGCTGTGAAGGCTTGAACGGTGTCCACTTGGTTCACCGTCGGCACTGGTGGTTTGTGTTAGTTGCTGCGTGAAATTTTGCATGAAACTCCTGTAGATCAGAAGCCCAGGTTACCGACCGCTCATACGCTTGTAATCAGCCTAGCAACGACGCATAGTCTGAGGCGTTCGTTTAAAAAGGACAAAAGTTACCTTTCCGAGTTAATTCAGCCAATAACCAGGACGGCCAATCAGTGGGACAGGTGGAAAAGTCGAGCTTAAGGTAGTTGCTAACGTTGATGGTCAGCACCGCAAACAATGGCGGATGGTAATGCGACCGCAAGAACAGTCATTGTTGGTCATTTCTACCTAATGCTAGCTGATTTTGCTCGTTGCGGAAACGTCGAGTGCGAGTACACGAGTGTGCTGATGTCATTGATTTCAACACTTGGTTCGTACTGGCTACAATTTTATTCTGGTTCCATGATTAAAGTAATTCTAGCAAACCAGTTATCTGGTTGCGAATATTGAGTTGAATGACATGCGCTTATAGAGATCGTGTCAAATCAGCCAGCAGTTAATATACTAATGAAGTAGGGGTGAATGTTTTTTTTCTGTTTGTTTTTGTAACTGTTCGTACCTCCATCACAAACAACTGTGAACATTCGTCTTTAGTATGAGACTGGTACAGAGTTGAGGTCAGATATTTTAAATGAACGGGATAGTCGAGTGGGGTAAATAACATCTGACTTAGATTTGAAGAGTAAGTCGATGATGTTCAAACCAGACACATGTCGATATGATGGCAAAGTGTAACTGTTGTCCGGGGTTACAAACACATATTATTGCATTGTATCAAATCTTATTATCAACCATTTTCTGTATACCACTACTGTAACCGTTCTCTGACAGTTGTGTATGTTTAAGTTGATGCGTCATCAGCAAGATAACTGACAGTGAGAACTGTACATGGTGCAGGGAGGGCTGCCTAAGCTTTACAGACTCATTCGTTATACAAATCGAACAATACATGTCTGGACAAGATCAGCTCATTGATAACTCAATTTACCTTGAACCGTGGAACGACAAGTTTGTCTATGTGAATCATGATTCTGTCATACTGCTCCAGCTTATTCAGCCCCCATTGGTCTCACTAGGCGTCGCCTGGTTTATATGCCTTCAACGTACAGAACATCTATACTAGACTAGCCACTGTTATAACATGTCTCTAAGAGACGATTAAAATCAGAATGTAGTGGTAACATGAGTGATGGGGACCTCAAGAATTGTACCCTAACATGTACTACGTTAGAAAGCTTGAGATCAAAACTACAGTAGTCATTTTGTAAGTTCCTTCTAAACCAGGACCATTTTATCTTCCCGTACATATCTACTAATGAAATACGTAAGACTGCCCTCTATTAAGGTCGCCTAGTCTCATCATCATCATCATCATCATCATCATCATCATCATTATAGCAGCCATGAGCCTGACCAAAAGATACTGTGGGTCGGGTCGCCGCTCAGCTGAACAGTGATGTGGAATATCCTAGAAGAAAACGTTACTAGGAAGGTTGAAAATTATTAAAAGAAGACTAAGTGGAAGAACTAGAAATGGTATGGATACAGGTACACCATTGACTGCGACACATCGCCATCTCGGATAGTGTGTCTAACCAGCGGTTTGAGTGATCATGAGGACCCCATTCAGACAGGCGACAACAACCGACTTTGCTCAATGGAGCAGACAGGGGCTTCATATTTCGTGACACTCAGCCTAACAGAATCGAATTTGGTATTCAGTTTTAACCGTCCTGGTGCTGACAGTTCGGAAGTGTTACACACACGCTTATTTGTAGGTTGCACGGCTGCAAGGCGGCCATCAAAATAATACCGACTGCGAGATTAAAAAACAGATCGCAAGATGCTAACAC
Source organism: Paragonimus heterotremus (assembly GCA_013368495.1). Lineage (NCBI taxonomy): Eukaryota > Metazoa > Platyhelminthes > Trematoda > Plagiorchiida > Troglotrematidae > Paragonimus > Paragonimus heterotremus. The sequence goes on from LUCH01000150.1 coordinate 158,337, forward strand.
AAAGCGGACGCAGACTGACAGGTGATTACTGAACAATTACACACCCACAACAGCGAGATAGAGTTTACATTTACAAACAAGACCAAGAGCTTTTACCGTCTGCATTTAACTAACCACCGTCCCATCGACGTGGATTATATGTGATAGTGTTTTATAAAATGAATCAACTGTAAACAACTGCAGACAAGCTTGGTCCGACGTCCCAACACCTGAGTAAGTACTCACTGTGAATCGACTGTTCTCAATCAATTGTACTTTCGTTACCAGGTCTGTTGTTTTTGGTTCTCTCAGATTGAACGATATAAGGTTGTGGGATAAGTCATACTTGTAACGGTTCGTTGCCGATGCACTAAGGCGATAAGGTGTCATTGAACACTCGTTTTTGACTGAGTCAGACAAGGTTTCGTAAGGCACTGTTGGACAGTACGTTAATCCCGTAGCTTGTGAGGGATAACGCAGACGTTGGAAATTTGTGATGATTGGGTCAGACACTCCGTATGTCGACAAAGCATGTGTCCACCTAAAGTCATTCAGTGGTGCCACTGAAGACTGTGAGAACTCGTAGGGTGGCGCAGCGGTGACATCGTAGGAGGTTACTATAGTCATGGACGTCCTACAGGCTGAGGATTGAGGTGAGCCCAGCTGGCATAGTATTTGCCGTGTCTGGGCGCGTTGTTTCTGTCGCTGGTTCGAATTCAGCCGGAGTCCGGCTTTTACACTATTACGTTTCTTCTAAATTACCTTTATTCACAAACGATGACTTGAGCTAATGGTATCACATTTTAAGTAGAAGCCGCATCTCTGCTTGATTTCCACATCAGACTATATCATGAAGGCAAATGATTTATGTTGCTGGAGATATGGTTGATCGGCGCTGTAAATGCCCTGAGGATGATATTATGTCAAGAGCCAAAAAGTAATCCTAAAATTAAGCTGTCTGTCAACTAACATTCAGTGATTAGCTGTAAATTCGTTTAAAAAAATGTTATTTCATACCTTTCATTTGTGTATTCAAGTCAAAGTTGCTTAAAAACACCATCCTGTAGACCCCTTTTCTGGAAGCTGCAACTTCCATTCGGAAGATAGATCTGTTAATACGCGCAGTTCCTGCTGCCGATCGCTGAAAGTGTAGACGCAAGAATTCACTCACACCATAAACTTCCTCTGTCCTCGTATTTTGCCATTTTAACAGCTCTATGTCAGCGTTGGTCAGAGTGGCAATCTTCTTACAAAGACACGTTTCTTTGGCCGTCATTATCCGAAGTGCTAATCCAATTAGTCGAAGGTAAACGGCTTCCGGATCAGTTGGTTCGACTGTCAGTCTGCTGGCTCTGCTTTGGGTGGTATTACAAAATTATGGTTGGAGGCGGTTCAACGTTTGTATTTTCCTTCATTATAGCACCACACAATATCTCAATTGAAGTCGAAACAGTAGCCAAAGTAAGAGAGGTATCCTTTGTCTTGAATTAAAAATTCAATTCTTCGAGAGATGCATTTCGTGAAGTTAGAGCGATTAGAACCATCGGAATTTTACATATTTAGACGAGATATTAATATGTGCATCAAGTAGTCCTTAATTTAGAGACCAAGCAGAAAAACGCATAAAGAATTCAAATTATCGGTCGAGAAAATTGTCCTTAATGTTCAGTGGGCTGGGTCGAGTTACCCGATCACACACAAATAAGACGACACAGCAGTTATACTTTATAAAAACTATGTAAATCATGTATAATATGTTCGCTGTGTATCTGTTTTCCCATGGTCTTCAACCTTGTCTGTCGACTGTGATGACGATACTCAATCAACTTTGGAAAGTCGTTGGTATGTGATGTGAAGAGATGAGTCAAAGTTAGTTGACAATATAATTTCAATGTGTTGGTGAATTCCAGCGTGAACTGCAAGAGATCCTGCTTTGTCAGTTTATCTCCTGGATTATTCTGTGGATTTCATTTGACACAGTGGGATATGTTCCACTTGTGAAATTTCTGAGTTTCTGTCGTGTCTTCGTAGCATCGTTTCTGGGTATGCTGCTTCTGTTACTGATTCGAATCCAGCCGAATTTCAGACTTTTCGTAGTCACGTCTCTAGCCCATCAAATTTGCCCAACCACCTCTCAGTAAAAACGCATTTTTTGCTGATTGGACAACCGCGTGTTCGTGGTTAAAATATTTCGTAAACCTTGGCAGTTGCGAACAAACAAAGGCAGGTGATATTCGTGAGCAATATAGCGGAACACGTTCACCTCCGGTCATTCTGAGGGTTAGGGTTACTAATTTGCAGCATATTTGCGCGCCTTATGAAGAAGTTCAGAGATCGTGAGAATTCGATCGAAATGTCCGTGCGTGCACGCATTCTGACAGAAAAGTAGAGGAGAGCAAGAATAAATTGACGATAATGTCTTCTGTACTGGACTGTCTGCTCGACTCATCCGGACTGGTTGTTGCAAGAAGACTAGTCGAGATGCACTTCGCGTCAACGTGATGGAAGATCACATTTGTAGGACACAAACAGTGTAAGTAACAGAAACAGAGTTTCAGAATATAGTCACTATCAGAGAGTAAGGTGTTGGGTGGGACGAATCAACTTGTATGTGTATGATGTGCTCACCATACCAGCGTATCTGAACATTCAGGACAATCGTAGAGACAGATAATCCATAATTTTTGTGTTTCCTGCCTGTTATGTGGATTTAAGTGATGTGTAAGTCCTCTTCATATGTATGCTAATTTTTGCGAAGTATACTACTTACTCAGACTCCTGATTAGGAATTACTCACTGTTGTAAACCTTTCTAAAAGATATGCTGGTTCGTCCTAGCTATCGTAATTCGCTTGGCAGAATTCGGATTCGCGCCCCGGTAAATATTAACGCGAAAACCTCGGTCCCGAAAGTACCGCGACTGTCCCGTATTCGCTCCCGAGACAAGCCAACAGACGCGTTCAAAATATAAAGCTTTGTTCCGCTCCTAAGCGGAGTACGGCTAGGGCGACAAGTTCACGGTATTTATAGGGCACATAATGTCCACACATTCCCATTACATCATGAGGAAGAGTTAGGATCGCACATGTGCATAGCGGTATAAAAAATGTCCCAACCGATTTGAACAGTTCCGCTAGTTAGGACTGAGTCAAGTGGTTTTTTTCTTCTTTCTCACGACGGAGGCGTCCTGGGATGGTCACAGGGTGGGCGCTCCAACACTCACCAAGTATTGGTCTTTTTTAGTCCACAAGATGGTACAATCTCTTTTTTAAAAATGAGTACATAGTGAACGACTTCTGTGGGGCTTGTACTGAAACCGTTATCGCCCATTTATCTGACGTTGTTATCCGATGTTTCGTCATTCCTGGGCAGTGCTGAGTGACTTGGCATCTAACACAGTGAATTTCCATGGATATGTGGCTCAGAGAGTTACAGGATAATTAGTTATCAGGCTGAGTTGTGCTTATCGTTTATTTGATGAGTACTTATGCTTTGAATCTGGATAGGGCAGTAACGCTTTTGCTCACTTCAACTTCAATCTAGCTTCTTTAGACGGTTCAGTTCTCGTCTGGCTGTGTAGGTCCTCAGTATCAAGATGAATTCTACATCCCACTGAGCGAATAACTGACCAACTTGACCTGTCGACCAGTGCACATATTCCATAATTTACATAGGAAAATCCGTGTGCATGAGTAGTGTTCAGGTTGTAAAGTGAAGAATGGGCAAAGTGGAAACAGGGTGAATCGTCGCCGGTCGCAAACTATGTTTATCTGTTAACTCCTTTCTTGCCTGTGGTATCCTAAATGCATTTGTTGTACAGGGGCTACATGTTACATAAAACCTCAGTGACAGATATACGGACCACCTGGTACCCAGATTCGGTTAAAAGTATGCGATATCCCCAAGTAAACCGTTATAGTTTTGGGGCACATCGTTTTATACAAGCGACAGGGAAAATTTCAATCCAAATTGAATGCTCACTCTTGCATATATAATCAGTAGTCTACTCTGGTATTTTTACGGTTTACACACCTTTGTCTAGTTCAGCTGGTGATGGCCTGAGCAACCCGGGTGGGAGAAGCGTCCTCGTAAATTTAGTGGTTCTATTTGATCATTTGTCTAGTAAAACATAATCCACATACACAGGTAAGATGGGCTTTATCGACCGCTTGCTAATCAAACCATCCGGACATATCTAGTGGTCACAGACGTTTATCGATTTCAATCAATATCCGACCAACTAAACTATATACTGTTGGTGAACGTGACAAACGATACTTGATAAGTCGACGTCAGTGAATGCACTTTGTATTCATACGGTTCATAGGGTCACGAAGACGTTCACACGTTTGGAATCGAGCAGGCGGCCTTCAGACAGACAAACTAGCAGACTAGCACCTACTAACTACCAACTATGACATTCAGTTGACTGACTTCATAAACCACCCGTCCATGTTTACCCCCTTCATGATCCCCTTGTAAAATGTGATATAAATGTGATGTATTTAGCCTGATGATGAATCACTGAAAACGAGCTTGTTCGCTACACTGTATTTTTCAAAACAAAAACTGTCTGGTTATTTGTAAGAAGTATCCCCTTACTTTAATACCAATTGAGATTTGCATGTCTGGACAGTGACGCACACAAATTAACTGATAAGAAACGGTAACGGATTTGAGATTGTTATGACGACTTGTAAGTGTTCATGCTCTGTAAAGCCTCTCTTGTAATGTTGTGGGTAGCTCCTAGAAACGGATAAGTCGTGAAGAAAAGTTGACCGTAAATACAAGAGGAACAGTTGCGTACGCTTGTTCCTCTGAGCATTACGTAACTTAATTTCATTTTCGGCATTAATCACTGTGTGCTGCTTGGAATGTATTTTTATAACCCCATCGTCCGTTTATTTCGTGTGGTTATGGATTACATGTTTCTCTTCGTAGATGTTCATCTGTTTCCAAAATCACTCCATGTATTTCTGCATACATGTACCGCTGCGCTCCATCAGCTTAAATGCCAGGAAATCCCATACTACATGAACATACAAAATGAAGTACATGTAGCTAGGTGCACGAGCAATTAAACAACAAGGAAAACTGAGTACCGGTCACAAGTAATGCCTTTCCCAGTGTGATATCAGTGGGCCATATGCTAAAGTTACAAGCATAAGAGGAGCCAGAACTGAACTCCCAATCTAGACAAGGGTACGTGTTATCGACGGATACTAATATGAGACTGAAATTCGAGTCCAGTAGTGGCTCTTTTCCCAGTGGACTAATTTTAACCTGACGGAACCAGTTTAACTAATATGATTGTATTGGTATACACAATCCGATAAGGTGTCAATCTGCATACAAGAAATACTGTTTCAAATCGAATGGCTCTGAGTTTTAGCATGTTTCTTTAATTTCGTTGCTTCCTACTCTACTCCAGTCAAATACAGACTAGTGTAATAAAGGAAAATACCTGAACCATGAGCACATGTAGAATTCAGATTTATGTACTGTGAATTTTACTGTCACTATATATATACATATATATATATATATCAGTGAGAATATCTGCAGCTCAGGTAGCATATTTGAAGTATTAAAAAGGAGCAAACACTGAGTAGTGAACGATTTATTGTGACGTTTCA
>LUCH01000150.1:164075-238574 GCA_013368495.1 Paragonimus heterotremus
ATCAGTCGCTTCTTTTCGAAAGATGTTGGATCAAATGTTGTGATCAAATGTGAGTGATGTTCAACCTAAAACTGTCAGAAAATTGTATGTGAAATGTTTTACATATAAGACTTTTATCATTAACCGACAACTTTCTCAGTCTACCCCAGCAACAAAACCGTGATGTTTGATACTACACCGTCAATTAACAACGATTGACCGTAAGACAAAGATTAGAAAAACCGGAAATCTTTTGAGACGGATGAAGTTTGTTTTATTGTTCTAACGAAATATGGCTTTTTTACCTTTCATCTGTTTAAATGAATATTCAATATATTTGGCTACTCTGATGATTAGTCTGACTGGAAGTAACACCAAGGATTGGTTCCATCACGTTCATTATCAAATTGGTTTTCTAGTTGTTGAATCAATTGGGTAAATATAGTCCATAAGAATTCCACTTAATAACATTCGTATTAAGGATCGAAACTCTGATGAAATCGATCAGAACACTGGGGTTTGTGACAAACTGCAACTAGAGACACACATATTTCGTGCTCAAGCAAGATACTTGTAGCAAGCATTTGAATGCTTCAGAGTTTCAACTAAGAACAAGAAGATTATTTATCTGGCAGTCTTATTTCTGCTATACTCAGACGAGGAGTTTAGCCATGGACGAAACTATTCGTGCATTGTCGACCCTAGAGCGCTTATAAAAGTGTACTAACACAAATGGTGAACTTCACTCTGTAGTTCAAGATGTGTACACACCATTCATTAGGTGGACCGTGTCTCATCTGACCAGTGAACCCGCTGCAGATGATACCACAATATGTGCACATAGCATCAAGTGTTTGGTTTACTCATTTGGGTGTGTGTGTTCAACCTAGTACAATACTTGATGTATAATGCATTGTTCATAGTCCACGGAGCTGAACCAGCAATTCTTCTTTATGTATTAAAGAGAATCATGTAGACAGACTATCTTTAGTGGCATCTGAACATGTATTTGCAGAATGTTATTAACGTTATCGAAGTTGGCGATTTTCAACTGTTGAGGGCAATAGTACTTGAAAATTTCCAAACGATGTGATCATTGTTCCAGTGATGAACACATAACTGGATATATAGGAATGCCACATCCACCTGTTCAGTTGATCAATTCTTAGTGCGATGCTGAAGAGTGCTGATGAACTGACAGGAGCTTCGTCAAAGTAAGCAAACTTTGGAAGACCAGTTGCCAAATTGTATTCGTATTGATTCTAGCGGTATAAGAAAAGGATTAGTATAGCAGGTATTCAAGATAATTGTGCTCAGCTGGTAGTAGTGAAGCAATCTTGCCGGGTGTAACAAAATACTGGTACCGGTTTGATGAAAAGGTAGAGGAAAAAACTGGAGCGACTGGTTAGCCAATATTTCATGTACGGACAACAACATATACGGTAAACTAGCCCAATCCAGTTGGAATGTTTAGAACAGACATATTTGTGAAAAATCTGGACTTCGACTGAATTCGAACCAGCGACAGAAACAGCATGCCCAAACTCGGCAAATGTCTTACCAGTTGAGCTATGAAGCCACACCGAAGGCTCATAGATTTTACATTTGTACCTAGTTGTCCACCCAATCAACTGAGTCATATGAAATCTACCGAATAATCCAGCTGGAGTGTGTTCACAAAGTTCTACATCCAACAGTACGGAAAAAATGTCGATAGTATCGTTTGGGATCCTCGTCCAGACAAGACTTCGAATAAACTAGCTTACTGGAATCGGACATTGTGATTTATCCTACATGGAAGTAGCGGTGGCTAGTGGGTTGAGCCTTTCGTCACAATTACGAGACTTTGAGCCACTCGCACTATGTTGTCAAGATCTATTTGGCTAGGGATCACTGAGGAAGAAGTAAGAAAGTGATTGGTGAGCACAAGCAAACACACACTTCATCTATTTGTTTCGATTCGGCGTGGTTGATGCTCACGATGTAGTGTATGCTCTGGTTCCGACAATTTACTAAGCATTAGGACATGTAACCCGTCAGAATTAATTTACTTTTCGGTCGTCCCATATGGAAACATTGTTTTCCATTGTTGGTTGACCCTTATTCTTGCATTCAGATTGAGCTTATATGAATAGACTAAATACATTGCTAGAGAAATCAATTGTCAGCAACAATTTACATCAGTTAGCTGGTTCGGACCAAGTAGTAAAAGGACATAATTTTGTTTCTGGCGACTGGTTGAACTTTGTGTTTTGGTAGACTATCTGTTCATCCAGACTGAATTAATTAATTTAACAATGTTAATATTACTGCCCTTTCTCTGGTAGATTAAGTTTGGTTTACCGAACACTTCATTCATGCCATCAGCGAATCATCTGCTTAAACCAAATTCCATCGAGCTAGGTGTGCTGCCTGTCATGAACCACACACTAATTACATTTTGTAATTCGAAAGGCTGACAGGTGAGACAAGTCTTCATAACGCCAAGTTGGCTGAAAGAATGTGGATGTGGAAGTTTAAACATGAGTGTTTCATCGATGGCATAAGCACATCTAAGGCGCATGGTGATTGTGCCATCAGTCACCTACTCCTAGAATTATCTAATCGGTCGCTCTGGCTCCCACCGTCAATGATGTTGTCCTGACTTAACCGTACGGCTCTGCACGGTAACTCAAATCGTCGTACATGGGAGTCAGTTCCTCACTTGGAAGCCATTTATTCTGATTACACTGTCCATTTTTTGCTCGACTATGTAGTGTACTCGGGATATCGTGCTGAGTCAAGCGGAGAAAGTTCTGCTTAGAACGAGTGAACAGTATCAGCGCGTGATATCACCTGGCCAATAGATCTGCGTTAAAAATCAAATGTACGCATGAAACTGATAGCTAGTTCCCGAGCCAGAATCTGTGGAAGAGTTTCAAACAATAGCGGAAGAAGAAGCTTCAGTTACAGAGTAGATCGAAGGTCACCTGTGAAGGTCTGCAGCTTAAACCCACAACGATAGCTTCATCGAAAACCCTCATAAATCCCTTCGGGTGGATCCAGATCTAATATTGAGTAATACGCAACCTACAAACTTAATAAAACCAGGTGTGACAGTCTGATTAACCGGACAGTCCTGAGTCTCAGAAACGTTAAAACAGCGGCTAAATGAATGGGTTTTATACAATACTGAATAAAATGCACAAAACAACAATTCTTTGTCGCACTAAACGTGAATGAATTGGACTTCTGAATAAACAGATGAGGAACAACTGCTTTACGGAGTTGTGAACGGTCCTCTTAAAATTATCTTGAGTTCACTAAAACGAACGAATTCGGCTGATGGTGAGGCAGATTACCGCCACTTGGTTAAGAAAACTTTAGCAAATATGGAGTAATAGTTTTAAACAACGGAATTTTCCAAGTTGGATGCCATCAGTCCACAGATAATCAGTTCAGCATGTTTACTTAAACAGAAACACAGACTTACGTACAAGAACGAGGCGTGCTACCCCTTGAGAGCGAATTCATCACTGTCCTGCAAATCAGTAGCGTACCGAACACTGAATGCAAGAGAGAAAACAATTCTGTCATTTGGACAATCTCATTGCTGCTAGATGCATGCAGATTATCTAAACTGATCTTCTTTCCCTACTTTCAAGTTCACTCCCAACATAGTGAAACAGTGTATTTATGAGAATTCACATGCATATATTTATATCCTTACCATGGTGATTTTGTGCTCGGGTTGACACTGATCCACACATTAGTAAATAAGTTATATTATCAACATATAATTACAAATGTTTGAGAGTATAACAAAATAAATCAAAATTGTCGCAGTCTTGGAGTCACCAATCTAAAGGATGCTGCCTATCAACTGACCGCAACATGTTGCCATCCCTGAAAAGGTTTTACACCAACTATGTAACATGTTTTCGACTGCAACATTCGCAACAAAAGCCACCGGAGACGGCTAAAACTTGGACTATTACAGTTTGTTAATAACCTCACAATATTCGCGATTCATTGGTTAGAAGTTAAACTACCACTCAGTTAATTGATTTTTACCTTGAGTCGACCTTGGATCTTTTAAGTCTGTTGTCGTTACTCTCTCTCACTGTCCAGTTTGGTAAATTTCCTCGAACACGCATTGATTATAATTTTTATGTAAACATACCTAGAAAACCCTCAAATCAATCATTTCTTATTATGCACAGTGATCTCAAAGTTGAAAGAAGTGTACGCCGACGATAAATTGCACAAGAGAATTAACTCTTCTAATTCCAGTATTGTTCAGTAAAAATATCAAGAGATAAGAAAAGGAAGTGATTACCCAAAACGCTCGCCAGAAATAAACAGAAATCTATTTTTTTCTAATACTCATTATTCGGAACAACACTTGTGGGCACGGAACTTAAATTCAAGTGACACAAAGAAAGGTCTAGTTGCTGATGTTATCATGCAAGTAAACGTGGTCTAGTTCAACCATATTACCCGTAATTTTCCGCTTTTCAGATGAACACATTATAGTACTGTATAAAGAGTATTAATAGACATCTGAATAAATGTATCAGTATGTACACCTAAAATTGGTTCCGCACTCGAACTAAACCCACTTTGTGACCTACGCGGCAGAATTCCTTCTTTATCGGTCGTGCGTAGAAAAGACAAGCTACAAACTGGACGGCATAAGCATGTCATGTTCTGCGCTATAACTAGATGCATCCTGCAGTTTGTTGAAGGGTTACCAATCGAAGACAATAGCCCAACTATGTGCGTTTGCAGACAGTTTCGGTTGACTTTGCAGGTGTTCTTGTACGTTACCATGAGGAAACATTGACGAACTGTTGATGCGCTGTCATTCGTATGCGCACAGTTCATACGATCAAATTTCATTTACCGCATCTATTTGTAGTTATCACTTAGATACACACAAGTTCCAACATTTGACTTTGTTCTTTCTCCCGGTTCTTGTTCATGGTTCATTCTGAACGTTTCCCATCTCTCCGAGATTACAAACAACTCGATAAACTTTTGTTGATGTGATTATTTTGCTTCAGAAGTTCACTGTAGAATTGACTAATGCTTGTCTGCTAGTTACAATAACATTACTGGTGAGTAGTCGGGGATTTGGTTTACTGCAGGTTGAACATCACCCACAACGGTTCTTTCGCTTAGCTTTGTTTTATTCAATCTTAGTAAAATTTCTGTTGCTATGCTATGTCATGTCACTGTTACAATGGGCAGCGGCTCGAGACATGATATCTTAGTATCAGACTCATAACAACTGTGAATGAACGAATGACGGACTGACGGTCAAATATTGGGTTCTTATCTTCTCGGTTATTGTGTCAAGTTGCGATCTAATCATCCTAACTGGAAGGTAAGCTATCGTGTAAACAAGAACCGGTGAACAGTTCTTGCATCTTCCAGCTAAGGAGGCTATCCAACGAGAATGAGCTACTTTGTCGCATGTGAAGTCATTGCCGTAACGCAGATTTTTCTGTTACTCAGGATGCTAAACAGGAGTTCGTGAATTTGAGTAAGTTGACGGTTACAGAGCTCTCTCCACAGTATAATGAAAGCTTCTTAATTTCAGATCGTTCTGTAACAGCGCTTGTCCCTTATCTAATTTCTATGGGATCACTAGGAGCACATTCTCACACTGGTCTCCTGAAGATGGTTGAAAAGTCAGTAGTTTTCCTCGTACCTTTTTAAGACAGTTTACTTCACTTCACTTCAGGTTTTTGCAACTTTTCGGCTGTCGGCAACTTTACACAAGTTCTCATAAACCTTACCTTCTCTGGTTTTCGCTGACAGGCGACTGAGACATGATCCCGACTGCCAGAAAAATGACGAGACAAGGGTAATTACAGTGTAGGGAAACAGCATCACAGTTTTCTTACGGCTTGCAGTATCTCTCGATTAACTGCCATTCATTCATTCAGAAATTAAACGTGCTGTCTGAGGAACAAAAGACCAAGATGAAAAGGAGTAAATGTAAACAGTAGTAATACTTGGCGGAGTACAGAACAACATGAATGTTAAGAACTGGGTAAGAGTCGGGAGGTTGCTGGGCAGTCCATGAATGAATCTAGAATTTAGGTCATCTCGGGTGTTCATGTCACAGCTTCTAGAATTCTTCAGTCGACTTACTAAACTCAGTAGGGTTAGTCTTCTATTCATTGATTATCACCTCGGCACAGATCTCACCGTAGTTATGACCTTGGTTATTAAAGTTTTAATATGCATCCATTCCGCTGTTCCAATCCTATGTAATTAAATCCAGCTATCCTCACCTGATTCGAATGCTTTCATTATAACTGAAAAATGTCAGATCCTCTGAGTCGATTTCCGTAAAGTATATGTCCGACCTTGAAGCAGTGTCGGATGACATTAATCACAGTCCTTTCCTAGGGTTTAGTATGTTCTATTAAATAAAGAGTCTGAGCTTAAACGGTAGATTTCAGGACGGCCGTAATCTTAATTTGTGTAACAGTAGTAACAGCTCTGGTGAATGTCCTTCGTAATGGAAGAAGTGTCGCACAAACATGTTTGAAGCAACCATGTGCCGTGGCCAGACGTTAGTTCCAATAGGAATTTGCGCCTTTAGATGCTTCATCTGAAATAAAACTATAACTGCGTACATGACCTCGTCAGTTTTCGGGAAGCGGTTAAAAGTTCAGCTCTCTATCGAAGACTAAACACGTACTTTTATATGTTAAGTGGGATTTTCCGGGCCTTCTTCTGTTTTATTGGCTGGTGGAGTTCGACTGTACAAAGAGCTCTGAATAAATTTACATTATCCACAGTACATCATTACGGCTAGGTTAAATAGATTAGAATAGTGCCATTATACCTGAAAGATTAATGGAGACTCAAGGTTGCGGACGGACAGTGTGGGTAATTATGATCGAAGGTATACGATTAAAGATATCCACCCGACTTGTATATGAAAGTGGCATGAGGTCATACGGGATTTTAGCAGTCATGGCAACTGAGGGGATGGTAGCCCAACTGGGTGGTGATGTGTTTGTTTGTGTGTGAAAATGCGCTATGTTTAGATAGGGCACGTGATCATCGTGTGATAGCGTGTCAACCGGGTTAACGGTGACTGGGGTTCAAACGGTTTATGCACGGTTCGCCACAGGGAGGCTTGTTCGGATTTCTTGTAGGCGTTCGTAGAGTCTGAGTGTGATTGCCTTTGTCTTGTATGACAGACTCGTGTTGACAATTCAGGAATAAACACGGGACACTGTAAATCTCTTTCGAAGTTCTGTTTAGGTTGATTTGGTGACCCGTGTAGACCAGACGCGATCAAATAGCGCACGAGACGGGTTTCTTTGCCTCATTACAGAGCTACCTCAAAAGATGTTGATGTATGTTGTTTGTTATTAGCCGAATGGTTTTCCAAGCTTAGTATCAGATGAGAGAATAAATCTTGAATGACGGAGAAAATTGCGACAAACTACCCTTGAGATGTTACATCCACATCGGCTAGCTCCTAAATGAAATAATCCTCCGTTAAGCACGGCGGCCCTTGACTCTTGTATTTGTCAACCAGCGATCGATCAGTTCACAAGCTGCGTCGCCTTCAAATGCCAGACTTGGGAAAATCTTTCAAAATAATCTTTCTGTCATTGATTGAATATATTTTTATTTTTGTATCCTTATTTAGAAATCTTTCTAGATATCGATTTTAACCCGTTACTGTTGTAGCTGATCATCTGTACTGTCTGGCATGCATGTATTTCGTTTTTGTCTCAGTGTAGCAAAACTCAAAACGTGAGTATAACACCCGATCAACTTCTTTCCCCTGATAATGGACCTTTGGACGAATCTGTCTGTTTTGCTGTGCTTTGCTAAACTTGGGGAGAAAACAAACGTTCTTCCTCTTCTTACAGGGCGAAACGTACGTGCGGATGTGCACGAGTAAATTCCAGCAAAGGACCCTGCCCATTAGTGATATTAGATGAGACCCAACTGTGGAAAGTCAGGGCTTCGGCTGAATTAGAACCAGCAACAGAAACACCACGCTCGAGTTTCGCTCTCATTAGAACAGCTCGTCAGTGGTGCATATCATCGCCACTACCGGGACTTGAACCACGGACACGCTGTTCATGAGGCAACCGTGTTTACCACTGCGCCACTGACCTCACGTTAGGCATGACCGAATTATCATGTGACCGCTCAACCATTTTCGCTTGTGAGCAATGATCAGGTTGCTCAATCCTCTCGATAGGAGCCACAGTTACTGTCTTTTAACTCCACTCGATGACCCCTCGACTAGGAATTCTCTCTAAGTTGAAATCACAGAAATCGTCGACTTGTTGAGCGATATTTTGATTATTGATGGGCGAATTTAGAGCGAACCCCGAGTCTAGTGCTTCTGTTCGAAAGGGGCCGACTAGAAAGTCTGTGGGAATGCGACAGCTGCGATCAATTGCAGGCGATGTTCAATCTACATTCAAATCAAAATCACTTACAACTCAACAATAACCTACAGTAACTTATGCAGGTAGCTGATGCCTGTGAGTGATTTTCCTTAGCTGTGTTTGAGTTTTCGGGAGTGTAGGATATCAGGCTATCAGATCGAACGCCTGAAAATCCTTTTTGAAATAGGTTAGTACATTCTGTTAGAATGTTATCTTTGTCTTCCAATGGCGGTTTTCGTCGGTTCTTCGAAGATAATATTACCCAATTGTAGATCTGTTTTAAATTTATCCCATAATCTATCAAGGGTTTATTCATACTCTTGATCTAATCTAAGCATTACACGCGGACAATTATAATCAAATCCTTACATTTCTCTATCTTCCAGCAAATTTATTTTTCTCGGTATATCGGTATGTGTGGGGGTTGTCACAGTCACCGGAATAAAGTTAATCCAATGACGAAGAATTCCAAGTCTGTGAAAGTGGTTTCGGTGATCGAAGAATATTACTTTACGCATAACCAAACTATCATCTCAGTCTAAGGAGTCTTTTGACAAGTACATATGGTGATTTACTTAGCATCCTGGATGAATTCTTAACCGGGATCACCATTTCTCTGTTTACGACTCGTTATACTTTACTGTCATTTGTTAGAGTAAAAGATGGTCAAACTCAGAAAGTGAATAACGCCAATAACAACATGTATATGATATCAAATATACATGAATGAGAGAAACTAGATAACAGAATGTTGTTGTCTGTCATAAACGGGATAGTGCAGTAGAACTGTCTTTGACTGTTGCGAATCATCAGCTGTAACAGCGGGAGCTTCTAGGATATAACAGACCGGTGAGAATAATCTTTGACTTGAGATTTGTTTGCTGGAGAAAGATATACCAGACTTGGAGTCGAAAATTCTCACCGTGTAACTACATAGTGTTTAACTCGTATGGTAACGTCCAGACAGTACATGTTGTTCAGCATGCTGTGCACAAGTAGATGGTCATTCCTCTTGATGCACTGCGCAGAAGTGTGTGTAAAACATTATTAGCTGTGGTGGTATTCGTAACCATGATCCATATCAAGCAGTGAACAAGGTAATGCGATAATGGCACCGACGCTAACGTTGTCGATAGAACCGTGGCTGTTGATTATGTAGGACGTTTTTCGTCAGGTCCTGTGTCGGGCCCTAATCTAATACATATGGCCACTTTTATAGTTCACATTATATCCTGAAATATGGGGCAAAAGATCATAAGCGTTGAGACAGGTTACATATCGGCTACGACATGTTAGAAAGGTAATTGATCTGAATGGGTACATGACTAGTTCACCAAGCTAATTAACGAACATTCGCTAATGGGTTTACCATGATAGCTTGGTTGGGGAACAGCGATCTACATGTTAGGGACGAGCTCATTCGAATAACCACACGGTCCTGGCAGCCTGTGACGAGGTCATTTCTGGTTCTACATAACCGAGTCAGTTCGTCACTGACAACATCCTCAGTCCGTGTTATATCTTGAGAGCTGTTAGAGAAGACGATGTTGACTACTAGGCTAATGGTTTCTGATACATTCTTTACTAAATGCCATATAAACATATCATGCTAATGGGTAGCGAAGGATTTTGCCTTTTCATACAAATTGTACATCACCCACAACTGGTTGCAGCTGTCGCATTCTCATAGACTGTTTAGTCAGCTCCTTTCAAACAGAAGCTCTACACTCAAGTTTCCCTCTTACTAGAGCTCGTCAGTAGTGCATATCCCTGACACAACCGGGACTAGAACCCCGACCACTCTTCCCCAAAAGTGAAACTCAAGTCTAGTGCTTCTGTTCTAAGGGGGCCGATTGGAAAGTCTGTGGGAATGAGACAGCTGCCATAAACTGTGAGCGATGTTGAACTTATATGTAAAGTTTACGTTGGTTGCAAAACAGAAAGCGATATATTTCGACTGGTGGTATATATATATGCTTTCAGCTTAAGTTTAGCACTCACTGCCATCGATTGTTCAAGCATGCTGTCTAAGAATTTCGGGTTTCCTAGCAGATCAGCTTCAACAAACTATGTTTCTTTGTAGTTATTGAATTTTTAATCTGATTGAGGATTTCTGATCAATGGTTGAGATTACTGCACTGTTTGCCAATTGTCGTGAGCTTCTAATAGTTTCATTCCCAGGCAACTTGTCGGATTCTGAATTTCGAATTTAACTGACGATTCACCTGTATTACTGGAAGGTTCTACTATACCTACGACTGACCATACAGTTTCAATTTTTAGAGCAAACAAACTAGCTGTTTCATTTTTAACACTAATTTTGAGTTTGGATAATTTTGTCTTTCGAGTCCCGATCTATACGAATTGCTTTTCAATCGATTTATTAACGCAAGCAAGATAATCCTACATGGTTATAATGCTTTTTGCTTTCTTTTAAACGCTATTTTGTTAATATACCGCATTTTTGGCAATTTAAAACTCCGAATGTATTATTTCCTATCCATCTTGAGGTGCCTAGGACAGTGGGCCTATCATACCCACGGTTGTCATACTACTGATAGATAAGGGTTTTGCCGTAATCTTGTGAGAAAAATGTAGGATAACTGAGGTAGTTAGACGGTCAGATCGAGGACGATCTACTTCAACCAACCAGTGATTAAGTATTTACTGTTCAAATTAAGCCGTTCGTTTTAAATCCTTATTTAGCCTTTAGAACACCAAAGATGACACTCTACCTTCTTCGAGTCATCCCTAGCCAACTACCTAATTCCAAGTTGAACATCGAATGGAGTTAACAGACAGTAACTGTGTCTCCTATGGAGGCAATTGGGCAACCTGATCATTATTCACAAGCGAAAGTAGTTGAGTGTTCACATATGACAATTCGGTCGTGCCTAACGTGAGGTCAATGGCGCAGTGGTAAACGCGGTTGCCTCATGAACAGCGTGTCCATGGTTCTAGTCCCGGGTGCAGTGGCGATGAGAGCGAAACTCGAGTCTAGTGCTTCTTTTCAAAATGGGCCGACTGGAAAGTCTAAGGGAATGCGACGAGTGCGATCAGTTGTGGGTGATGATCAGCTTGAAATTAATCAAATCCCCGCCTACTCATCAGTGAACTGCATAATTGATGGTGAAGATCCACGTAGTTAAGAAGCTTCAACTGGGAATTCGGAGAACGTTCCGGCTAAGGAACACATGGTACCCTAGGAATTTCGCGGAGACATTTGTTGACAGTAAACTTCGAACATTATCGGAAGTATGCTGATAAAACTGGTTCTACTTGTTAATGATCGATTTTAGAAAGTATTTTCTTCTTCTGCCGGCAGAATTTTGAACTTGGCGCCAAGTTAGTGTTTTACGTCAGTCACTTTCAGTTTGTGTTAGATTATTTGGCTGTTATTTTCTTACACGTTTCCGTAACTTTCAAAGACACTTTGCAGTGTAGCTGGGGCTAGAAATCGGGTTTATTACAAGCCATAAGAGAGATACTGTCACTGCCCAATGGGACCCACCCCGGAATCTTGCGTAATATTTTCGTCCATTATTCATTCTTGTTTACAAAATTATCGTGAGAGGCTAGCTCCATTGTGCACTCTAACAATCTTTAAGTAGTATAAAATTTAGTGCCTGACATTTCTCACAGAATTACAATCTGGGTGGTAATTATACGGCCCTTCGACATAGGCAGTTGGACGGTTTAGGATGTGAGGTATTACTTGTTTGACTCCCGCACCTGTCGGATTATACAGAATTTTCTGTCCATAAACTAGAGGCCTGTGTTGTACTCCAGTACCCTGTGCCTGATTAAATGTATTGTATCGGAAACATTACTAACAGTTCTTCATCACACATGTGGATAGTGTGGTTCAGTTGCTGAAATCTTTCTGGCGATGCGAGACTTACACATTGTATTGTGTTGTCTTTTATCGTCATTATTCCTAGAACACCCAACTTTGTTTGTCTCTCGGACTATCCGGATATATGAAAGGCCCGATCTGGATCTATCTTCCTAAAGTAAGACCAACGTAACTAGGGGGTTTGGAAGAGCATGGTGTGCTTAATATATAAAATCATAACCAATTAGCATTTAGTAACGAATTAATTCCGAATATCTGGGTTATTTCAAACTGATCAGCACTCACGTTCAATCACAACCCTCGCATTCAGACAAGCCTTTTGGCTGGCTCACTTTGAAAGGATGCGCTAGACTCGAGTTTCAGTCTTATTTGAGCTCATCAGTAATGCATATCCTTATCTAAGCTGAAATTTACACTCAACTCAGTGTTTGTGAGATTAGTGTGTTAACCACAACGCCAGTAACCTCACATTGAACATGACCAATCAGTCACTTAAACGTTCAACTGCAGCTCTATATGGATAATGCTCAGAGTACCCCATCATCCTGATTACAGACACAGTAAATATCCTATTGACTCCAGTCGACATTTATGATGTCTCCAGTCAAGATTATCGGCAATCTGAGTGTTTAAATATGATCGATTGGTCACGTTTAGTTTGAGGTTACTGGCGTTGTGGTTAACACACTAAGCTCGCGAACACGGGATTGAGGTCGAAATTGCGGCTTGTGCGAGGATATACACTATCCCTGAGCTCAAATGAAAGCAAACCTGCAGTCTGGTGCTTCCTTTCGAAGTGGGCTAGCCAAAAAGGTTGAAATAAATGAGAGGGTTGCGGCTGAACGTGGGTGTTGATCAGCCTGGAATTAACGTTTTTGTGACACAACCTTCTCAATAACCGTGGTACTTTATGCTCCTCTTGTATTAGTACAACCGGGTTAAGTAACTTTAACCTACACAACTCTGCCGTGAACACAATATTCCTTATTTACTGGACGGTAAGATATTTCCAGTTTACATGTGCTCACAGGTTTACCCATAAACTTTTGGTGTGGATTCTATCAAACCTGTTAGTCAGCTGTTTACAACTTCACTCTCCAACTAACAAAACTAGCCACATGAACTGGATTGTTAGATGACATGCACACCATGTGTAGTAACAATCTACTCGATTCACCGCTTACATGAATGCCGCATAAAAAAGGTGGAAAATTTGTAGATCCGCTTCAATTAGATGGTGCCAATGTTGATGTCTCACAATATAATGATTAACAGTATCACGAGTTTGGGATAACTGATTTTAGGATACCATCTAAATATTAAAACTTTTGGAAAGCGCAATATATGAGGGGGTTTAGTGTACATATATTTTGCCCAGTATGTCAGTTGTCAGTTTAAACACCGAGTACCTGATTTTACCAAGCTTTGTTTGATATTCATCTCATTTATGTTCTCTTCTCTTTACTGTACACGTTTTGCTTAGCTTCATACAGCTATTGACTATCAACAGTATAGGAGAAGAAAAGTATGCAAATGAGACGTGTGTGCTTATTTCCAGTTTTCCTGCATCGACGAACATCACTACGGTACAGCGTACAATAAGACTTTAATCTTAAGACCGATCGAACCATAATGGTGTTGTGGCCAGAGTACAAAACGGCCGATCTCAAGCTAACTGAAGTGGTAGATGAGAAAAACGCATCCGAATTCACACATTGTATTAATGATCGTATGTGCTAAAACTGTCCTGGCCAAAACTGTGTCATACTAGTTCAATTTTGTGGAAGGTATCTACCCATAATTCGCCCGCTTATTCAGTGTTTCTAACGAAATTTTAAAATCGAACAGGCCAATATAACTTACCTTTTAGGCAGATAGACGTAGTGAACAGACTTCAACTAATTCGTCAAAGGGCTAACGATCGGAGGAGGCCGAAGATGTTTAGGTACACATAATTATATGCTTAATGATTCACGAAGACCGACGAACGAAGTTTTTTTCTGAATACAAGGAAAGTGACTGGGAAATTCGTGATCACCTTTACCATAGACAGAGGTACATCACCAGTTCTGATATTTAACTGCTGGTTAACTGCCATTTAACTATGAATAAATGTGCAAACCTTGGCCAGGTAAAAAAGTCAGGAGGGGATGGAAACTGACTACTAAAATAGCTACGTCTGTATCCAGATATTCAGTACCAAGCTGGTCACACTGCACACAAGCAGGTGAGCTATAAATAAAAACATATCAGCAGCAAGACAGCTTCCTTACGACTTACACTGCCCTGCATCATTAAGTGCACTCATTAACTAGAAATGGAGATCGGGAAAGGCCTGAGAGCTTAAATGGACAGGACAATGTGGGAAGGATTGGCATTAACGTATTTTTGCCTATCCACTTTAATGTATGCATGAGATAAAACAATCCGGTTTACACTGCGAGACGGGCGATGCAGTACTTAGTTTCTGGTGTCGTGAACAATCCTGGTTGTAAATGGATTGATCTAGTGACAGGGCTCTCAGACAGGAGAGCAGTTGGAGTTCTCCACTGAATCTTTTGACTCAAAAGCCAGTACCATGAGGTAGCTGGTGGTTGGCAGTGCACTTCTACACTTCCCGGACAATCGTCAATCATCTTCCAACCCCAACCAGGAGAATCCGGAGACTGTGGTGTGCCAGACCCTTAACTATTAACCTGCCTGATATGAGTGTGTCTGGTGGTGTGATCATTACACCGTCCGGTTTAGCCCAGTAGGTCACATTGAGTCAAGGTCCAGTCTCGGTTAGTCGGTTGTAAATTCAACGACTATAAAAAATAAAACGAAAGAAAAGGTGGGAAGGTGAAAATTTTCTGGCGCGACTAAAATTAGCCTACTTTTGGTAATCCAATAGTATACCGCTAGTGTAGGTTTAAGCTATCTGATTACAAGCATAATGTCAAATTGTTTGTTTTGAACTTTCTCAATGAGGGCAACGTTTTTAGGGGACATATGTGAAACATGTTCGGTACTTTACGTGTCTTGAGTACGAACCAGGAAAACCTTGTCTACCAAACTTACCGGTGTATTTCAGATTGGGACAAGTGAAACAATCTTCGTAGTTGAACGTTCATTCTTCGGAACATTTTTTGAAAAATCTATTTTTATGGGTGATGTTATCGAGAATCCTTTTGGTTTATGACCAAGTCCGTGAGCATACATACAACATTATTAACGTTAACGTCATCCCACTAATACTAATACTAACAATAATTATCCAAATCAATATCACCATCAACATGATGATCGTCAAAAACAACGCGAGCTGGATGTGCGAATATTCGGCCGGTAGATACAGTGGTTGCACGAGATATTCACTAGTAAACCGGTTAAAAAATATACTTTTGTAATGTGATTAAAATGTTCAATGACAAAAAATCGTGCGATCGGTTACTGATTATTCGTTTTTTGGATCACTCTATTTACCATGTTTTACATAAGCAACATGAGAGACAGTGAAGAATTGATGTTTGATTACTAGAAGTTCGCTCAAGCAGATATATGAAGTTATACTGATGGATAAATACTTTGCGACCATTTAGTTAGTGTTTCACAATAAGAACTTTAAACTGTATGGTTTATGATTCCACTTATCTATCATGCATTCAGTGTAGACTCTATTAGGGTGAGATCGGAAAGCTTGTGATTGGGTAGTCGTCGTAATCTGGCCAGTCTAATGGTACGTCAAAGTGGAGGTTGGCTGGAATGTATTCATGAATGCAAGAACCTCAATCGGATTTGTGTGGGTGAACCACTTTACGTTCAATCAAATCTTCAACTGTTTATTAGCAACTAGCGTATTTTTCCATAACTTAAGTTTACTTGGAGGTTTAGGTTTTGATTGTGAATTCCTTATCTGGGAGTTATAGATTAATGTCAAGAGGGAGATATCATGAACAGAAAATGTTCGCGAATTTAACGGAACATTTACATATGTTACTTCGGATACACCCAAGACTAGTTTAATAGCGTTGTGGTTAGCATGGCTAACTCATGAGAACGTAGACTAGAAGTCCGGTCCACTTCGCGGCTAGAATGCGCGCTACTAAGGAGCTTCACTGGGAGTGAAACCCCAGACCAGAGTTTCTTTTCGAAAATTGCTCGTCATTTGATAGAACTCACCGACTTCACTAAACCGGTTTGTCTTCTACTCAACCTACTGAAGTTCTCAGTTAGGGTAGTTCCTCATCAAATGTGCCAGATGACTGCTACCATTTATCAAACTTGGCTTAATGCACTTAGGTTATTACTTATAAGTCGTGTGACAGGTTTTCATGATTTATATGAGACATAATTGTGAAAAATCTGGGCGTCGGTTGGATTCAAACCAGCGACAGAAACAACATACCCAAACCTGACAAGCTCTCTACCGATATGGTTTTGTAGTTCAGCTGGCAGAGTGGTTGTCGAGTGTGTGTGTAAGCTGTTTCTGCCTCTAGTTGAAATCCAATCGAAGCGCAGACATTTCGCAATTAGTCCTCATCTAAAACACTTATATTAGACTAACAAATATAGTTATTTCAGTTCTAAGTGACCAATGGCCAAATCGTCGGTTATAACAACATGCGATACTTTTTGGCTAGGGTGTACGGAAGAGAAATGTATTTCAACCGAGCAAATGGTTGACAGTTTGAAAGGTTGTCTGCACTAGTAGGATCACGAAGACACTGTTTTCGATCCAGTTATGATTAAATGTCAGTTTCGGTTAGTTTTGGGGGCAGTACAATACTTGTTAGCGAACAACTCATAGGTAACAGCATGCAATTAAAGCCATCTGAGAACAACAAATGTCATCGACCTATTTTCACAAGGGACATTTAACTGATGGCTAATAGTTCGGAAAGCGCAATGGAGCATCAAAAAGGTTTATGATGGAAAAGAGAATAAACAGTGTCAGTCAGAGTTGGCGTATTTGTACAAGCCCACTGACCGTTTGCTTTGACGTGGTGGAGAGGGGAACCCATTAAATTTGTCCCCATGTGGTTGATCTCATCATTGGGGAAAGATTGGGGGGGAGGAGGAATGGAATTTGCTTTGTGAGTAAACATGTGTAGACAGTATGACCTTGCTACAGGTTCTCACCTCTACACACGGAATGATTCAACAAACCAGAAAGGACCAAGGTCATTTGATTAAATGCCCGAAGAAGCCCAGACATGAGGAGGACCACAGCTGTCAGTGGAACAACCGAACGATAAACCTATCTACAAGGGTGGCGGTGTAACTTGGCCCATAGAGCGGACGAAACAGAGACAGCTTCAAGTATAGACTAACTGAAGGTCCTAAACATGGCAATTGTTAGTCACATTATTCTACAGTCGTTTTTACAATAATCCCCAACACTTATGACCTTTTGGTGACCAACGGATGTGAGTTTATTCAGGTAGTCCGATTGCAGAGTTACATTTCAGTCAAGTTATCCTACAAGTAGGTCTCTGTATGCAACAGATCCGAACTTAATTACACTATACAGGCGTGCACTTCACGGCAAGCAGTAGGAATTTTTCATCTCTCTGATCAATTTTATTTCTCTGCTGATAATGCATGTATAGTCGACTGTTCAGCATTGTGATGAGTTGGTTATTTTGACTAAGTTTCAGTGAATAACAATCGAAAACCGTCTGTATACCTACGTTCAATATTCCGCTTCTATGCTTCTTAAATGTACGCTTGACGAATTTTGTGAACGTTTCCCTTGACAATGAGAAAATAAACATGATTACGTCAGCTGATTATCGGGTCAGGCAATCAACTAGCCAAATGGAAATTTATCACGTGTGCCACACACACGGACGATTAGTTTCCCTGACGTAGCCTAATTGCTACCTGGACTTGCGTAGACGTACTTATTGAAAGGACGTCAGTTGCTGATCTTTGAAATAGTTACGTGCAGTTTCGGTCACAACACACTTGTCCTTCATATAGATTGAACATCATCCACAACTGATCGCAGCTGTCGTATTCCCATAGAATTTCCGGTAGACTCCTTTCGAAAGAAAGCACGAGACGAGTTTAGCTCTCACTAATGGCAAAGATAAGGACTACCAACGAGCTCTGATGAGAACGAAACCGGAGTCTAGTGCTTTTTTCGAAAGGAGCTTACTGGAAATTCTATGGGAATGCGACAGCTGTGATTAATTATAAGTGATGTTCAATCAGTATGGAAACCAAAACCGCCTACTACACACGTGACTCTATTGTGAAGACTAGGTTAATAATCGAAGATGAGACAAATAAGGGACGGAGATGATTACGAAAGTGTGCTTTATGGGTGACGTAGAGGAACCGTCAAACGGTGTCGTGTATCATGGAATTTCGCTGAACTGATCATTTCACTTCGGATCCATATCGCAACTGGAACAAATGGCAATGAGAAAGGCAGCGGTTTTGCTTTGACTTCGTCTAACAATTTTATCAGGTTTAGTATACTGTCTAAGAACACTTGATTTTAAAATATCGGCCTATTAGAATGTCTTCTTATAAGGATAACGGAACTAGAAGGCACTAGAAGGAGGAAATGCCGTGCTCTGCAGAATAGAGGGAGCAACTTTTTCAACTTATTCAGCTTAGCACAAAAATTCATTAGGAATCGAAGTACATTTTAATGCAACCAGCTCACCAACTAATCTGTCCTCAAATATAAGTCAGAGAATAAAATATATAAATCTTTATGTCATGTAAATATCATTTACTCTTGCGAAAAGACTAGCAGGGCCATAATGAAAAAGCAGAGCAGATATGGGATCGACCTATCGACAGTATTTAAGACATTGGGTCGTCTGCGCTCTATACAATAAAACAGAGTTACGACATGTTACATAATGCTGGTCCGGGTCAATCGTTTTACATGTACAAGATTGGTGTTCGAAGTTCTATCAATAAGGCTTTATTGTTCACCAGGTGACCAGATATCTGGATGCACTTCGTAAACAGGATTGTTAGGTTACGTTGTAGTTTTGATGATCATATTGCTGCCCTGATCCATCAGACCTATTAGTCACTTGAAAATATGTTCAGATATCTGCTGATCGAGTTATCGTTCCTTTTCTGCCGATCTAAGCGTCATTACAACTACAAGTGGATTGCCAGAGAACATGATATGCAAAATTGTCCGGTGCTTGGTTTTATTCACACTTACCTCTGGGGTTGATTGTAACAGATCCAGTAAAGCTACAGGGTACGTTCACGATAAGGCGACTTGAAAGCCGTACCAAAAAGTGTTAGCCAGTAGATCACTTCGAAAAGGTAGTCACAGGAAAATAGCCTTTTGGGGCTCAGTGTGTACTGTCGGCTTGACATGCTTCGGTTTGTTACGGTATTAATAAACCTCTTAAGGACATGCGTGTCCGTTATTCAGGACTCCGATTTCAGAGATGAAATATGCGATGTAAAAATTCGATGACCTCGAAAAGATAGTGTTTTAATCCATTCCGTTCTGTAGGCGTTCAGAGCAGAACGAGCTGGAAAGATATACTGACCATCTCGGGGAAACTTGTGATAAACGGGACGGCATCTAACTATCATATGTATAAAACTTTCGAAAAGGTATGGTTTTTATTAGATTCCATCTCGAAGATAACATTTAAATGAGTGTGTCAAAACTTTCTACCGTAATAAAACGCCACAAAATGTCCATGGTAAGTAAAAATGAAAATGTTATCAACGTCGCGTAGGTAAAGAAGGTAAAATCAATTTGGTTTGAAAATATTATTTTAATCGTTTTTGGAAAACCTCGGCGGAATTTTGGCTAACAAGACTGCTCACAACAACAGCATTATCTTGTTTAAAATGCGACCAATCAACTTCACATCTTGTGTATTCTATACATAATAGAACAAGGTTTGTAAGATAATCAAGAGGAATTCGGATAGAAAAATTTTGCTATGGTGTATGCTCTCATAAAACTCCACAATTATGTGTAAAGAGACACTGTTAGAAATTAGTTCATGTCTAGTAAGAACGTTGTTGTTGCATTCACGGTAAAGTTTCACCACGGCGTTTAATAAAAATCGCATCTCTGAAGCAACATGATGCTACTGATGAGTAGTATGGGATTTTGGCTTTCATATAAATTGAACATCATCCACAATTGACCGCAGTTGTCGCATTGCCATAAGCATTCCAGTCGGTCCCTTCCGAAAAGAAGCATCAGACTCAAGTTTTGCTCTTATAACAGCTCGTCAGTAGTGATATTAACATTCTGCACATAGCGTCAAACAGTTCAACAAACCAGCCAGCGAGTTGTTTACAGGGTGTTGCGTAGCCAGTACCAACTGCAATGAGGTAATATGTCCTTATATGGTAGTGTTGCGACCTCAACAGGCACTTAGTCTGCGAAGTTATTTATTGCAGGAAATCCCGTACAGTTTGTGTGAAACTGTAGGACAGCATACGCGTACACTCATTTGCCTGGTTGACATGTATCCACACAAATACTGGGCAGCAGTTTGTCGTCATTCGTTTCGGTTACACGTCCCACATAGTACATACACACTGTTCCAATATTCATTCGTGTTACGTTGTCTTCCTGGCGTTAAGACCTGCCCTCCATTTCTCAAATGTACGCACTATACTACTCATGGACGGAGTTTCACCTTGTGGAATAGTAGGGGATTTTCTCATACTAAGCGTTCGAGCTCCGATCGACTCGAATCGCGTACGTGTAGCCTAGCTTGCAGAGTTGTTTGGAAAAAGTAGTCGCAGTTTTTGTGCAGTCTGGTTTTCAGTTAGCTGTTTGTTCGCTAATATACTATCAAACATGAATTTACAGTGATTTACAACGCGTACGTTCATTTTTTTACGTAATTGTTCTTTTGAATAAGAACTACACCAGAGTACTAGTCCGGCTGAAGACGGAGGACTGTTTTTTTCTTGTGTTTACCCGGTAATATGATAAGGGTCAGACATGAAACAGCAGTGATGACGGATCTGCGACCGGATGAATTCACACCCCATAGAGAAATATTTCCTCATTTACCAACTGATATTATCTGCAACTGTCAGTGGTTTCCTTTTGAGTAGATCGAGTAGATGCACAAACTGCATCTGTGCTTACAGGTTGTTTACGTGCTTATGGAGTAGTTTCCAGTTCAAATTTGTTTGGGACATGATGATTTGAATGTTTGCTAACTTATCATTGCAGTTGTCTCGGATCCGGTGGAAATACAGATATACCAGACGGTAGTGATAAACTACCGTGAAGGAGTTTTATTATACTGGGCTTAGTTTTATGAATTGTCCAGACGGCAAAACTCTCAAGTTCTATTCAAAAGATCAAGGGTATGTCCTATGAAGTGCCGGCATAATGCTGGCCAGCTTCAATGAACTTGTCTAGTTTCGTCTCTGACTTTTAGCATTTTGTCGGTACAGTTACACGTCATTTGCATCACCGACTGTTGTGGAAAACATGTCGAAAAAGTGCATCTGCTAGTGTTAAGAGACATTGAACAATTACCATTTTTATGATTGTTGAGCAACGTGTTTCCTCTGAATACCTTAGGTTATCATTGGAATTGAATTGTCCACGCAATAGACCACATGATTACCAGAGACCAAGGGAAACATTATGAGACCTGGACTAGTTGCAATGGATCTACGACCTATTACAGTAGTTATGATAGGCCTTTATGTGGACCAGTGTCGGCTAAGATAAAAACTCAGTTGTGAGAACGCATTAAAACCATTTTTTTCTGAGCAGTCACATGTGCAATAGTCAAAATTCAGCTGAAACACAAGACCGATTTATTGGTTGTTGTCACTTATCAGAGTGTGGGTAACGGATGAATTTTACCCATTAAAAAAATTTCAGTTGTTACCTTACTTTATAAAGTATATAAAGTCATCTAAAACCTCTAGGCACATTGGGTTTCTGTACACTTCCTGCGAAAGCTGTTGGTAGCTCCATTGGTTTAAGGACTCCATCTGGTTTGAATTAAATGGCACAAGTAACACATAAGACGGTGACTAATCAGTGTTGATAGTTCTACTGTTTGTTCTTGCTGCACTCGCATTGATTGCATCGCTCACTTAGTTAAAAGCCTAGTTTGAAGTGGAACTGAAGGAATCCGAGTCAGGCCTTCAGTCCCCCTCTTTTTTAATGATTCTGATGACAGACTTACATCAGGATTTGAGAACCTCGCTCAGGCCATTTGGAAAGCTAAAGAGATACCTTCCGCTATGTGATAGTCGGCCGCCATTCCTGTTTTAAGAAAAGGTGCTCAAGCTCTACCTGATAGTCACGAAGTTAGCAGTCTCGTTTGTATCGCATCCACTGGCTTTATGTTGCAAAAGTTCACCAAAACCATGGAAAGATAGATTCATAAAAAACAGGTAGGTTTTTTAATCAATCTGAGGATGTATTCACCAAAATTTCACACCGCAAAAGGTCTTGAATTATCAACTACTTCCTAGATAAATCACAATCGTGATGTATTTATACGTAAAGGCTGCTTGTTTCGGTCGCTCGTAATGCTCTCTTTAGCTGTTGCCTTCTCACTCGGTTCTTGAAGGACATGTTCTTCTGCTAAGGTAATCTGTATTCGGCACGCAAACAATATACGAGTTTATGGGCATGTGTTCCATGAGGTAGTAAATATTAATGAAGCCCGTCTGGGGCGACCTATCCTACTCTACTCGTTCGACCCTTTCATTAACGACAGACGGGAAGATGTGCTAGATGCTTCCAACGGAATTTTTCAGACAAACGTTTTCTTCTCAGTCCGTCAGCTAAAGGCATTCATACAATACTGAACGGGATAAATACCGAGGACCGGTCTGCACGAATTGCATTTTGTAGCTTCGGAGTGCGAAATGGGTTTTCACGACCTGGGTATTCCGACCCAAAAATTCCATATTTTTGATAAGGTGGTTGACAAGTTGGCTTGATTCACATGTTTGGGTAGCATCGTCTTGTCAGCTGGTGCTATCGTCGGCGCGATATCAGAAAGAATCACCAGTGTTACATCTTCTAGACTGCATTACTCACTGCGTCGAAATGAGGTCAGTTTAGTGGAAATAAAACGATGTAAAATGCCTGTGTACGGTCCATTTTGCTTTCGGGTTGAAAAACTTGGCCTGTTTCGACGAACGTTTGAATAGGTCAGGTTGGTTTGATCCATGCTGTCTTGATCGGTAGGTTCAGTTCGTGTTGGATGATTACGTAAACTATGTGGCCGTTCACCGATGCCTATTAGTGAAAACTGTGGGCTCGCCAGTATTTGGCTATATGAGTAAACTGCTTAACCTGCATTGTTTCAGTCACGTGCTCTGTATGTCGACCGGACGTTTATTGCCGCGGGCATCAGTTATCGACAGTAGGTACAACCACTAGCCTGTTGCACAATGACATGGTCACAAAATAATAATTCCTGGATGTACTGCAAGTCAAATGATGGGCGTCATCTGCCAGGACAGAGACCTAGTGATCAGTGTAGTTCATCATCAGAAGCGTTATAAAACATAGTAGCCTGCTGTAGTTGACGTTATGATAAAAATCATAATGTTGTTGTTTTTATGTTGAGTCTGTTATAAGTTACAACTGAGTCGTCATACTCGCCTCTAACTGGTCACAGGTATCTAAAAATATTTACTCCTGTTTGAGAATTTGCATTCACTTTGTATTGTGACTAGTGTATTTAACGGTATTCTACCAATCGGAATTGAAGGAAGTTAGATAATTAGTTTGGACGAATAAGTGAATTTTCGAATGTAGCATATCAGTCTGTGTTTCAGCCATCCCTGATCTGTCTTCTTGAGAAACACTATAATCAAAACGACATAACCGAAAGAACATAGGTCAGGTTAGATCCACAGTGGCTAAGGTAGCATGCTTTACATTTGAAGAGTTTCATCGAACCAAACAACCGACTTTCTGGGGGTATGTATTACGTCCTAATTAAAGGGTATTTGAGTTAGCAATCAGTCCCTGCTGCATCGCAGATGGCGATCTGTTATCGATAGCATTGATACTTGCGGGATAAATGTGGAGGTCCAGAACTACATTATACCACCTATGAAAATACAGCTCTGGGAAACATATAAACTTGTTAAAAACAGAGTGATTTTGCAGCAGGGCGTTGTGGGTATCAGCAAATGACATTTATGTTTAGTAATGTTGCATGGAGAGAACAGTAATTTTGAGTTAAGTATTACATTAAATTGTTCGTCCGTTGGTTAGATGATGCTGGTCCCAACAATCATTTATTTCTGAGATCGGCTTTGGCGCAGATGTAATTATCATCGAGATATCCAGAAGAAGGCTGCAAAATATGAACTAACTGTTGCTCAGCCTCCTTCATACTGCTGTTCGAAGAGCAAATTCCTCGAATTGCTCTTGTTTCTCAGGACTCGAATGTTGGGAACTTATCATCAGTTCTTTCCTACGCGGCCTTTTCATACTAACAAGACAATTATACCATCAGTGTGAACAGTTTATAAACCCAATAATGTAGATTGATATGTGTGGATAGAGACACTAAAGGTCGGTGCAGAGTGTTTTATAATTTTGATCGGCTTGCTGGATTTGCTGTACTGTCTATCTGGTGACGTCCATCACGTGAGCGCTCAAACGAACGAATTGAATGGACTTTAATCTTGCGCTGAAAGTGACGCAATAATTAGTGTCATTTTGGACCACGGGCGTCTCAAACGGTGTACACTGATTTTTATTACAATGATTGACTCACCCTTTGTTGAACGGTTTTTTGCGAAACCGAATTCAAACGGGTCAGTCTTAGTTCAATAGCAAAAAAAGCTTGGCGAAGGTTTTACACTGTTGATAATTATAACCACACATACCGAAAAGTGATCGCCTGCTGAGTTGCTTACAACTGTGGGAGGTGCATATGATGTTGAATGTTGAACTGGTGCCGAACCAATTGATATTGACCAAAACTGGTTTTGTCAAAATCTTTCAGATGTAGTCGATATTCTTTCGATTCACCATCAACATAATACCACCACTAAGGCTCAACGCAACTTCACTACACAAGTCACCAGAGATGGCTTGCGACTAAATCAGTTTTCTTCCTAAGTTTTGGGAATATTCGCATTAAAACTAGTATGAGGTATTTGAGCGTGATGTTTACAGATTTATTACGATAACGTAGAAACATGAGAAGATGCTTCGAACAACAAAACATCTACCGCATTAATTTTAAATTTTCATAATAATACAGTATGCATATACGTCTATTACAACCAGATGTTAGACAACATCCTCGAACTAGATATATGGTTTGCCTACAGACATAGGAAACATCTCCTACATTGTACTGTCTGAATACAACTCACTGATACCAAACAGTTACCGTTAGAGCAGTCATATATATATATATATATATATATATATATATATATATATATGCAACCCGTGTAATACAGTCGTTTCCACAGGGAAGGCCTTGAAGTTGAAGACGGTTAAACTCAACCAACTTGAGGTATGCATAACACATTGCAAGTCTAGCCAAAGTTATATCGGAAGAACCACAACCAACTGACGTGGATACCGAGAAGAAAACAAACTAGTTCTACTCACTGGTAGTCACAGAAATTCCTCCTCCCTAACTCCTCCTGAGAGTGGCATCACTACGTACACCCACAATCCCAACAACTGTCACAGCTCACCTTTATTTCATATCTATGGGCCCTTATTCGATTAACAATTAAACTGACAGATTTACTCACCTCCCACACGAACCATATTTTGGATAAGTGTAACCCTACACAAACATATTTGGTTAATGGAACGTTTAAGCCCATCAGAATGTAGAAAATATAGCTTCATACTAAGAAATTGTATATGGATGGACGGCTGAAAAATCTGATATGGCCAGCCAAAGTGATCGGTGAGTATATCAAATGTTGCAGACTTCTCGTTATCTCGTGGTAAAAGAGTACAGCGTTCTACTGCGTCTTTCATTCAATCAGTACGTTAGTAAGTGAAATGGGAATTTTTCGAAATCATCACCTTTCTCTTAGCTACTTTGCTGTCCAAGATTTTGGAGGAAATGTTGACATTCTTGTAGGAATCCATCAAACAATTTTCTCTCAACTTTGGATACACTTACACTCGATACGAGACGCATCAATGTTTGCGGGTAAAAGATATTACAATGGTGTTCTGCTGTTTGGATACAGGTTGAGTTACTGAGGAACTTATCTTCTCAGGTATATTTTATAGTTAGATCGAATATTCCAAGATGAATCTACTTCTACACAGGCAACAATAGTAAGTGTAAATGAATGTTCAGGCAAACTCATTCTAACTACTTTATCACAAAATTGATTCTTTCTTGTCCAAACTGTATTTGGAGATCGAACACAGCTGGGGACGTCCGGGATTCGAAGTGAAGTCCGAATTACTCCGTAGCTCCCTCCAGACAATTAGCCTTGGCCCATCACGAAATGTTTTAAACATATCAAGTGAAAATGTGATGGCATGCACTTTACCAGTCTTATAGTCCGGACTTTAGAAACGGGAACGTGGTAAAGAAAACACGCAGCACTGAGGTCCGTATAACTGTTTACATCATTATATGGCTGAAAGTTTAACTATCTCCGAGTAAAGATAACATACTGATAATGAATCTGCTTTCCTCTTAACGACAACATAAGTGAAATCAACTGAATCGCCTTTTGAAGTTTTAAAAACGTTTACTTTCCTCCTCGTTGACGTAGGTTAGACCGGAGTCTTTGCAATCAACTAGGTTAGCAACGTAATACATTTCTCCTAATTGGTTCAATCTTTTTGTTGTTTTGCCATGAACTGGGGCTAGCAAATGTAGTAAATATTAATCAGTTATCTCATAATGCCAAAGTTCATTAGCACAAGTCAAGTTGAACTGAACAACCTCGATAATCATTCGTGAGTAATATCTGAGAAGAACTTAGACTGGGGTCAAGATCTTGGCGCTGCCAAAGATGTGCACTACTGGTGAGCTGAAACAAAAGGAAAACTCGGGCTTACTGGTTCATATTTCTTAGCTAAAACCACTTGAATAGGAAAGTTACCATCGGATTTGAGTGACATATAGTTGAAACAAACTAGTTCCCCCCTGTTTATCGCAAACTTCTCAAAACGTTAAAATGATGGTTCACAGAAAACCTGGTGTCAAATTTTGTCAACAGAAGTAATCACTACGACCTGAACAGCAGTTGAATATGGTTATCGCAATCAGATAGAATTTTCAATCAACTTATTCAGAAAATAAACACTATATTCATGTTTAGCTCTTATTTGGGCTTGTCGGCAGTACTCATTTTTTACGCGATCTGGAATAGAACTCCTGCCATGTTTGGTAAGGAGCAACGTTGACAACTTGATTGAAAAACCTATGACAGTAACACAACCACGATCCATTGCGAGTGTTGTTCAAGTATATTGAACAGAAATCTCCTACTACGTAACAGTCGGATTGTAATTAAAATAACGTCATATCATCTTGATTGCAATTCCACTCAATGCTCAAAATTATCCACAAAAAGAGGGTACAAAGTATACAAGCTCAGTATCCATCACACAAACGGCTAACAACTCAAGGCAAATCAGCTAACCTCATCAGGCATATTCAACTCAGCTCGACTGGAACGTCACACCAAAAGTGGAAGTTGAAGGTTTCTAATCTGACAAATTTTCACGTGATACCCTACTTAACTTACGTTAATCATATATCCACTTGATTTTGCATACCAGCATCATTTTCTGTGTGGGAAGAGGAATGCCTATAGACAACGGAAAAATCTGGATCGACATTACTTTAGGCAGAACAAAAAACTACAACTTCAACATTGCATTTTGTCCAGGTTCGACTAAAATATCTAATGACGTGTCCTTCCCTTACTGCTATTGATTAGTCTCTTGTCATCATTCTGGCAAGCCAGTTGTGTGCTTTTTCAACAGCGTTTCCTGGTTTAATTCAAATGATACACACCATATAAGTTTTGGGTGAATTAAGTGATAACTTGATCTGACTTGAATCTATGAAACAAGTCTAACGATAACACATGTGGCAACACGCAACAAACGCCCGGATTTTATTTTGTCATGTTAACATTAATTGAACCAGATGATGATTAACAGACAACTGCGGAAAATTGGCTCACCCGGATCTGTCAGGATAGTTCTACTGATCTAAGCAATGAGTCATCCTATCCAATTTATATGTTAAGACTCGTGTAGTTATATGTGAAAATCTAATCTGATCTGGTTCAGGATGAAAACAAATT
Source organism: Paragonimus heterotremus (assembly GCA_013368495.1). Lineage (NCBI taxonomy): Eukaryota > Metazoa > Platyhelminthes > Trematoda > Plagiorchiida > Troglotrematidae > Paragonimus > Paragonimus heterotremus. The sequence continues at coordinate 192,594 of LUCH01000150.1, forward strand.
GCAGAAAATGATGTTAACTAGCAGATGAATTAACCCGTTAGCCGTATGTTTAACTGAAATGTTTTAATCAAGAGCTAATTGGGGGAATAACAGACGTCAAGTTTGCTACAGATAAGTAAGTATATGAATATTTTGCAGAATTGGGTGTCTTCTAAACTTGAGTAATCTACACTCCCTAACAGGAAAAGCCCTCCTGGATGAGTAGAAGTATTTCTTCAATGAAATCGTATTGAGAAAGAGAACATTTTGTTTCATAGAACCCGACTGACGAGCGACCTGGTGAGCTATGCATGACTGTTCCTACTGTATCAGAGAACTATGGATTGTGAAGCCAGCATACACTATAAGACAGTCTGTTGTGGCCACTAGGCAGTCATCGTAATGATGAAAAGTCTGGTTTGTTTTGAATGATATTATAATATATAAAGTAAACATTCCGCGCCAAGCCGTCCATAATTGGTTGTCGCGCAACATTAAGGTTGCCAGGGGGCTGGGGTATCGTCGAGCGCTCCAGGTATAGATGTCCTCCAAGGAGCAATAAATCAAACTCAGGAGCATACCAGTAACACAACAGTATCATGAACAATCCTATACTTAAGCCAAGATCAAAGTGGAAAGGATATATCTGAGGATAGAGACTTCAATTTTACAAAGTATCATCCGCCCGATTAGTGTGCTATGAAGGTCAAAGTGTTGTATACCATTCAGTTTCGTTTATGAGAAGCGTAATAAGTACACTCGAGATTTATAGGACAAGTCTTAACGCCAGGAAGACGATGAACTAAAGCGAATATTGGAATCGTGTGTATGAATGAGGGAGGGCGTGTCGCCAACGTGAACGACAATACAGTGCGGCCTAGACTACAGGGATACATGTCAGGCAGGCAGATGAGTGCACGCACCTGCTGTTCTATTTTTTAACACAACTTGTAAAAGACTTTGAGCAGTACACAACTTCGCAGGCCAAGCACTTTTTGGGGTTACAACAGATGTAACAAGTATGGCTTGGCTTCCTTCCTTCTGGTTACCGGCTCAGGGATCCTTGGCTAATATGTCAACTGCGTCACATGAGCCAGTAAATCCAAATGCTCAGATTCCTATATGAAACTCAATATTCTCCGCGCATTCACGTTCATAAATGTTCCTGACCGAAACTTTCCGGTAACAGATTCCAGCGGTCATTTGACGATGACCGGTTTCTTTGTGGCTGAGTGAGCAAGACTGCGGTTACATAGAATTTATGTCAAAATTCTCCGTTGAATATATGTTAGATTTTACCTTACAAAAGAGCTAATTCAAGTATGTTAATAGGCTGTCCTGTGGTACTTACATAAACAACTTGAGCTTGGCCCACGTTGACTGTTTCACATTCTCCTCAGAAGTACTGGGTCGACTTTGTACCAGAAAAGTGACTTCTATCCGAAAGGGTCAATTACCAAACGGAGCATCTGTTATAAGAATTATGTACGTTGTAAAGTCTTAGTGAACCGGACTGATTCTTCTGGGAACAACATGCATTTTTTTGAGCCGACTAACCCTCCAGTAGTGATTGAATAACACTAATCTCTGAACCAACGTTCTCCCCAGAATTCCAAAGCACACTGGTTGTGTCGTAATCTATCCTTTGAAACAACATGTTACTATCCGGTTCAAACCCGTTTGTTCCATTTTAGTTACCATCTACTTTATATGTTTACCGGTATGCATTTTTGGCAAAACTGATCGTCAGCTGCTCCTCAGAACAAGGAAGCCTCCAAAACGGCTATTCATTTAGCATGACGTTGTAGGACTAGCGAATATCACAAGCTGGTCTCTCCCGCCATCAGACCTTTAGTTTTGACCGACCATTTCATCATTTCCACAAAGATATCTTTAGTTATGATGAGTCCACACAAAGTGTCGTTAAGTATGACACATAGGCCAGACCTGTTTACGCGGGTCTGTTACCTCGTGTGTTCAGTTGGCCAATGTATGAATGAGCTTTGATTTTCTGTGCCATCCAGTAATGTTCACTTTGATGAGCTGTTAACTACGGTAAATGAAGAAAGCTACAGCAACATCAGAGCTGGTGCCTGGGATTTAATCGAAAACTCTACTAATATGGCTTTGATGAATATGCTATAAATTATAGGGAATACACAAGGAAGGATGTTCTTACTCCGTGATTATCAAATGAATTATTCAATTACGAGTAGAATACGGCAAAAGTTGCTTGTATGGCAACAGTTGTTGTTACTGCCTCAAGACATGCCAACACACCAGCAAAGAATTGGCTCCAACCATTTTTACTGACTTTTAACCGTCGTTCTAGAACTTTTTGTTTTAAATACAAGCTCGATTTGACATCTTGTCCCTTGTAAAACTAAACGTTAAATCGCTCATGACTCAATTACGGTGACGTAATTATAGTATTTTAAACCATTTTCTGCCCTCTACTAAGAAGTACGTATAAATAGATTGCCGAGTGATCTATGGTCATGTTGATAAACCCATTACAAGTGCTTTCGATATAGAATCTATGTATGCCGTCCTCACACACTGCTGCACGATATTGTCCTACCATCCTCTAGATCTTTGCAATGGAGTTGAGCCAACTTTGTTTTCTTCAGTAAATCAATAGTTAACCACGATTTCCTCAGTTACTGCCACCACAACGATAGCATTGATCACACGTCGGTTGGCACTAGCAACTACATTCGGGTGCAGAGTTTCTAACACTCACTGGAGAAGACTTCCTTCTATTAATGTTGCCTAGGTATCAGTTGCCACACTTAATGCTGGACTTGTGGACTCTGCTGAACAAACCTCGAACGACTATCTGTCAGCAGTTGTCGGAGAAGGAGGTTGTGTGAAGTGTGCAATCATCTGCACAAATGAAAATATTACTGATGGTCGTCTAAGTCAAACCTTGATCGATTTGATTTAGATATAAAGATTAAATAAAAATGAGTGGCATTAGCAAATTACAGACGGACTGCTTCGAGTAAGACATTTATAGCACTTAGAGGGACAGGAAAATGTTGAATGAAATATAAGGCGATGTGTAACTGATTATTGTTTGAGGCTCCGTCAGATTACCCAGTTTATTTACCAGGGAACTTCTTCTGCCCCAGTCGCGCCCTTCATCCAATGTTCATCAGTAGGTAAGGTTATAAACAGCTGATTTGTACAATCACAAGACATTAATTGAATTTATACTCAAAACTGTGATAGGATTATACGGAATCACAACAGTGATGGCAAATGCGCGGATGGTATAAAAGCCGATCGTGATATGTTTGTTTGTGTTTGTGAACGTGGTGTGTTTGGATCAAACACGTGACTGAAGTGTGATAACAGGCTAATCGGGTTGACAAGTGAATGAGGTTTGAACGGTTTACGGCTAGGTAGCCACGACAGGCAATAGGGCTTGTACGAACTTCTTTTGGGCATACAGCTGGGGGTTGTACATCCTGACTGATACCACCTCTGCCAGCTCGGAAGAAGACTATGGGGAAATTTTTTAACATGTAACACATACCAGTCAAAACTTAAATGAATTGGTTGTCAGTGCTGTAATGGCTAGTGCAGTTGTCAATTTACGACTGGTAATCTCATTAGCTTCATCGACTTTAAATGCCAGATTGACAAAAATGGGCCTTCTCTCTACTGTTTTCCTCATTGGTTGAATGTTTCCTTTCGGAATTTCATATTCTTGCACGCAGATCTTTTTGGATATCTATCCTGACCCATTATTTGTTGGCCACGAGTTTCATTTAAACACAACAAATTCACAAACAACCCCCGGTTAGACGGTCAAATACGTAGTTGCCACGACTACTATCGTTCCGTATTTGGACCCAATGAATCCGTGGTCAGAAGAAGGTAACCGAAAGCAGCTGTTTGCAACCTAAAGTTTTGTTATGAGAAAATTCCTAGAAGATTTTCTGGTTTACATTCACAAACCATATCATTTCAAGTAAGTCATCCGTTGTATTTGTCAACAATGGAAGAAAAAAGAGAAGACTTTCATCAGCTACTTCCAAACGTTCGCATTTTATAACTAAGTTTGAAGACCTATTCGCTACTGAAAAAGTCGACACTCAACGTTTTACTTTCATTCAGAAAACTAAACAGAATATGATAGTGCACTGACTGTAGTCACCAGCAATAAATTTTGTGCTTCATGGCGTGTCTGTCAAATAATTAACGAAGGGATTGTCAGGAATGCAAACAGAAGGGAATATAAAGGGTTGAATCGCAGCTCAATTGAACTCAGGTAGTGTTTGCTGCTCATCCAGAATAATAGTACTCGACTTGATTGTGAATACCGATAAAAATAACTAACAGAATATATGGTTTGAATATAGGGGCGATTGGATAAGAGATAAACAACTAATGACGGTTGGCAAAAACCGCTTAAGGCAGAGCAATCATGTGAATTGAAAAGTCCTCAAGATTGTTCAATGCGTACTGTTTGTCATAACGTGTACACATGTATGGTTGACGAAATCAGCCTCGGATTAGCCTGTCACAGTGCCTGAGACCCAAAGACGCATGCGCTTAACCACTACCGCAAGTGATTTGCGCGAAAACACTTGCAGTTCCCGTCACATACCACGTATCCGGTGTAAACTCAAAGGAATAAGATCACTAGATGTGTGAGTGAGGCATTTGTATCCACCTAGCCAATGCTGGTTAGCCAATTAATTGGATAGCAAGTAAAGGAAACCTTTACCTCTAAGAAAATAAACAGAGAAACTGCAAAGGCAAGATCTAGACTGAGAAGAAAGATATGTAGAATGTAATACCAGAAGCATTTCAGTAAACGAATGCATGTTACCGTATTTTAGGATAAGAATGAAGAATAAAATTGAGAGTGGACTAGGAAAACAACAGGCAAACGATTCATCATACAGTTCACCAACAAAGCTGAAGAAAAGAATGGGTGGAAAACCACAGACACCCAAGTTTCTGAAAAGAGGAGCGGATTAGTTGTCAAACAATCACGATCTTGGTCGATGCAATCATTTACACAAATAGAATGGATATACTGGTATGACCTACTTGAGTCTAACATACTCATCGTCTCTTCGCTGACGGTGCACTATGATTACGCTGGTGACCTACTAATTCCAAACAGCCAGCGCGTTTTCGGCAGACGAAGATCTACGGTATTGATGGTTTGCATGCGTACAGGGCATTCTCGTTCTCGACCGCGCAATAACTGCTCGTTGCACTCGCGGACGCCCGTCCGAATCGTATTCTTCCAGACAGTTCGGTTCAGCGTCAAGTCTTCTTAACATCTAAAATCAATTTTACAACGCGAAAGACTTACCTGCACAGCATCCTGGTATCTCAGCTTTTGACCACCAAGATTTCGCCTACCTGATCTCAGTTGTCCATACATCACCTCCTTCGGAATACAGTCATCGCCCATCCGACGGACGTGACCTAGCCATCGAACCTGATTCAACACTAGCATGGCTTCCATCACGTTTGTGTTCGCTCACCACAGTACCTCAGTGTTCGGAACCATGTATGATCAACGAATACCCAAGATACGTCTTAGACATTTCAAACGAAAGCGGCTCAGATAGCGCACGTTCCGCTGATACAATGTCCACGTCTCACTGCCGTACAGCAGTATAGACAGCACCGTTGAGCGGTAGACAAAGAGCTAAGTGCTCGGCTTCAGGCTGTGGTTCTTCCAAACACATCTTTCAAGACGTCCGAAAGCAGTACTAGCTTTTGTCACACGAGCTCTCAACTCGCGGTCCACTGCCAGATCGGTGGACAGATTGTTGCTCAATTAGCAGAAATCTGTGTAACTGCCGAAAACATCTCCATTGATGCGAATCTGTGGTGAAGGTGCACAGACAGCACCTCCGCCCGGAGAAGGCTGAAAGAAAGAAGATGTCTTACCTGTGTTGATATCCAATCCAAACTTAGATGCCGCGGTCGCGAAAGCCGTGGCCAATCGCTGTAGTTCGTCCTCGCTATGTGCGAACAGCGCGCTGTCATCTGCGAACAGAAGCATGTGCACCGGTGAAGTATGTAATCTGGTTGGGGCGCCGAAGCGTCGAATATTAAGCAGGCACCCATCCGTCCAGTACCCTACCTCAACGCCGTCCTCCCCAGAATCCTGAATAGCAACTGTTAGCATGGCAGTCAAATATAAGCTAAATAGGGATGGAGCCAGGACACAACCTTGCTTCACGCCAGTGACAATGTCAAAATCATCACAGGTCGATCCACACGATTGCACCTTCGCCCTCATGCCCAAATGCAACAATCTAATCAAATTGACAAACTTACATGGACATCCAAACTTACCAAGCACCGTCCACAGCGCCTCGCGGCTCACGGAATCGAACGCCTTGGTGAAGTCGACGAAGAGGTCATACAGGGGCTGGTCTCGTTCCAGGCACTTCTCCTGAGGCTGTCGAGTAGCGAACACCAGGTCGATCGTACTCCGATTCGCCCGGAATCCACACTGCTCCTCAGGAACATTGGCCAACAGGTCATCCGTATTCAGCCAGTTCGAAAGGATTCTGGCAAGCACCTTGCCTGCGCAGCCCAGCAGACTGATGCCCAGATAACTGTCGGGGCACTGCTTGCTACCCTTGCCTTTAAACAAAGGTACTATCACAGCATCCTTGGAATCTTGTGGCATCACCTCCTGTTCCCAGATGGAGTGAACCAGCTGGAGCAGTGCACGTTCCAGCGCCGGTCTGCCTTTATTCTGGGTCTCATCTGGCAGTCCATCTTTGATTGCCGCTTACCCGTTGCAAAGTTGACCGATCGGTCTGTGCAGCCTCAGCAAATCAGGGGCGAGAGTAAGTGAAGGCTTGGTGGCCTCTTGCGGCAGGTTATTCACTGTCACCCAATCAATGGTAGCAGGACGATTTAGTAGGCTACCAAAGTGTTTGCGCTAGACCTTCACGATGTCCTATGGCTCAGTGCACGAACAGCCGGTGTCCACGTCTACCAGCGCTTTAGAAGACTGGATCGACAGACCAAAAATCGCCTTAGGCGAATCGTGGAAATCCTTATGTTGTGGAAGATCTACGAAGCGCTGCATCTGCTCACCCTGCCTCATCCACCAGTTGTCCTTAATTCCGCGAATATGCCTGGTCAGTTGACGGCGGATACTCCTGAACGTGGCTTTCTTCACTTCGTTGTCTGGGTCCAGTGTGGAGGCAGCAAACGTGGCATTTTTATCTGGTACCAATTCAGAGATAGCCGAGTTGTTTTCGTCGAACCAGTCCAGATGTTTCTGATGTTTAAAACCAGTTTTCTCGGTGGCTGCTGTCGTGATCCTCTCCTTGATGAATTGCTACGTACCCTCAGGGGTAGAAGATACAGAAGTTTAGTGCAGACGAGCGGCAACTGCACATCGAAAAGCAGTCTTCGTCTCGCAGTTCTCCAGTCATTTGTTATCCAAATTCTGCCGTTGTCCAGAAGATTTACAGTAAACAGACTTACAAACATGGAAAGACAAGTTGGTCCTGACCATCCTATGATCTGTGCTACATTTGGTGCAGCGCATCACTCGCATGATACGCACTTCACGAATGTCGCGCTGTCGCACAATCACATAGTTAAGCAAGTGGTAATGGCCGCTTCGTGAATAGGTCCACGTTGTGATGTCGCTCGCATCCAACTGGAATCGGGTGTTCGTGATAGCCAACTCGTGAGCAGCATACAGGCGGAGCAGACGACCACCGTTCTCATTGACTAAACCAATGCCGTAGGGTCCGAGGACTCCCGGCCAAGCTACCGAGTCGCACCCGACTCGAGCGTTCAAGTCACCCAACACAAACAGTCGATCAGTCACAGGCACCGACCGGAATATGGCGGACAGTTGATCATAGAACTGGTCCTTTGTATCATCAGTGTGACACATAGTCGGACCATAAACACTAATAAATGTAGCATACCTACCTCGACCGAATCGCAGGCGCATAGACAGTATTCGAGGGCTGATGCCGTGCGGTTCGCCTATCATCAGAGTGTTGATGCGATCAGCGACTACAAAACAGACACAATGCTCCCGAGCACCGTCTGTCGGGTAACCTACCCAGTAGAAGTTGTACCCGGCACCTGCTTCCGTAACTTACCTTGGTTTGCAAGCCTTGTCTCGCTCAAGGCTGCTACGTCGATCCCATAGCGACCAGTGCAGTGCGCCGTTCTGGCCGTCCGCTGGAGCTACATCGATCCGACAGCATGAGCACGTTCCATGCTCCAACACAGAGCGTCTTACGTCCTCGGGCCTGTTTCAGGTTTCTCTTCGGATTACTGAAACTTGAATGAGAATTATCTGCTCGGGGATTAATATTCGGGGGGGGGGAAGTATGAGAGTGAGTGATTGGCAGTAACACACTTTCGCCTATCCACCCTGCCATGTGCAGCAGATAGAGCGACCCGGTTTATCCCGCTCGACGGCCGATGCAGTATGGTATTTGGTTTATGTTGTAAAGTCATAGTTTCTGTGGGCTTAGGATACTGCCGGGACACCCAGACCTAGACAGGAGAGAAATTGGGACCCTCAACCAAAGTTTCTGCCTCAAAAGCCTGTAAAGCAAGGTAGCGGGTGGTCCACACCCACACACGCAACAGCATCAACCACCTAGAACATACTCGACAGTCACAAGAGAGATTCAGCATACTCACACGGGAACGATAATATTGCACAAACAAACCCATCACACATACACGCAAAATCTTCCCATGCAAAAACAATCATCAAACCGAACCAAAACACAACACACTAGCACTATTCACAACGGACCCATCTGCCTTTTTTCTGGTTGTTCCACTTTGGCCAATCTGACACGGTTGAACCTGCAATGGCCGAAGTCGCAGTCAGCACAGCCCGCTAAATCGAAACAGCACACAAGCCTGACCACCCTGCCAACGTAGCAGAAAAGGTTAGTATAAGTTAAGTAAAATTTTGTCCACTTCTGTTGTCTTATCTCATAAACTTGCAGTACCACCTAGCAGCTTGAGACAGACTGAATTTCTATACAGTTCGGGTAAGTGGTCTTGAAATTCAAAGTGGTCGATGAGCTTCGCCGAGATGAACGGTACAACCAGTTCACAGATAAGTTAGTTTCTGCAAGCTCCAACATCTGGGGTTACTACAGTATAGTGTGTGGTTGAAGATCACTGGATATGCATATCTTGAGGGTGGTGACAACCAAGAAACTCGTCGCGTGCTTCCCACTAATTTTGATCACTAAACACATGCAACGTGTAGTGCCTTATCTTATGAAACTATTAGGAATAGTTAGTATTTGCATGTACCCAATTCCCTGACAAGGCGTGGAATATGAATAAACGCCTGGCACTGATGTATACCGCTGATAGGTCTGAAAATGCGACAAGTTTAGGTTGTGCTAGACCGTGTGCATGAAGAGGCTTTCGTGAATGTGCTAGTTTATGTGCAGAGTTTGTGGTCAATTGTCCGGAGTTAAGGTGCATTTGGGGTTGTTCTTAATGTGAAAGTGTACTCAGTGGGGTTTCACACACTGTAGCGTCAGTTTACGAACTACCTTTGGCATATACCACTTTTATTGACTCAACAATCCAAGGAATGTTTGACCTGTGGTAGTCAGGTGATGAAGAGTTTTGCCTTCGTTTTGACTGCAACAACGCCAACAGAGTAGACGAACATGCGTGCACGTCACAGTTCACATGACTGTCATGTGATTAACTGCGTTGTAATCGGCTGACGTTAGTCTATACGCTAGTTCAGATGTACATGTATAGTGTGGGGTCATTTTCTGCGGATACCCTTTGTCAAACCTCACTGCCCCCGATTGATTGAAAGGGCTTCCTAATACAGTTGGACTGGAATGTAGGGATAAAACCAATGCAGTCTTTTGCTGCATGACGGACACCAAGCCGAACGGTCCTCGACAACTTTGACGGAACCAAAGGTGAAAGTAAATTCCTAATCTCGGCCTTCAGTAGTTGAGCAAAGCTTTTAGCCAATCTATTTAAAATCGAGTGGTAAGTTTTTATGCCACCACGGTTGCAACCTAGCAGGAAACGAAGCTGATTTAAACTGATATGTGTGGTCGGTTGCAGTTGTGTCAGAACTGAATATCCCAGGTTTTAACAAATGTTTTTGCAGCTTATTCTGAAGCTGCATTAGACTTGGGAACAGAATGAGACCATCCGGTGAGATGGTCTGCACAAGTCTACAAGTACGTGCACTCACTGGATCAAAATATTTGTTCACTTGACATATCAGACTGTTCTTTCCTAGTGCAAACAACTGTTCCAATAATATACCATGCTAGAGTGAACTGTATTAAATATACTGAAACTCGGTTGTCATGAGTGGAGTCAATAGGGCTGAAAATCAGGACGGTTTAGATAGTTTCATGCGTTGGTTTTACTAAGACACCTAAATGTTGTAAATCCTCGAAAGGATACGCTGGGTAGTTCTCCATATACCGGTGCGTTTGACAGGAATTGAACTCTCATTCTTGTAAGAATTAACAGGAAAATCTCGGTCCCGAAAATACCGCGACTGTCATCGTATTTGCTCCTAAAACAAGCCAAAAGACGCGCGCAAAAAACAGCTATGTTCCGCCCCAAAACGTGTGTGGTAAAGCGAAGAAGTACAAGGTATTTTTATGGCACGTAGTGACCAAAATACATTCCCGAATCATCAAAAAGAACAGTTACCGAAAAAACTAGTTAGGGTCACTGATGAGCATAGAGGAGCAAAAAGCCAGACGGGCGAAAAACTAACCAGGGTCACCTCTCGACCGCTCCGAACCGTTCCGCTAACTATAATTGAATCAGTCGTTTTTTCTTTTTGAGGACGGAGGCGGTTTTGGACGCAAAAACACGGACACCCCAACACTAAACCAGTGCGTGAGTAAATGAAAATGTGAGTTGACGAGGCAAGCATAATCAGGACGGTCCTGTTTGTATCAAAGGAATTCTACTGGATAATAGTGATCACAAAATTTCTTTTAGCCTTAAACAACTCTCAACGAATAGCTCTGTATTGGTTTGACAGGAAAATTTACTTAACAGAGAAAGTGGCACAGTTCGTGTAGTGAGGTCAATTTTTGGCGGCTTTCAGTGGTTAGAACTTTTTCGGATATCGGTTTGATACCGGAGGTATAAGCAGTGTTGACAAACCTAACTAGTTAACACTGACGACCATACCATACTACCTGAAGTATACAGACGAATTAAGCAAACGTCTATGATGTTCATCCACATATTTACTAGCGCCGTACTTGTCTTTAATGTGCGCTTATACAAACGGCAAGATGTAAACAGTGTGGCCGTAGAATTTTTGTAAGGTTCGTGTCTCGTTGCCTGGCTCAAAGGACACTGGTAATGCGATACAGAAAAAAGACGTGAAAAAGTGACCTACACTTCCTCTTCAGCGGTGGGCATCTGGAAGTAAATGGGAACAAGAAAAAGTCACAAAACATGCTTCATTTAGGATAGTTGCCGTCACCATGACTTTGTTCCATTCTCGGTTCATTGACCCACAATCTCCTGCTTTTGCATTCTTCGTGATGACAACCAACTTCTGGGGGAAGGAATCATGCCCTGACACATCGTCTCGCGAAAGGGCGTGTTGATGTTCTAGAGCTTTCAGAGCATAGCCGAGAAAGACGGACAAGTATAGGTAATCAGTGGGGGTACCGTCAAGTTAGCACACTACTTAGAAAAGTGTCCACTATGATGTCTTTAGATTAACCCCTGACGAAGTAGTAAAAGGGAAATAACCAAGAAGAGATTAAGAATCAAACATTCAGAAGAAAATCATGTGCCGAACGTTAATGGTCATCCGTTGCTGGAAGACTTTCGCATGCAGAGAAGCTTGCACACTTAGACAACCACTGTTCTTGTATATAGGTCCAAGTCAAAATGTCTTTCCAACATCATTCAACAGTCCACAAGTCTGGACAATGGACAAGAAAAATGGAGAACGGATGTTACGTATGTTAATAATTGACGTCCACAGTTGCTTACAAAAATACAAGGACGCCGTGACGGCCGAAAAAGAAAACGATAAACAAATAAGTGATGATGGCCAGTTGAAGAAACTACAGACGGCAATAGAACGACGTATCATAAGAATGAAGAGAAAAGGGGGACGGCAATTAAAGAGAAGCTTTAAAATTTACGAAAGGAAAACATTATTATCGTCAGTTACACGCGGGGCAAACGCCCAATAAACCGTCCCTTATCAACAAAACGCCTTCATCAGGGGACACAGTTTCAACAAGGAAGATGCACCAAACAAGAAATACTTGGTCTGCTTGGAACATTCAATAAAATACAACGGACTGTCAGAAGAAGCACAACAAAATATCTCTTCCCAGCCACGACTAGTAGCAGACAGTTTAATACCCTCACGGGCAGTGAGCAATCCCAAAAGATATGACATCATCCAACCATCTCACACAAGGCCAGAGAAGTTCATCTTGGACAAATTAGATCACACTCAAGAAGCCAAATAACTGCTCAAGAACCGAAATGGACATCTTAATCGAGTTGGGTTAGCGAACGGCCTCATGCCACAGTTGTCAGCACAAAGCACAAGGATGTTTACACACATTTCAGACCAAATGGCTTAGTTGCATCGCTACAACGGTTCACGATTGATAGAAACTGACAGTTGACAAACCGCTCAGCTTGTGACTTTTCAAGCGTGACTCTCAACCAACTAAACAAGACATTTGTTGGATCAATATAAATTTTTGTTTGCTAGTAAACAGAGAAACTTTTCATAATGTAAGTTAGATATCAGTCACATGTGACCGTAGCTCCCATAAACTTTCCAGCCCAGAGTGAGCTACAGTACGAATGTATTCAGTTAACTTTCAAAGTTCATACACGCTGATAAAGTCCGCTGCTTGAAGTGTGGAATTCCGAAGGCCAATTGTCATGAGATCATCATTTCCCTTAAAGAGAATACTTAACACTGTATGTACGTTGATTAACGAAGTGATTGAGTAAATACAACTTGCACTATTGGATCAACACCACATAAGACAGGGTGAGCACGTGACAGGTAACAATTTTTTGAATGTGGAGGGCGTTTTGTTTATCGCAGGAGACAAGTCACTATGGGGTCTAAGGCGTTGGCTGTAAATATGGAGTAAAACAATAATTCGTTTTAAACAGAAGCCAAGTAAAGGCATTGTACATCGACGTTAGTTAAACCAAGCGTCATTCTTCTCCACTGATACAAGATTAACTGTCACCGTTTGGTGGAAAAGTTGTCATATTGTATGCATTCTGCCAGTACTTCCACAACTTGAAATTATTTCCGACTGTAGTGTCTGCAAATACTACAGTAGTTTCTTCAACCTAAATCACAGTGTGTACTTAACGCAAGACAACTAGACATGTTTATTCGCCAGCTGACACAGGAATGCTTTGAGGAAGTGTGCACGTACCAGGCCATGTTTTCCAATCTAAAGAACCCCTTGAATCTGCCTATGGCGAGAAAGCTACCAGCCAAATGTGTTTCTCGATCAAAGGTTCCCAGATTGAGGGTATTTGTTTACGAGAACACGAAGGGTATTATCCAATGGAGTAGGTAGGTCTAGAAGCATTTTTATTTAATTGACTGGATGAGAATGAGTTTTGCATCACCTCAGGCACACTTATGTATATTGGGTTTACTGTTGCTACCCTTTTCTTTTATCCCACAGACGCCAAAGTTTATACCCACTGAAAAAGCGACAGAAGTCAGTCAAACACTGTGAATATAAGGAGGCAGAAATCCTCCACAAAGTCTACTAGGACATGTACCTTTTACCAATGCTAATGTATATGATTAATGACAATCTAGATGACTTGAAAAATGGACAACCTCTTGAGGTCGAGGAGTGTTACCCTATCAGCAAACCACTAATGATAACAGTCCGGTACAATACTGACAAAACTAAAGCACCAAAATTAACGTGTACTAAGCGCACGCGATAAAAGTGCATTTGTTGTGTTACCTGACCTAGACACTTTACGTGACAACAGTGCATAATCTTGTAGATCGTTTCGTGACATCACTTGGTGATATTCGTTGACAGTGCCTTGGAAGTAGGAGGATTAGGATGGTGGAAATCGTTAAGACATGCGATCAGAGGAGCTAACCACTAACTCTGGACTAGAAGGAGAATTATTCCTCAGTTGGCAGAACGTTGTGGTGAACACAGACTTGGTTATCGAGGCAGTTTCATGAATGTGCGTTAATATGGATTTATTGACAAGAGGTCATATATGTCCAATTTGGTCTGTTTTGATGAAAGAAGATAGCGCGTAGACAGAAGCGAACCAGTAAAACAGCTAAACATCTGTCTCGGTGAATCACCAATTACTGTGAACGAAACTAAAACACTGTCGGATAACATCAGTTAGAACTGGAGCGATTATGGACTTAATTTGTAGTACAATATTAAAGGTAACTGCTGGAGAAGCCGACACAAAATCGTACCCCGCTATCAACGACATTTCACAGCAGTCCCTTTCGAGGATTCTAAATTTCTTAATTTGCGCTAATGGCTATGGTTTCTCCATAAGTCTCGCATTGTACTTCACAACCAGTCTGGAAACCCATAGGAGGATATTGTACAATCTGACCTGAAGAAATTTTGGATGGCCAAGATCTGCTACTCAGTCCAAGAAAACGTTCGCCTTTCATCAGAAATCGTGACAAATTTTACCGGAAGTCACTTCTGCAACACAGATGATCCTAACTGGCTAACCAAGGTTACCGAATTTAGAGATCTTCACTTTCAGCTCCGGGGCGACTTTAAACCTGTGGCTTATTGCATTTCAGGGGAAACAAAACCAAGGGACTCTCCCTTTCAATTCATAGGCAGCATCTTATCCAGAGTTCACAGGTATTGATACCGTTGTGTGAAACATGTGTTATGCCTCACTCGAATTACTACATCCACGTCTGAAGTCCAAGTTTACAGAAGGACTAGCATTGTCTTGCAAATGTGTGGAGGTCACCCACTAGATTGAATTGTGATGTTAAGCCTACAAACCACGCAGGCAGGTTAACATCTCTTAATCCGTTCTTCCTTGAAAGAACAAAACCCGATGAATATTTGATGAGGGTATTCAGTGGTCTAGTTGTGTTCACCGGGATACCACCTAATACCTTATTCCTGTCGATGGCAATGTCCCATCTCTAGGGGCAGTGCACATAGATTCCCGAACCGAGAATCAGCAAACAGGCTGCTGCTTTACATTTTCTCCCACCGAGTGCTGAATGTTTGACACAATTTCCTCTGCTAAACCTCCTCGCAATCTTTAAGCACAAGCTAGATCAAACGTGGAACCGTGCACTTCCTTAGTTAATTCAATCTCGACGTGCTGTTTAAAGTTCTTGTGTACGTATTATATATATATGTGTGTATATATATATGTAAACATATATACATATTGGATGAGTCTATTATGTTAAAGGTTGAGCTTGGAAAATAAAGCCTATGCTTCCGTTCGCAATTGTATTCATGGATCTTACTGATAAACTGGCCAGCTTTAATATATACTGTTACAGGTATACATTATCTTTATTTGGATTTACATTGCTGTTCACATTTTAATCATGGAATCACAAACCTCATTTGTGCTACATTTGTGTGCTCTGCAGCCTTAAATTGATTTCTTATTGTTTACCGTCTGTTGATGATGGTTTCTAGATGTGACCTGATGTCGAACGTGGAACAACAACTGAGATGGCCCTCTTATGAAAAAGATTTACTGCCCCGATATTCAGCTGTCTTGTATATACATGTACAACTGACTGTTCAAAAGTCCAAAACAAACGAATTTCAAAAGAGACTTTCTTCCGTAACGATGTTATTATCGTTTGTGGCAAATAAGGTGACGACCAGTTGCTCTTAATGCGTCAACAATACACATGGTTAAGCCAGTTAGTGTAGAGCAAGATGGGGTTTTTATATACTTCTACTCCCCTATCCATATTACTCGATAACATATAGTGTACAACCTCATTGTTGAGGAACCGCTATATCTCTGTTGTTTAGTCAGCAGTTTTCGGTGGACTAATCTAACCTTAGCGTAGTCGGTCGCTCCTAAACTTCCCCGAATCGTTGTGTTTCACATTTTTCTTCCCCCAAAACTTTCATTCTGTAGGTCAAGTTTATTCGAAGTCATCTCGAGTAGTTGTTAAATATGGATAGAATTGTTATCGAGATGTGTATCCAGACTGCAATCAATCCGTCATATAAGTGAGAAGTTTGTTTCCCCATTTTTCAGTGTAAGCCTCTTAAAGTAATGTTTTTCTCGTTATTCTGCATTGTGGATGTTAGACAAGTCACCTATGTACATAAGATGAACAAATGCAACATGTTTTAAACTTTTATTCATAAATCTCGTTTCCATGTGAGGAAGATTGTGCGCGTTTGTGGTCACTGGAGTAGATGAGCTTGATTAGGCATGGTTTGCTTCTTAGCAGGTGTGAATTTTTATTGCGACTACACACAGGTATATATACTTGAAACCCTCACATTTGACTTATTCTCACCTATTCTTCTTCTTTGCAATACCAGACATGGGAAGCCTGAATGTGCTTTCTCAAGGTCAATGCGCACCAACCTGTTACTGACTAGTGGAAGAAACTTAACTACAAGGCTACCAGAGGCATTTCCTGTAAACCGAACATGATTACAGTGAACGAAACCTAGATGACATATTAGATTGTCGCAGTGATTCATGTGAAACAGAAGTTAGCTATGGAAAATGTTACCCTGAGCGGTCAAGAAACAAACTGAATTTGATGGAGCTTACCTATGAGACAACTTTGAATTTTGTGGAATCAGTTGGCGGACTGCACTACCGCAGCAAATACTGGTTAACAGTATCATGTACACAAGAATTCAATGTTTTTTGAAAGAGAGGAAAGTCTTTGTCACATGCGAGAGAAAATATCTTTTTCATGCTAATAACTTTCATTCGTAATACCACTTCTAATGAAGTTTGAATCACACTATGAGGTCCGATGAAGAGACGATGTTGAACAATTTTCTAGAAGGAAACAGGCACCGTATCTACACCTTCTATAGCAACTACATTAGGACTAGTCATAGTTTATCAATGTTGGCTGGAAGTATTCTCTAGCATTGAGGTTAACTCAAAATCAGCTAAAATTTTACAAACCTTCAACCGGAAAGTAGGTGAGTTAGTCCGTCGATCAACTGCAGTTAACATACTGGTGCAAAAAGGCGACAGACAACCGCATCGTAGGTGTTCAAGATGACGTACGAAGGTCGTAACCACAAAAACGGTGTAGAGTTACGTTTGGTACAGAGTCAGATAACTGGGCTACTTTTGACAAATATAACCTCGTTCTGAGAACATCAACCGCTTGCTGGCAGTCATTTTGTGGCTTCTGTCTCTTTGGGTTTCGTTCTGTGTCTGTAGTGACCACCCACCGAATCTTAAATGGGCAATCAACCAATGTGGCGAAAATTTCGAAAAATTGCTGTATTGTCTATTAAAGGAGTTTATTTGGTTCAATCGGATGGCAATCATGTAGTCATCAAGGCTCACTTCATAGAAAGTTCCCTGGATTTTGTTTTTAGAGAAGCTACCTAGTATTTGAACACTAGCTCCGCGTAACATTTCACTACATCACTGAAGACGCATACTACTGTTAACAGTGGCATTGTAGTTAAATCAGAGTTAAATAGTAAACGTTTCACATATACACAGAGTAAACTATACTGAAAATAGTCCCACTGAGATTAATAATTCCACAAATCCTCGTTGATGCTGTAGGCTGATAACACAGAAGTCTGGTAGATGTTAAGCAACAACATGAAGAGTAATATGATGCAGATAGGATTGGTTATTTTGTACTGCTGCATTGGCGAGAATTAATTTCATTTAGTACCTCCAAATGTAGGTCATTACACGTTAATCGATCATTCTACACCTAGCATTGTCTTGAAGATAGTTGGCTGAGTACCAATACTCTCCAACGGCCTCCGTGTTTCCCTAAAATGCGCTTCAGTGTACTCCATATACCCGTTAGAAACTTCGAGAAACTTCATGCTGAAAACTTTTCCAAGGTGTTCAGTTAACCGTTGCGCTTGTAGAGTCAAGTAAGTATATAAGGTTGTCTTCTGGGTTATACAAATGCTTGAATTGGTACAACAGAGAGCAACGAAACAGACCATTACACTTGGATGGTCACAATATCTGGACGGGTTACTTAGATTAGGCCATTCTTCTATGCTGAGAGGTGACCAGATCTTTGATAATCCTCGACAATCCCCACCATCATTTTGAAATATGCCTGCGATTTAAGCTGATTGTCTCTGAGGTAGCGCGACAGTACTTTAGAAACCAAGGTGTTGATTGGGTCATCAACGAAATTCACTTGGCTTCAGAGAATCTCCAATCTGAAACACTTACCTTAAGTCCATAGTAAGGGCGTCAATATCCGAGTAATTCACTGTCAAACTAGATACAAACATACAAAACATGAAGCCAAAACTTACGGTAGCTTAGTTATCAAGAACTTTCCGGTAGTTTGAAGCTGATTTCAACCTTCCAGTAATGTCAGTAGCCACCAGAAATTTATTCTACATTGACGTGTGTTTACAACGTGTTTGGCAGGATGCAATTGAGATTTCTGGCTTAGTTTGAGTCGTTCCTTCTAACGTGTGTGTTATCTCCCAACTACTGGATATCTCTATTCATTTTACCCTAAACATTACACATTCCTCCCCTGTCCAACACAAATTCTGGCGTATACAAGTTTCTGTTATTTTATCTAGCACATATTTTCAATTAACTGGAATAACTTAATGTGCTATTGCTGGTATGCCGATAGAAGCTGACAAGCAATCCAAACTGCTTACTGAAATCGGATTACAGCTTTTTATATGGTGGACCAATCAACAAACTTCAGTGTCATTACTCAAAGCTAACGTGGATGGACTTTCAAATGTACTAATTCACTGTTGCCGACTGTGAGATCGATGGCGTAGCCATCAACATGCTTGCCTCCTGAGAGTGTGAAACGAAGTGGAAGTCCTCGTAAAGGCAATGGTATGCACTACTGACAAGTTCTAACGAAGATGGTGAAGTGCGAGTTATCTCTACCATCATGTCAACCTCATTTGTTACCTAGATCAGATGTATTTCTGTGTATGAATTTCAATGGATGTCGAAAAGGGCTGGTCGTCACACTGTCTCAACCAGAGCTCCGTTCAGTGGAACACCCAGTAGTCTTCTCTTATGTTTTGAATAATTAGTATGCAACTTGTGAACGAATTCTCGATGGGCACACTCGAGCCAAAGGATGTTTCACTTTACAGAAATGTTGGTAACAAAGTTTACCTCATCTGGTTGTAGACTTAATTAAGCCAATCTTCCAAAAGGGACCACAAGACAAAGGGACATGTCTTAGGAACCTTATCGACTAACATAAACAAAGCGAGTCGAGCGACACCAATCTATTTAAGGTCGTGTGTACGCAAGGTGACAGCTGCCTGAAGTGAAGGTGAAATGTTTCGGTTTATATTTCTTGAATACGAAAAGATGGCTGCTCATGAGTGTTCAGAAAAACAACAGAGATTTCCTACATGAGTGTCTAGTTCCATTTTAAAAAATCAAGATACCACACGTTCTGCTTTGAAAATTTGACCAGTTTCTATTTGTCATCGCACTTAACCGCGGTTTATGGTCCATCGTCAAAGGTGTTTCAGTAATTGTTCATCACTGTTAATCTATGGCCATATCTTCTAATTACATTTCACGTCGACTGAATCCACTCACCTTACTAGGCGAAATATTGACTCATCTTGATCAACTCGTTTTGGTTTACAATCCTTAAGAATCCAGAAACGATCATCTCACTCTCAACAGATTCACTTTCCTCCGTTATTTATTATTAGAAATTTGAGGCACACACATGTGCCGACATCTTACCGGTGATAGCAAGCAATCAACTAAACACTTATACATATACAATGGCAACAGAAACAGGAAGACAAATGATCCCAATTGATATATAACCAGTTGAACATCCTCACCTACCCTTTTAACGTGACCCGAATTGGGAGTGGAATTGGAACAATCGATATACCCTCCGACTATACTGAGATGGCATTGAGATTGCAACCGGTTAATCATCAGACGAGGTGATATAATCAGTGTTTAGAGGGTTGAGCGTATAAGTTTGAGTTAAACTGAGGAAACTGAGTGGAACATGAAGTACTCGAGCATTCCAGTGTAAACAGCCTAGGTGGCTTTTTATCGTAGTATGGAATGAGGTGCTGTACAATTAGACAGATGTACGTGGGGTTGAATATCGTCATTCAAGTTAATTCAACTCGGTTCAATAGTATCTTACATAGATCTCCATGTAAGTTGGCCATACAATCACCTCATTATTAAGTGCAGGACCTACTGACGTTGAACTTTTAAATCGTCTTGATCTCCCCCTTAGCGAACTGGGGCTAGCTGTCTGTGCTGCAAATAGTAGAGGGACATTCCCTGAAGATGGGCCTGCATTTGGTACTGTTCTATTGTGTGTATTATTATTACTGATAAGGCTGAACCGCCGAATTTTTACCACTTCTTCAAAAGCGCACCCTTATGATTCACCAATTTGCAGTTGGATAATATCCTTTTATCCCGAACTAGATTATATCGTAATCCTGCGACAAATGTCGGTCTCACGACGTAGATGACGTAGAATCTGATTATTCCAATAGCTCCACTAGGCATACATTTGTATGAGGCGCGAACGCACGAAAACCCTTGTAGCAAATGGCCTGTGAATTGAAGTATGCTGCACAGTGTCCTTCACGAAGCCTATCTAACTTTTGCTAACCGATCGGTAATGTTACGATGGCAGGTAGAAACCAATGTATTAAATCATAAGTAAACAGAATAGGTACTGATCACAGGATGCTGGTCGTCAGCTCAGAGATGGGGATAAAACGTTGACCCGGTGTACGTTCGGACGGTCAGCACTGATTGGTCAAAATCCATTCGCCTCTTTCGCTGTTTGTATCATCCGTCCGTGTGTACGGCTTTAAAATCTGAGACCAGCCAACTGCCTTATTTTGACCAAGCCAGCGATTATGTGAAAATCAGCCAGTTACCTGTTTTCGCTGATAAATATTGTCGTAGCTCACCAAGGCTCACTCAATCATCCATCAAAATGCTTGCTCCCAAAAGAGATATACCGTTCACTCCTTTTTTTCAGAATAATGTTTCTAGAAGACAAACCATAAAGTGAGCTGATGCCGACTCACACAAAAGCACGACACCAGTAGAAGGCATGCCTATTGGGAGACTTTTCCCAATGAGAATGTAGACGAAGCACTCCTCGATACCTACGCGAATTTTCCAATGAACTGTACAAATGACTTGCTATTATTCAGGTATCTAATTCGGTATTGCGAAAGCACCCGTCACAATGCGTAGCACCCATTCAAAAATGGACATGTGATCTCTTAGAAAAATTGCTGCGATAAAGTTGAAAGAATTCGAATATTGGATTCCGGAAAATGGATTATGTAACACCGGACTTCCGTTTTACTTGTGTTGCGTATCAATAATTTGTTTCACTTGTATGTCTGACAAATAGATGCTCTGTGTATTCCGGCCCACTGTATAGCGCACATTTTTAGCATTTGTGTTATCTCAAGTTGAACCATACATAAAAGCCATCACAGTTTTTACACTCGGAAAGAAAGTACGAATTCGAGCTCTTTCAGAGAGGAGCGCTAAACTCGAATACTACATTTGTTAAGGTTTATTACTGGTGCACAATCTTGCCACGGAGGGTTACCTGAACTTCAAACACACATTTATGAAGCTACTACATATATATTTGCCTCACATTAGGCTTGACGGGATAATTAGTTGGAAACGTTAAGCTGCATCCGTTTGTGATAAGGATATACATTACTAACGAACGCTAACGATAAAGAAACTCCAGTATAGTGTTTCATTTTCAAGGGAGCTGATCAAAATATCGACGGGGATGCAGCAGGTACACTCAGCTATATGTGATGATCATGTTATATTAATCCAAATGTCCTACTACTTAGTACTAATTGAATTCGCGGACAATTAATTGTGCTGCTAGACCTATTCTTAAACGACAACAAAATCTACCGCTTCAAATTGGCCGCCAAATCCAGAGTACGAAAATCCGTTTAATGTAAAATCTAAATTTACTAAGAGTAAAGAAATGGCAGGAAGTTAAGACTTGGCGCTCACGATCGAATTCTTTACCTGTAATTAGTTGACGATGTGCGTAAATTGATAAAAAGCCTAGAATTCAGTCGATGTGTTGCGTGAAGCAAAAGTTTGACTGTATTTTTTTGGAATGGATTCTTTTTATTACCAACGGGCGTTTCGAGACAATAAAGCCAAAGATTAATTTACTACGTAACATGATTTGAAAGTTTAGCAAAATGTATCAAACGCCTAAGTAATAAACCTCGATAAACGAAAGGTTAACGGCGTTCGGGAACTACACATAAATGCAAACTACGTCCGGTCAACGTGCTGATATTTGGTGATGAAGCTGGGGAAACTGTGCGTACTATTCGACCAGGATAAGCTTTGTTTGTCTGTGCACGACTTTAGCCTTATGTAGGATATCAGTAACTGATCTAGAGGTGGACGGGCAGTGAAATGAAACCAGTTAAAACAAAGAATGACTGACCTTATCGAACGTAACCAAAGCTCGTCTCCGACACAAGTCAGCCAATAAAACACATCCATAAGCTATCTCATTGTGGAAGACTGTGCAAAGTGGTCTACCCGACGACTGCCCAAACTCGCAGAAACATTTCGTCCAAGCACAGGATTTGGGTTGGCCGGCTATCTCATGACATCTTTTAGGCATGTGATAACTGACTTTCACATACGTATCATTGGTTGGTGTTTTATTTACACCAACACACTTCTCTGAAACAAGCTGACGGATTTACGTTAACTTGTACAAACGGAGAAACCCAGGTTTAAAAGCATCAGTGGTCCAGATTAACCCTAGAAATTCTCATTCGGAGAGTAGAAGTTCAATGTTATTAGATTGTGTTCGCCGATAAGGTTAACGAACGGAGAGGAGTGGCAGCCTTCGCACTTAAGCAAGACCTCTGCACGCCAGCATTACCTGGAGTCTTGATAAACGTGATTACATCTTCCTTAGCCAATCTAACCATTGACAGAAGACACAAACCACCGTCGATTTTAACGGAATTTTCCAAGGTCCTGTGCTTTACTATCTTTGGGGCAACTGCTCTCAATAACGGTCGGTATTGATAACTGGGTGCTTCAGTCTTCCGAACAACTCTCACTAATATGTGGTCCTTGGCTCAAAGGCTGCGGAGCCCTACAATCTCAAACAGGATGTCACCCTAATGGAATATGTGTAGCAATATAGTGGTTAGAGAGACTGTTATGACAGATCTCATCTGGAATTGCCACTCACCAGCTAGCCACAAATGAGAAACGTTGTTGAGCTCAACACTTCTATGGGTACTAGCGGCCACCTGGTAATTTGTCTCATTCTGATCTGCAACGTTGCGAATTAGTGACCCCTAAAGCGGACCCGTAGAGACTTTCGCCGAGGGAACTCCCGATTAATTCAAAGTATTTAGTGGGAACAATCTGGCCTGAGGTTAAAAATTTGCAGCTGCTGATGGACACTGCAGCTATAGTACTGACGGATTAAAAGAGGTGATGATGGTACCCACTCCCCCCCTCCAAACACCTCTATCGTATCTAAAATTGTATGCCAAACACCCCATGCAAGAAAAGATGGCTCTGTGGAATGGCACTCTGTTACTTAGTAACAAAGATGCATTCAAAGCATACAAAATGCTCAGAGTATTGCATAACGATAAGGAGAACAGATCGTTACGAACATACATGTTAACCTATAGAATCCATCATCAACCATTACGAATGTTACTACAGATACGCTGTTGCTGTAATGAATTTCCGATCAGCTGTACCGACACTAACGAATCCGTCTGAGCTACCAACTACCAACCAAGAGACCGTCAAAATTCTCACTCACCGATCCGTCACCGTCCTTGATGGTGCAAACGATGCGCGACATCCCACAAGTTTGAGTCTGTTCACACTAGCTGAAATCTCCTCTGACTTCCTGGACCTTGAGGTAAAGGCAACACAGTCAGCTTACCGTCTATCATATTTAAAAAATGTGCTGCGGTACCAATTGCTCTGTTTTCTGCGCCGGTTCAACAAGGGTACATCTTAAGTCTCCCGCCCACCTGTGACAGTAGTGACAAAACGGATACAAGCAACCACAACCCAGCAGTATTGCTTTCACTGGCCTTCAAGACTACGGAAAGCATGGTGTATTATACCGTTAGAACCTCACTAAAATTCACCAACCTTTTCACAAATCATCAGGACGGGTTCCGACAAGACTAGTCATACACGACTAACTCAATGAAGACAGCTGACACTTGGGTCAAGCAAACGGAAAACGCCACCAGGTAAATGTTGTTTTTTCCAAACTTTACTAGGGTATTTGACAAAGTAGGTCACTGCGCTTTAGTCAGGACAGTGTCACCTATGGGTCTCCATTGCCGACTAAGTGATTCGTTTCAACATGATTTGTCAAGCGGGACCTAGACCGTGAGGGAAAATGGCATGTTTTCTAGTCCGCTGGAACCCACCACAACGTTCCATACTGAACTATTTGCCATTTCTACTATTTGTGAACGACCCATCAGCCATGATCCAAACGCTTTTGTTAATTTACGTCAACAATATTAAGTCGTTATACAAATTACACCCTCCTGAAACTTCTACTCTTCTGTAGCGTGATTCTCATGCTGGGCATCAGTAGTGGGTAGACCACAACCTACCGTTCAAAGCTAGCCCATCAAAAATTGTGTCTCACCAGTACGAGAGTAACGAATTTTACCGGATCAATGGCAGCCACTTACCGTCGTTCCTCGGGAAAAGCTTTTGGGACTTCGATATAAGTGAATCTTTGTTCTAGCAACACTACACTAACATTTTAAAAAAACCAGGTTGAAAGTGCTCACTAGACTGCTAGGGATATTCCCAACACAGCTTCTGCACATATCTTAAACGCTGTATTAAAACCATTCTTCAAAATGAACATGAAATCATGTGCCTCATAAATATTGCCATCCTGGAATTTGTTCAGGGACGCGCAATGTAAACAACTATAAATTTTTATTTGTACATTTCTATTTTTCATTAGTTTACAAATCACAAACAATTACCTCACTCGAAACCACTCTAAGCTGACGGTAACTAACACCTTAGGGAGACACATGTTCAAACTAGACAACTCGCAGATGCATAATTTTCAAACGAAAGTTTTGCTATTCAAGTTTGCTCTACATAGATTACCCTTCCGCCGGATGTTGCTGAATCTGCTAGTCTAGATGACTGGTTCTTACCAGGATCCGTACTATGAAAGATACACTCCTTTTTCAGGACAATCAGACTCCGACGTTTCATCGCGTGTATAGTGTTGTTATGCATGTAGAGAAACGTTGTCGAAATGGTTGTCGTTATGTACCTACTTTTCTTCAACCCTCATTATCCTGCGTACTAATGTTGCGCTGATGAACGATTATTTAATATTGTTGTTACCACTGACAGTTAATTCTCACTCAGATTATTCGTACTGTTATTGTTTTCTTTTAACCGCATTGGAGATCAATGTGACTTGTATTCACTATATCCCACCAGATGGTAACACAATGCTTTTCGTCTAGTCTGCCGAAGGCCATTTTCAACACCCGTCCATACATCGTGTGCTCGTCCTTCTAGCGGTTCGAGTGACTACAGTGGACCACACAACATCTGCCCAGGAACTGGAGTTTTCAGAAGGCCGGAATCTTCGGAAAAATAGATCTTTATGGAAATAACTTGAGGTATGGCATATTCGCGGATACTATACTTTCTTGTCCGCAAAAGCTCGGTGAACTATTGAACCACTGAAATGACTGGATTACGCAGCCTTTTGAGCAATAGTTTCACGCCAACTACAGCATGTCATATACCCGGCTTTTTGTCCTCTTCACATAAAATAAACCACGACTTATCTATCTGGACGACTTGGCTGCACATAACTCGGTATCACAAAAAACGTTCCATCATCTAATCAATTCTTGCTTTCCCGGGCTAAACTTACATGGCAATCTGAATACTATCTTCTTGTCAAGTAAACGTTGGTGTTCCAGGCCATACCCAAACACCGAATGCTCATTATGTACCGCAGTAGCACAAAAGACAGTAACTCAGGAATTGCACGTTTTGCTTACATAGCGGCCAGGTTTCGTTGGTACATCAGTGCGGGTAACATCAAAGCTTCAGAGACGAGCAGTTTGGCTTTCAGAGTCAGACTGTCTTTCTGTCGGCTGCGCACTCTAAGGCGTCCAAACGAATAGCAGACTTGTCCGCGCAAGCTTGCAAGTGGCAGTCCATAGTACACATCTGTAGACTGATCACTGCCCGGACAGCAGAAACCTGAGTATTATTCCACATTGTCCAGTGACGCAGACTGTAGGTGTAGGCTTAACAATTCTGTTCGAATGTGGTTGAAAAAAGGAAAATATATAACATCTGTTGATGTCTAACCTGAAGTTAGTTGTCACGGCGGCAGAAGAGTTGGCCATTCGCAGCAGTTCATCTCCAATGGGCGCAGTTAATGCATCGTCATCTATAAGCGGGAGCAAGCAGACGGTCGAGTTGTGTGACATGCTTAGAGCGCCGAAATAAAGAATATTCCGCAGATATACGGTATCCAAATTAAACACCATCCTGTGTGTTTTGAAGATTAGCTGTTAGTTTATCGGCCAAATATAACTTAAATAAGTCAGTTGCTATGACACAACCTTGTTGATCGACAGCGACAATATCAAATCACCGGAGGTCGATCCATATGACAGCACCTTCCATTTTATATACATACGGGTCATTTCAGTTAAATGAACGAATTCTCTTCAACAACCAAACTTACTCAACCCTAAACCAAAGTGACTCTTGGTTCACAAAATCAATCGCTTCGGTAAAATGTACGAGATGTGTATAATGTAACTGGTTGCATTCGCGTCATATTTCAAGAATCTAGAGAACAGCTAACACTGTGGGCACTGAACCGCGAGTTGCTGGATATGCACATTTATTCGTAGAAACTATAGCCTACAACACTTCCGCATCAAGTCATTTGTGCAGAATCTTTCCATCTCATCTGTGAGAATTACCACTCCGGACAGCTACTTGTGATTTGCTAGCTCCCTTTATCCATAAACAAAGTTGGGGAAGTCTTAAGCAGTTTTGAGAATACTTTCTATTTTACTCACAAATGAACCAACTAGAACAATGCATCTACTGAACTTTGGACTCCGTAATTTGAAGATTACGCTAATAACCCATTCTTATCCACAACCTTTCCATCTTAGTGTTGTGCAATTACAATTTATCCCTATTACATATCGGAGACGACAGTATAAGCCTTTGCAATCTCTGGTTGCTCCAAGTTATCTAAGATCATCCCGTTCGTCAGCATCCAGCCAATTCAGTGATTTGTAACTGCCATAAACATTTCCATTGAGTTATCCGGATTTTGGTAAGTTCCAACATTTCGTTATCTATTTTTGTTCTTCGCGTATATTCGGTACATCGCTAACAGCGCGCCATATATGTTTTCATTGACGTTATTCAACTTCTCATTATAAGTAACTTTTGCGCCAATAAATTCCATTAGATTAGAAAGAAGACATATTGTGATATGTTAACATTTTGTTTACTCTCATCAGTCGCAAACGTACAACATACCAGTTATATATATCATACAGATGAGGACGGACAGGGATTAGACAGCCTACAAGCACATCAAGTATTATGTAATCACGACCATGGCAACCCGATAGGTTGCCTCAACCACTTTTGTGCACATAATGTCGGCTGGTGAGTTCGGAATAGCATCGCTTCACAGAAAGCTCATGGCTTCGGGTTTCGATCGCGCAACAGCATCTTCAATGAGTTTAATGAGTCAATTTGGTGACCTGTTGTCATGAGGTGTTTAGCAATCGATGACATCGGGTTTCGAGCAGTCAGTGCAACAAGTTGAGGCTGGTGCGTCATGTGTTGTTTCAACCACTTCGGAATGTGTTCGGTGACTCGCTGTGATAGTTATCGATCTGTTCTACCTATGTTAACGTCACTGCAACTGCAAGTGAAATGGTAAACAACATGGGAAGCAGAAGAGTTTGGCAGGCTACATTCGCGATTGCGGAGAACTGGTCCTCTGGTGGTTTGAAATAAGCGCAACTGCGCAGCCGCATACGTTCGAGCCAGAGCCGACTTTAATTTGTGCTTTATGTCGTTGGTTAAGTGGTCACCTCCGAATGGCAAGAGTAAGAAATCATCCTTCTTTTGAGCTGTCAATATCCGCAGTTGTGCAAGCTGGGGCTTGCAGGGTACGACGAACGGAACAGTTGATGTGACAGTAGTCCTTGAATTGTAATTTGTTTGCAAGATGTAGTTGTGCAAGTCTTGGAATCGAAAGACCTCACCATAAGCTGTCTACTATTCGGCAGTGGTGGCGGGGTTAACTCAACGCATACTGTTCAGCGTAGTGTGCAGGAGAGAACGACGATTTTTTTGGTGCATCGCGTACATGTTTGTGACAGAATCGGAGAAGTCGTGGTGGCGATGTTTGTGGCCACGATCCATGCCAAACAATGAAATGGGTAACTAACTGTTGTCACTGACACTAAAGTTGTTGACATATTTGGAACCGCTGATCACATCGAACGTTCCATGTTAGACCCTGTGACTTTAGCGGTCTATGTCAGGTGTTGTGCAGGGCGTTGAACAAATAAACATAACTACTTTTATAGATCGCGTTAACCTCTGAAGTCTAGGTCAACTGAGTGTCAATATCGGGACACGTTACATAGTGCATACGACAAGTTAGAGAGGTGACTGACCAGACTGCGTATATGATAAGTTCAACAAGGTAACTGAAGTGCCTGTAAGGACGAACTCATCAGGAGCATGGTGTTGGGTTTACCGTGATAGTTTGGTTGATCAAACAGCGGCCTGTCAATGTCGGATGAAACCATTCGAACCTCGACAAATTAAGGAACTTTGTTTATCAGCGGTCAATATAAATCATATGAACTCAAGTCTATCTCTCACCAGTCCTCTTTGAGCTGTGCAGCCGAACCGTGAGTTAAAGAATAGCATCATGAAATTTGTTCTAATGCTTGGAGGAAATACCCAAGGCGTCATTCTTTTCTTCCGTGTTATTCCATCTAACTGCTTTCTTGTCGTCGAACTGATCCGAGAAATTCTTTCACGAGAGACTCCTGTTATGTTAAGCCTCCTTAAGTTTGACATTAACTGTGAATGGTAATGGTCGTGGAAGCACCATTTTAAACGGGAGACGATTGCATGTTCAAGCGTTCCTTCCAACCTTGAGTTCTGTAATCAGAATATCAAGCATACGCCGTTTGCTGTTGCTTCAAAATGTAGGTTTAAAATAAGAACAAAAAACTCGGATCGGATTGGTCTTCGAGTCTCGCAACAGTCAGCCTCGTGCGTCACTCACATGATATATGGGTTCGCAATTGTGTCATCGTCTTACTACATTACAGCGATGACCTCTCTGTGGTGTTTGCTGATAGTGATGATCTTTATCTAGCTGGAAGTAGGGGTTTGTGACAGTCAAATTGAGAGCAGCAGGTCAAAGGGGTTGACGGTGACTAATTTGATTGGATGAACTGACAACACGTACTCCATGGGTATCTGTGTGATTAAAATGTCTAGAAGAAGTAATTCGTCACCTGTTGGCATCTAACAGATAGCAGTGGTAAACTTATTGTAACACATGCTCTTTATATCAGCGTTGTAATCCATAGTTGAACCATAAACATGAAGACTATGGCAAGCCTACCCAGACGGAGTTGGGTACGCAAGGGCAAGATTCATAGGTTTGTCTGCCACCAATGAACTGATGAGATCAATGATTGCGAAGTGAACACTTAAGCAGTTCCAGTCAGATAACCGATCCAATGTATCTCTCTTGTCTACCTTAAGAAGATCAGTTCTAGTTGGAACCAAAACCGGCTATTCATCACTGTTTAAAGGAGTCTTCAATTAGCGTACGAATATGAACACGTATTGGTGGGTTTTGGTGAGGTGTATTCCGTCGGTTTAGATACTACTCATAGACGTCCTGCTTAAGTAGGCAGTTTATTTTTGCCTCATATTACTTCTATTAAGAATCTATCTTTGTATGGCCCTGTTGGCTGATTCAGATAGATACTTTTGCACGGAGACTATCCGTTTTAATGTTGAAAGACTCATTTAAAACAGCAATGGTGATGAGGCGTCAGGTGATCCAAACCCAGCGGGCATGCTTGCAGGCATTATAGAAATGCTATTTCTCTATGCCACGACCAGTTTAGGCTTCTATAAGTGGTATGGTAAGCCCTATCACTAATGTTCATTTTCTTACAGTTCGTGACCTTTTATGTTCCGCTCCTCAAATTTGGTCTGATGCTCACAGTCAGGAATCGAACGATAGTTTACCTGTTCTAGACATTTTACTCACCATATAGCAGGAGAGTTCAATACAATGCAGAGTGCATTACAGTCAGTATTTGTATTTATTGTTGTTTGTGCAGACTGCACACAAACGAGGCTTCGTGGTGTCTACATCGATAGAACAGAACAACGTTTATCGCAGTACTAGACGTGGGTTTGTACCATGGTTAATCGCAGTTGTCTCATTTTTAGAGACTTTTCATATAGCCCCATTTGAGAAGGAACACCTGTTAGGACTCGTTGGTGGTGTATATTGTTGACGAATAGTCTAAAATTTAGTTACGTTCAAATTGAACATGTCTGACAGTTGCTTTCAGCCTTCGCATTCAACCGGGCATTCCTGCCAGTCTCTTTCTAAAAGAATTAGTAGATACAAGCCTCACCCATCGTATAGCTCGTAAGTGGTCCACATCCTTGTCATGGCCGCCTTATTAAAGCACAACCAGAGTTCCAGTTCCGGCTATGGCAAGGATATACGCTGCTGATGATCTCCAACAAAGCGAACCTCGAGTCAAGTGAATCCTTTTAAAACAGGCTGGCTGGAATGTCCACATGAGTGTGAAGGTTGCGATCAACATTAAAGGATCTTCAGATTGAAAATAGTGCACATCCTTCTCAATGCCGGAACTAGAACTCTGATCACGCTTTCCGAAGGCAACCATGCTGATCGCTACGCCAGAATAAGGACGACTGAATTACCACACGCAAATAGAAGCAAAACGGAGGTATAGTGCTAATTTTGAGACAGAGCTAATTGATAATTTTTGGGGAATCGATGGCTACAGAAAGTTGCTAATGATGTTTCATATACTTCTTGGTGGATGGTGCGCGAATTGACGCAAAACTCATGACGATAGAACGTGCGAAGATAACCCATATATCATCCGTTACAAAGTACACTGTAAAAATAGGGTACGGTATTGTCCAGGCTAGACAGTTTGACGTGGTATCTCTTAATCAGAACTCAAAAGTGCTTACATTTTTTCGAATCTGCGTCAACACCCAATAATCGTGGTCTGTTCTAATGTGTTCTAATGTGTATCTAACCTTTTGATTCAGGCAATTTTTCTGTCCTCCCAATGACAACTCCCGCCGATCTAATGTGAAGCCTGGAATTCGGCTGCTTTTGTTTGTTGCTATCAGTACGTTTTAAACACAATTTGACATTTTACTTCGGCGAACGAGAAGTGTAAACGAAATGTCGATGTCGTTCAAATTATTTTATCTGTTTCTTGTCATTCCAATTTTCTCCCACACAGAAATGTCTGACCAGGTATGTTTGGTGTGGCATGTTTTGATGATCAATTCAATACATGCATGCCGACAGAGGAAATTTGCATAATCTCCCCCGTTACCTACAATTGTCAGAATCTCGAGGAGATTGTCAAATCAACAAGCATACTGTCAGTTTAATTAACGTATGCCAAAGTTGACAAAATGGATTCTGTTGTGCCTTCAAGGGATAGTCATTTGTGCACATAGATATCAGCTGGGGACACAGTGACGGATGCGGCTGCAACGGTAGCTTCAAAATTGTTGGTTTGTCACTTACTAAATGTTTAAGAACGTTAATGTTCAATTGCACCGTTTTGATGAGGGCCATGCACACATTGATAGATCCCATAATATACACGCATACACATACACGACACTTTGCATATGTCCGGTCTTCCTTCTCGCGTCCAAATTTTTCGCCTCCCGTGTCAACCGGAATCACATCCCGTTGTCACTGTCAACTAACTCATTGGAATGGAATGTGTATGTGTGTGCGGCAGGGTTTAACGCTCGATTCGCCTTTGGCATCAGCTCTTGGTACCGAACGATATGATAGAACGTGGTGGGACCGTTGTGAGTACGCCAGGTTTACATACGCGCCCGTAACAGAGAGCTGATCAACCAGGTACAGTGAAAGTGAGAATGATTAGATTAAATTTACGCTTGGCCGCGAAAACCTACGGACACTTGGTGATACGCACCGGAATTAGTAAGCATTCGATGTGAATTGCTGGATGTTTTCGTACAGGTGAAACCAGTCTCTGACTGTCAGCTTCCGACAGCCGAATTTTTCCACTGAGTGAATAGACACTCAGATAGGTGGACACCTACCAGATAACAAAATCAACTGCGTGACCCAAACTAAAAACATATTGAGCAGAAATAAAAGCTCGCGTTTGGTTAATTATCGACAGTTTCAACGTGCTAACCCTGACTGGACAGAATTACTGTCCAGTCGATGAGTCATTGAACATAACTGCCTTGTCGGCATTACAACCGAGTTATATACGGAGGACGAACAAATCTGAAGTATTCCACTGTATGGGCAAGATACGTACTGAACTGTATACAACGGAAATGACCAAGATAGCTTTCATTAGCACGGTCATTCCGTCTGATTTAGTGAAATGATCCTATGATTCTCTCTCACCTAAGTTTTAACTATAGAATAATTTCAACTGACCATAGCTCAGGTGTGGTGTTTCAACAAAACAAACCACAGTGACACACTTTAATTGCTCTGCCTTATCTAACAGATTGACGGTATGCCACGATGTCCGTTAAAGTCATTTTTACTGTGAGTTATTTAGGGTTTTATCGTGATTCAACTCCACATGGTTCAAGTCGGGTGCTACTCATCACTGACAACGTCGCATCCGAAAACTTTGGCGATTCTAATGTGCACAAAAGTCAACAAAGAACACATTAATGTGCTTCAGGTTCCATAGGGTATGCCTATAGTATGCATATGTCAAGCACATGATAGAATGTGATGTACTAATTGGATTAATCTAGCAACAAACTGTTGTAGTTGAACCCAACTACACGTTGATTATGAATTGTTCTACGCTATCAGCCATCCTTTTCAACTGACAAAGTAATCCCCAAGAAAGCATTGATCAAAAATTTACTCTAATGATTGTCAACTGGCATTATCAAAGGGACTACTGGAAGTGACCAACGTCGTAAGTTATCAGTGGCTAGGCGAAGTCTCTGACATTTATTGTCCGCTTGCACAAAAGGTAATGCCTAACTGAAAGATATATGTTCCATCTGCTCACAATACTTGGCAATTGAGGTCGTTTACATCTTACGGAAGAGCTAAACCACACGATGGATGTAATATTTCTCATTGTTTACCGTCAGACTGTTGGATTTCGACTGTCATCAAACAGTAAAGCTAACCTACGAGAGATTCAAATGAGCTATTTTCTAACCGCGAATAACCACGTTAACGTCTAATCGGATAATGGTTCTATAATTGGCACTGGTGTGGGAATTACTAGTGGGAATTTCGTATGAGTGACGGAAAAAGAGGAGTTCACTATCAATCTTCGTATCCATGTAAAACCCCGATTCAAACGCGGCTAAACAACTTATAGCTTGCAAGTACTTGTGTCCGCACCTGCAGGTATCCCCAAGCAGGAAATATCTCAACTGCCAAACGGTCTGTCATGAGTGCCGGCATGTTATTCCTGGTGGTTGAAAAACGTTACTTCTCATAATCTTGATAAAGAGCCCACTACGTCTACTGCGCACAGCAGCAACCGGAATTATTCACCGCATCCATGGACTGGGTTCGCCTGTCAATGCCAAGGAAGCTAGATTTTCGAGCTGCTCTCTCCTGGTAGGGTCCCAAAAGCAAACTGTATATCCTGTCTCCTCATAGTTCAGGTTTGTGAATAAGAAGCCCGAGTATGGTCCCTCAAGAAAACTGTTTCCTTTGTTCCAGAGATCAGAATGATCAGTCAGAAACTCTGCGACCTGCCGATGCACTGAAAATGCTGTCTGCTGGTTGGTGGATTGTGTACACGCTGTTGAACAGGTGCAGCACGGGACGTTCGGATTTTGCAGTTTACAGACCATGATGGAACTGAACGGCTACGACATCAGTGCTGCGGCCATGAGTAAGACAACGCTTTTAAATCAAGGTAAGTTCCGAGGTGCGGGTGCTTCTAAACTGTGTGAAGCTTGTGAAGTAAGCAACACGCAAGTGATGCGCAGAGCTAAGTGAGGTGTGGATCGTAGGCTGGTTGGGACCAATTTGTTCAGTGACATTCGGTCAGGGAATTAGGTTGGATTTTAGGCGACTGTAGATGTCAAAGACCAGAACCACTTTGCAACTTGCGGCCGCCATTTGTTTCGAGGACACTCCGCAATATTCCTGACAGATCGTACCAGATTGTGACAGCAGCCATTCGGCCAATCAATCGCTTGTGCCAGAAACATACGGTTTGTTTCGAGAACAATGATGCAGCTACATCGCGCCTGTTGCACGAAAACAGTGAAATGGTTGATGTTACTGTTGTGAACCCAAAGAGAGGTAACATCAAATGAACAGTCTGTCAGCCGTCAACTCATCAAACAACCCAGACTAGTCAATTAGTATTAGTGTGAAGTCAAATTGCGTTTATACAAAGCTGTGCTGACCATCTGCAGCACAAGAAGTTCTATGGTTCTTTCAAAACGTATTTTGGTCCAGTCTACTGACACACTACTCGACGATAAGTCTGACGTTTCGTGAACATAATTACAGGATATTCAAGTGATTCGGAGCAAATTCATTGAAAGCCCACTGAACCGGCCTGTTACCACTGACTGTACCATTTTACAGGTCTGTTTCCATTTTAGGCACAAGGTTTTCCATTTCATGCAAAAGCATATCATCTTGGTGCATTAGAATTTCCACGTTAGAATCTTGGATGTGACGGCAAGAATGCGATCGGTCCAACTAACCGGAAGGGACAATCAATCTTAGTTAGGGCACTTCGGATTGGCTAATTGATAGAGGAAGTGGTACGGGTTAGTCAAGGGTTGTCAGCGGCTTTGAATAATGAGAACAGGGTTAGCGGTCAAAGTGGAGCACAGATCATCTGACCCTGTCCCTACTAATTCATAAAACTGCGGACCGTACTGGTTCCTTTCTTTCAAGAGATAGGGTTTTCACTTTTACACTGGCTTGTCGTCTGGTTAATCCACACAAAAGCATTCATCAACAGGCATCTCGGTCTTATTCCTTCGGGTTTGCATTGAATTTGGAGTATACGAGTGAAACCGTAAGTTCGGCAGTGCAAACCAGTTATGATAACTTTTATACGCAGGCGTTCTATGGCTCTGATCAACATGGCAGATTAATGTGGAGGCAGATTCTGCTAGCCATGTGTTTGTTGACACTGTCTGAGGACTGTTGTGGACTGGGTGGGTGACGGGTTATGGTTAACCCTTCTCGCATGGTGTTTTGGTACCCATTCAGTGTGTTTTGTCGGATTATTGACAAGCATCCGATCAGCTCACTGCCTGTGGTGTGTCTGTTATCGACGGATTTTTGCTCCGTATACGTCTTTTGCTGTTGCATAAACTAACTTTTAGTACAGTTAGAAGGTCAAAGTCATTTGAGTGTCGGTTGAAAATGGCATGTATAACGGTGGCGTAGTCAAGCTGTTATTTCGAGAACTGCAAAGTAGCACTGAGAAGTTGCATGCTACTTCTTGCGCGTCCATTTCTGCGTACTTCCAACTGGCGAGCGTCCTGCTCAACTGTTTGAAATTTTCTATGCTTAATTCGGTGCATTTGATTGCTCCAGGAGGGAACGTTTTCCTTCAAGCAGACTAATTTTCCCTTTATTGATGTTCATCAAGAGCCATTCTGAAGATATGCCGATTGAATATCCTTAAGAGTCATCGAGTGTATTCGTTCTGTAGGGAATAACATTAGTCAACAGCTAATTAGTGGGCTCATTCATCTTGACGCAGATTAGCTCCTAAACCGGCTATGTCTCTTCACAATAACAGTTAACTTTCGCTACCAAACTGATGATCTTATGTCCTTTTGATAATTTGTCTTCGAAAATGGTTGAAAAGAAGACCGGATGAAACCGTTTGGATGCAACTGTTGTGTTGATGTAGAAGAGGATTTCTTTGTCCACGGAAATGTATCGATTGGAATGGGAATACCCTCCGTGCATTTCCATGTTTAACACACTGTCAGTGTTTCTGCGTAAACTGAATCTTGGTTTATAGTACAACTAGTGCGGTTTCATTGTAAAGTCCATGTTAAGTTTGAAGACATTTATATCTCATGTTTGTCAGTAGCTTCAATGCATATTGTTATAAAGGTGTTACTGACATACCTCCACAAAATCTATGGACTAAGTTATGTTTTGAGTCCAGAGCGAACATGTTTGCAACAGTACGAGAGACTGGTGAGCTCCTTGTGACTTCTTTTGTCTGATGATAAAGCACTCTTCTTAGTCTAACGGAAGATGACCTTCAGCAAAGCTACCTAACTTTAAAAACCCCATCAGCTGATAAACAGGTTTTTTCATATGAAATGGCATGTGGTTTAATAGGCTGACGAATGACATCCATAGGTTGACTCGCTGGAGTCCTAGTGATAAGAGCAACGATCCCGCAATTGACCAGATATTTACTTGAGGTTCAGCTGTTTCCATTTAGTTTATCAACAGTTTGAGTAGCATTCCCGACAGAATAATCTATACACCTTTCAGTAGGCCCAAAAATATAATACAAAATTTTGATTAGAGAATATGTTGTGGTTTCTGTTTAGTCAGTGCCTGACTTATATAGTTTAGGTAAACCCTAAAATCCTGAGGCTGTTATTTCTCGGATGTAGAGTAAACCACATTTATCTATTCTGGCAGACTGTTGAATTTCAGAACAGATTTGTCTCAGCAGCAATCAGGTACTTCAAAGTGTAGCCCCGTTTGTTTACAAGTATCATGTTGTAAGAGCCATCTAAACTGTGTTCTTCCGTTTCACAACTGTAATGCATTCTGTTAAGACCGACTACTCAACTTCTTACACTTCCTCTTTTGATAACAATTGATTCGTTAGACACCTGCGTTCTGAGTTCTTCTTGTTCACTATTCTGAATGATATGTCTAGTTTTGGATGATCCTGACAATCACTGTACCAGCACTTTTAACGTCATCAATTGATAGCATTTGTAATTGTCCATTGGCCGTCAGAGTCACAGTTAGTGTCTTCCGAAGTCTAAGACTTTAGTTATTCCATCAAACGATTGAATATTGAAGTAGAATTGTTTTTTTACTTAGTTACGCCGCTTATATTTTACGAGTTAGTTAAAGACAATTGCAAACGTTCTTTTCAATCAACTAATCTCCTATCGTGTTTTCTATCATCGGTCTTACAGTTTTTCAGTCACTGGAATTCTACAGATCACAGGGAGCTCGCATCTCTTATGTACACGTGAATCTGCGTTGGATGACATCAAAAAGATATACAGTAATGTAATGTGAAAACACATAAAGATATCGGTTTCAAAAATGGTATGGACCACAGAAATGTGAAACAATGAACAGAAATGAAATTAGAAATGGTGAGAGAGAAGTAGCTGGGATATGCGTGCCTCATCATTCAACGTTTTATCACACTGAGACTATAAGTCGTGTTCGGTTTTATAGTCTTCCAATTGGCTATGTTGTATGCACAGTCAGAAAAGCAGCACAATTCTTTGGACCAAAGCTTCCTTTAAAATATTCTGCTAGAGACGTTACCACAGCAGGCCCGGAGAACGTTGTGGACTGAATGTATTTTAACACTGAAAAAACGTTGGTTATATTTCATGCAATTCGTCAGGTGTTTCATTGAGTGACATTAGGTTGGGTTACATTTACTAATGTGTCATGAAGAACTGGACGGTTAGCGTACTATTCTGCAGGTTACAATAAAATCGTTTATTATGCGTCTGTGGTAGGCGGTGGATTGATCCGGTTTAAGCAATCTCCCCTGTCAATAAGACGAATATAGTGTTATAACACACTCCAATCAGTTGGATACTCATCATAATGAAGAGTCGGCGGCTCTGAGGAGCCAGCCGGTCAAATGGACTTAGTAACGAACAAGAAAGCCCTGTGAGTGAATCAACCTAAACAACCGGGCCAGTCTACCAAATGTTACCCCGTCTTTTGTCTTCACAATGTAACACTTTCATTATTGCTAATCACGAAATTGATGAGCAATCAATGAAGGCTTATCGTACATTACGAACATGTTGATTGTTCTGTCATTGGTGAGTTGTGTGTATTTGTACAGTAGGGATATTTCTTGAACACCAACTCTACATCTGGAAGCAAAAGATTGTTTCTGACATGGTGCGTATAAATGACTACACGATGGTCAATTCTTGGAACAACGGGAAATGAAATATACTTTCAATCAGTTGACTAATTTATCAAATTTTGAGGCTACAGCCATGTGAAAATCCGACCCAGCCCAATTTCCCCAAAACGTTTATCCCTGTATATTCTAGCGCCCCTGTTTCTGGCCCTTAATTGGCTTTGACCTAGATATTTTGTTTTATCGCGTCAATTGACAGTTGTGCGAATAGGCACTTGTCGCCTTTTTGTACTTTGCTTGAGTGGTGCGTGCATCACATTTTGGAGCTCGGCTCGTTCCTGTCGTTTTTGAACCTGTTGACTGCTCGAAAGAACTCTGTTGGGTATGAATGTCATATTGTGTGCTTATAGTTCATCTTTAGCCTATTTGGCATCAAATTGTAATTATCCCCTGGAAACGATCCGTCGATCGAAACTGTTGAGGTTGTCTATTTATTAACTTTGATCATTTATTCAATAGTACCGTGGCATTGTGAACCAATCTTGTTTTGACCATTTGGGATCGTTGGTTTATTGCTACGCGTTGCTCAACGTCTTCGTGGAAGATCGTTACAACTAAGTTGATTAAACTGTCTGACCGATTCTATCGAAAAGTATGCATAAGACATTTCAGTTTTATGAAACGCGCATTTTTAATTATGAGTTCTCTATTTCAGTACACACACTGCTCTCATATACAAATGCTGAGTAGAGTAAGGACCACATTTAACAAAGGTAGGCAGATAGCTAGTTGGCTTAATTTAACATTCTGAGATACAGGCGCTTGACGTGACCTC
Source organism: Paragonimus heterotremus (assembly GCA_013368495.1). NCBI lineage: Eukaryota > Metazoa > Platyhelminthes > Trematoda > Plagiorchiida > Troglotrematidae > Paragonimus > Paragonimus heterotremus. Next base: position 232,134 of record LUCH01000150.1, read on the forward strand.
ACAACATCATGTGTGCCTGTTAAAGGGCATACACAAACGTCCATATAAAAAGCCACATTCTTCGTTCTTTCATTTTGTGTCTGTCCTCTTAGTGACTCATTCATCCCGCACCACTGATGCGCTGCACATTCTGTGACCCCGAAAGTCGTGTGCGGTAGTCTACATTCTGGTTTGTGGCCCCGAGCTCATAGTACTCCAAATTGTCCTACGCGGTTTTATGATCATGGCAGGTAAGCAAGCATGTGCTGGAATGATAGCTTGTATAGTTCATCCTAGTTCACTTCTTGTTGTTCTTGATTTTGTTGTTGTGTTGGCCTGTGGTAGCACGATCCAATGTGTTTGTGTTGGTCTTTGAGATTACCAAGGTGTGCATGTGGAGACGATTCAAAGACGGCGATCGATTGACAAACAGTAATGTACAAGATGACATGAGTACATAGTTGAAGGAAAATGATTAGTTGCCGCAAACTTGTCGGGCGATTAGGCTGAATAGTACTGTCAGAAAGCTTTGTAATTATACATAAAACAAAGCAGAAACAACTCAATTTAACAACTTGCAGAAGGAAAGGGTTACAGCTAATAAAGTGGAAAATAGTCAACAATTATCTTCCTGTTTGATTTAATGTTACAATATTTCGGGGATAAACTGACGCTTTCTATTTTATGTTAAAATTTCATAAACGATAGGAGGAAAATGAACAACTACATGAGTGTTAATGTAATCAGTCTGTTTTACTCTTTGGGTGGTGGTTTACAGTCTTTTTTGACCTTCACTGTCCTATCTTTACCCATCCTTTCTAACAAGAGTTTCGACATTTTAGCAAAGACTTTATCCAACAAAACAATTCCCGCTCATTTATCAGGCTTTGATATTATAATACAGTGGTCGTTTTCTAAACATTAAGCACCTCCAAGTGAGAGACTGTAAGCAATTTCTAAAGCGTAGTCATGTAGCTCAAATACGTGTAACAAGCATTCAAAAGAGTAGGTTTAAACTGTTGGGTATCTTGGTTAAAAGACTGATATAAATCACGTAACTGACTGTTGAAGTTTTCAAACTGAACTCCCAGGTCCAACCGATTTTCTCCTCCATCATTTATCATTACATAATAGATGATCGAAAACAATCTGTTCGCTGAAACTTTGTTTGTCATTATTTCTGTGGTGTTTTTCAACTATCTGAAGTGCACCAGAGACCCCATGTTGATGGAACAACTGAAGTAGTTCTTGAAGTTCAGTAGTAAGCTTGCCGAAGCCAAAACAACTGTTGACTTTCTTGTAGAATGTATCGAAAAGAACCAATACCAAGCCGTCTACTGGAATTCTGTCCGTCCGACAGGTTCTCGTATGCCACAGCTATACAGTCTGCCAGAGATATACAAAGACGGAATACTACTCAGGCCGATACTTGACATGTGCAACTTCTCTTAGCACGCGGCTGCACACTGGCTAGTAGACACTCTAGAATCAGTCAGAAAAAACTAACAAATTCATTTTGAAAGATATCTTCGAATTAACAAACACTTCTGCAAACATTAGTGTAATGGACAGGAAAAAGTTTTCTTAATATACTGTCGTTGCTTAATAACGTACCGTTGACCGAAATCAATAATCTTGTATGCAACTACATCAAAAACTACGAAATTAACGCTGGATTGCTCGTGGAATATCTTAAAATATTCATATTGTTCTACACAAGCAATATCCAGTTTCAGTCTGACGGTGAGCTGTAGCCCCAGGTTGGTGAAGTTGGTATGGACTCTCCGATGGACCCAGTGCTTGTCGATATCTTCATGAAGATTTTTGGAGACAACCTAGTACCGAATGTGTCTGAACGTTATCATTTGCACAACAGACTATTTAGAAGATACTAAGAAACTTGTGGGAATTTTTAACAAGGTCATAACAACATTACATTTACTTCGAAGGGGGGAGTTAACGGGCGAATGTATTTCCTTGACTGACAGGCAGATCAGTTGATTCATTACAGAGAAGCGTATTTAGGGAGAAAACGTGTATTAGTCAACACCTGCACTTCTATATCTACTTGCCGACCTGTCTCAAACTTGGTTATAGACGTTGTCTAACAAACAGAGTAAACAGGATCTGCACAGATGACAGGATAGAGCAGGTATTAAACGATTTACAAAAGATTCTTAGTACTAGTGCTTGCCCCAAAAATTTAATCAGCAACAACATGCAAGCGAGACAAACGCAACCTTTGGTGCACACTACCGATAAGAAAAATGTCTACTTGTCTTTCACTGATGACCTAGTAGCGGAATTGATATCACGTCAAATCACGAATGCCATCAACACGATTTATTATACCACATGTTCTGTTGCCACGTTTCATGCAAAATAGGTGGTACCAATGAATTTGAAAGAAAACGTGTGGGATAATATTGTCTCTTTCTTGATGTATTCATTTGACTGTTCCTGCGTTTTGGCTTAAATAAATCGCACTGCTAATCGCTTATCTCAACAAATCCGTCAACACCACCCAGCTTAACTTCACTCTGGGACAACCAAAAGCATCGATTCGTCAATTCCGGCCCATTTTATTGACTGTAAGCAACACACACAAGCACGAAGAGAGCATTTCTCACCGCCTGTTGAATCCCAGCAACCTTGTCTCGAAAGGTCTAACACCGGATCCTGTCGATAGTCGGGGCAGTCAAAATCCGATTACGTCACGCGAATTTGTAGGCACAGAAACAATTCGCTCAAACTCTGGGACTTCCTTGACCAAAAAGGAATTATCAACCTGTGAAACAATTTGTCCCTGTCCCACTGTTTCAGCCCGATTAACACTGACTACCTGGGATCGTCTTTGTTTGTGTTCCTAACCAAAGCCAGCAGTGTTAATTATTTATCCAATCACGTTGTCCCGTCAATACTTTGTTGACCAATAACCCGCTGCTCAATTTTATACAATTATATCAGTTATAGAGAAGAATTGCTCGAAAACGGTCTGATCCCTGTAACCTTGTATTTCATGATTGAACATTGTCTGTGTTATTTTAGCCATGACCGCAAAGTTAGCACACAGACCTAACATATTTAGAGTACTTAAGCTTCCTTTGCACACAGTTGTGAGTGATTCACTGTCGCCCTAATAAAATCGGTGCAATTCGGATGGCGAATGCACAGAACTTCACCTTCGTTGATGCAAAACAGCAAGTTCTTTTCTATGTACTGTTGATAAGACAGTTGTTAAGGTGTACTTAAGGTGGGAGTTAAGAAACATTTTATTACAGGAATTGACCAAAACTGTATAATGAAAGAAAACTAATCAAAGATAAGCTATATTAACACTTGGTACGAATCACTGTCACCGAATCCCCTCATCTGAACTACAAATAACCTGATGAGTTAGTGCGTATGTGCCACTTCTAGTCAACTGTGATCACCAGTGTCTCATCAACTTCACGCAGACGAGAACCTGTGGGAAAGATAGTTTATTGTCATTGATGTGTTCAAGAATATTATCGGATTGCTCGTTTTAACTATCACGATTCATCAGTATAGGGTATTCAAAATTTCAGTTTGATCTTGAGCAACACAGTATTCTCCAGCTTCCATATGACTTCTTTCGAGATTATTCCAAACATCGGCAAACGCACTGAAGCTCTTTTTAATTTGGTTGCATATTAAACCACCGAAGATAATATAGGCACTTTGATATGGTACCATGAGATTGCGTATGCTACTGGTATCTGGGACTCACTTGGTCAAAGGTTCTCCCTTGGTAGGTTTGCAATGTTTCTTTATCCGCCATAGGGTAGGGTGAAGAATGCTGTGACACTGAATGAAATTAATGCCCCATGTTCCTCTGACTTTACGTCTTTTTGGATGAAATGATTATCCACAAACCTAACGAAACATCAGAGACATCAGGTAACCCAGCGAAGTCACATATGCACCAACTCGTTTGTTTACATGGCATCCCCCAAGCCAACTGTAATGATATCTGCTTGCGAATCTTACACAAACTGTTGAAACGTACTGCAGTATCCTAGGAAAGTTGAAGGTATAATTATTCACGAGATTGTAACGTGTGGTCGAAACCAGCAAGCGCGCGCAGGTTGAGGTTGAGTTGTGTATCGGGGCTTGTTGCTGTGTTGTCGACGCCGTTTTAATTTTCGTTTGTGTAAGTCGTGTGCATGGCTTACTGGGCCTTTGGCCCATGCTGGTTTCTTGTAGTTTCCTTATTCAGGACTATTGTTAGATCCCCATAATTCGGGATAACGCTGTCCCCCGATGTCTCTACGTTGTCCCACAGTTGGTTCGTAAGTGTAACGGACACCCAGCTTGTAAACAGCCGGCTTGCATGTTACAAGATGTATCCATAAAATTTCATCAGACGAAAACTGTTGCAGTAGGAATGAAACTCCAACTCTACGGAACAACTGGCGGAATGTTTTGTTCATAAGTGACACATCAGAGGGGGACCGATAACTGATGTGTCCACACAACAACTACAACATTATAAAGAACATGTTTATCGTTAAAGTAACAACTTGAGCACATCGGTAAAATAACACGGCCGCGAAAGCTTAGATCGACCAAACCGACCGAAGATTGTCGGAATAAATACAAACGCACAATTTGGACGTTTCTTGATCTTCGTGTACAAAGAACAAATAGGACACTTATTCAACCTAAACATTACAGGGAAATACCAAGAACCAAAAGAAGTTCTTGAAACTTTTTATTCGATAGACGATCTGACGAACAAGCTCATGGAATCAAACAGAATTTGTGGGCTAATGTGAGTCAAATATTTGAAAAGATATCAGTGAGGTCATGCTCAAAAACCGACATGAGTAAACGGAACAGCAGTGATAATCAGTACTAGATAATGGATAATTGACTAGGTCGAAGTTCAAAACGAAGAAATCACCGAAAAACCCAACGAACAAAAAGTAGCATAGGTCAGCCAAACATAGTTGACGTAAGAGTGTAATGGCAACAGGAAGCGACCAGTTAGCCTGTAGGTCAAAAGTGCATAAACTACCAGAAGTGAGTGGCCAGGTTCCAGTTCAGAATGTTAATTTCCACAAGAATACAAATCCAACCTCAATTCAAACTTCAGAAACGACAGAATGTTGCCAGTTCGAATCCATGTTGGTAGGTATACTAAAAGTGTTGCTTAATATCAGGCGTCCGTCAATCTACAAGAGCCTCTGCGTTTAAACACCTTAGCACCGGTAGCGTTATCCAGTTTGGTATTTCAACGCACCTGTAACACTGTTCTTAATAATCAGAAGGATATAAACTCTTCAGAACGACCACTGATGTTATTCCCCAAAATATTTACTAATGAACTAGATAACAGTGTTCATGTATTAGGGACTTCTCCGATTTAATGAAGATAACTATGACAATACTTGTATTCTGCTTTTATGGTAACCGCATAACTGTACTTCAGCGACAATTGCTGATGATCTGCACTGTTGTAACACGTTTACCTGAACGACAACGATAAAAAAAATACCCGAAACTCCATGCGATATGTGTACTGTGATATTCTGATTCATCCGCCTGGTTCCATAACGTCCATACACTTATGACAGAGAGACGGAATGTATACTGACAAACAAAGTTGAGGAATGGTGATGTGTACACAGACTAAATCACCGCTAAGGGTATCCGTTATATTGCAATCTTACTTGATACTCACTGCCAGACAGAATACAGACAGTGCTGTCAAATCTCCAATGCATTAAAAAGTAATGTCTCGTAATTTGTTTTTCCACCAAAGTGTACTTTGGTGGGCAAAACTACTCATATCGGTCAGTCCAGGCTCATTCTAACTATGTTGAATATAGCTGAACACGATGACTACAATACTACAGACCAGTTGATTACCGTTGAGTGAGTAACCCATTCGGCTGGGTCCCTCTAACACGACTCGGTCTACAGAATAAGTAGTGTGACCATTGATACAGTACAGGAAACCAGTGGGCCCGAGGTTTCTGTAAAATAACACAACACTTTGTTGCCAGTAAGTGAAGCTCACCCTAAAAACAGAACACTGTGATTTCCGCATGCATGGTGTTTATGAGAGATGATTGCTCCGTATGCTTCAGTCGGGGAGTTATAAACTGCTAGGTTAGGGGTGGGATTTGATTGAACAGCCGCTGCGTTTTTTATGGGTAAAAATGAAGCTACAGGGCCAAATTCAACAGAAACTCGTGAAATACTTAATTCTAGGCGTAACACTTACGACCCAATTTGTTCCGTTTGGAAAGGATATCCATTTTTTCTTATTGCTATGCATCACAATACCGTATGGACGGCGTCAGCAATTTGGCGACATGCCTACTTAGCCTGATCATTGGCCTGATTCTCATTGTTACAGTGATCCCATCAGTTCATACGATACCGGTAACAGTATCGTCTGATTCCCTCCTCCTCCTCCTCCTCCTCCTCCTC